>OX418222.1:51614206-52214206 GCA_948455865.1 Conomelus anceps
AAGACAAGAGTGGAGTCTACAGACTAAATTGTGGAGACTGCAATGCCAGCCTACATAGGACAGACAGGAAGAAAATTCAAGAAGATATTTGAAGAGCATATAACTGCATGGAAGAAAAATAAAGACAACTCCAAATTTGCTGAGCATCTAATAGCTACAGGACACAACTTCAATAGCCAGACAGACACCCAATATCTTCACATAGGACAGAAAGGAAAACTACTAAATATTCTTGAAGCAGTAGAGATAGACAATTTGACAAAAGATAAGAATACAATCAGTTTAAATGAACAAGTAGAATTTGTTAATTGTAAAATCAGCAGAACAATTTCCAGAATCCAGAAACAATTTTCCAGCTGTCATTCCAACTAAATAACATTTGTTATCCCATTGTATTTTACCTTTATATGCATCTTAAGTTCAATAATTAATTTATTCCATTATCAGTATCATTTTCACTGTCAATATTCAAATTAGGTTAGTTCAGTTCAAGTTATCCATTACTAGATGTAGTTGAATTTTGTTTCTTAATTAGTAAGAGTCAACCCCCTTTATTCTAATGTAAGATAAATTTATCATAATCAGTATCTTTTATTATGATTATCTTCAGTATTTTGAATAATTTTATTTTAACTGTAATTAAGACAATTTAGAGGTTAACCCATTACTAGATATATATTTCTTAATTCATGTTTTCATTCAAGTTAAGAACAATTCCCATTATATGTAAGCTTAATTTAAGATTAGTAACTTCAATTATACCTATTAATTTACCTTTAATTATACCTTATACTTCAATTATTTACATTTGATATTGATGCCATAATCGATACCATAAATATCGATTTGACTGACTATCGACTTTTGAAGATTAGTTAACATTATTTTATAAACAATGTATTAGTACTGTTGAAAATGTGACTGGTGAAGCCACGAAACCGCGGTCCAGTGCTATATTGATAAATAAGTGGAATTGACAACATTTTACAGTGTTTTATTCTTTTATTATGGAGTTCCACAACATCAACCAAAATTCTACAAATAAGTTAAATATGGGGTAATTCATCAAAACAAAATCTTGATAGGGTGTTTAAGATCCAAAAGAAAGCGGTTAGGTGTATAGAAAGAGTAAATAGATTAGATTCATGTAGGCCGTTGTTCAAGAGACTTGGTCTCCTAACGGTACCCTGCTTATATGTGTATGAAGCTACTTTATATGTAAAAACGAATGATATTAACCAAAATCTTGATGTACATGATTATAATACAAGAAGCCGAAGAGATTATCACTTGGTGAGTCACAATAGTAGCTTATTCAAACAAAAACCTAGTTATATTGGTAGGAAATTCTACAACAAGCTACCGCAGTTTTTGAAGAGTCTTGAAAATATAGAAATATTTAAAAAACAATTGAAGAAATATTTAGTTGATAAAGCTTTTTATAGTGTACAAGAGTTCCTTTCACATCAAAATTAAGCCTCACCTCAACTAATTGAAGTAATTATGGTATCTAGTGTATAATATTGTTGATCTGACTTGTCTTATACTCCTTAACTGGAGTCTCCAAGACGTAATCTACAAAAAAAAAAAAACAAAAAAAAAAATGCTCGATTCCAGTGTATAGTGCAGAGACAAGTGCTTACTGTTTGTGCAGCTTACTAATAGTTTAAAGACGTTGTGTTAAGTGATATTATTTGGGACTGTCAAATAACGAATGGGACTGTGTTTTGTAAGTGATTAGTTGCTCTTTTTATCATTTCTTTCTACATTATTGTACAGTTTATTGGACTCTTGTTTCTTTTATTATTGATCAGCCTGTAATTACTTATTCATCAATTCTTGTAAATAATTACTGAAAATAGATATTAGCTTGTCATTTGATGATCTGTTTTTATTTATTAATTGAACTTACAAATATTTGTGTTTAAATAGACTAATTTTAGTAAATAAAGTGCAAGTGTGAGCTTCAATGTTGCCAGCCTTATTTTAGCAATTAGAACCCGTAGCAGTATTATAGATTAAATTAATCTATAGACTTCCTGCTAAATTGATATTCCAGTTACTCCATCGCCATCAATTTTTACCTTGCTGCCTGTGTTTCTTTTAGCTATTTTGATTATTGAGTTACAAAAAACTCTAGTTTTACACCCTCAATATGATTAACAGTAACAAAGAGTACTAAATATAAAAAATGATTAGAATACAAGTTTTCCAATGACGAAAAAGGCCTGCAGACTTGTAACATTTATCATGTTGTGTGAAAAATAAAATCGATGTTTTCAAAGAAACTTTTCTTTATCCACCACTTTTTTTTTACTGCCGGTAACATTAACACGTAGACTGCCAAGCAATATCCTGTGACACTTTCATCCAGGCCACGGAATTTCCTCTCAATTTTTTTAATTTATTGCTCCAAATTTAGCTTCTAATACATTCCAGCTCCAATATAAGGTTCAAATTTTGTAATTTTTGCAAAAAAATGTGTGACTCACCTTTGGTACACATAGCCTGATGGAATTATTCTTACACTGTCAAGACATGTGTACCAAAAATAAGTCATAACAATTTAAATATAATTACCATGAAATTCAAATTGTTACTTAGGCTGAATATATTCAAAACTCATTAACTTATTCATACGAAATCAGTGAGATATAAGACTAAAAATGTTTTGTGATCAAAAATGTTATGCACATCAATGTTTTTGAAGAAACAGTCTTTGCACATAATCTCATCACATATTATATTGCATTACAATTGCACTGTTTTGTTTTTGAAATGACTATTCCACGACCAACAGCTTTGACCATTATTTTACTGCTTTTACAGCGTTCTTTCTTGATCATGATCAGAGCATAGGCTAAAGTTGGTTGGGGTGGTTTAGGTCTTAAATTTTGTTCTGTTCTATTTTTATGTTATGGCTAGTTATTGTCAACGTTGAGAAAAGGTCGGGAGAACTTTTCTTTTGTTTCACTTGGAGAATGCGGAGAGTTGCATCTTGATGCTCTGATGAGGAGAGAGAATTAACATTTTTCTGAGCATGATTCTTACACAGAGAGTTGTGTCGAAAGCGCAAGAGAAGCGGTACTACGCGGACTAGAGTCGTCCATGAGGAGAAGCGGTTGAGAAGCTCAAGAGCTGGAGAGTCTGCAGAGACTATGAGAGCGTTGAGAGGTTGAGATTTCACTTCGTAGAGAGACTCAAGAGGAATTGGAGTAAAAGTAGCGAGGCTACTGAGGAGGCTGGTTGGAGCAGCCACAAAGGTCCTTGCCACCATAGTGAGTGTGATAGCAGATTAGATGGTAGAATCCCACGAGATGCGACTTTAGCTGGATTTTGTGAAGAAATTGTGTGCTTCCAAACGTCAGGTGGAGTTAGCTCATGTATTTGAGAGACTATGTTAGCTAGTGCTTTCTTAGTAATGGCGAAGGTGATATTGTGGAAGGTATCCATAATGAATAATAAGACGAAATTGTCACAACCACATTTAATAAAACTTCGAGAAACTAGTTTCGGTTGTTACACCATTATCAAACTCAATCAAACTGAAAACAGTTTTCAGTTTGATTGAGATTGATAATGGTGTAACAACCGAAACTAGTTTCTCGAAGTTTTATTAAATGTGGTTGTGACAATTTCGTCTTATTATTCATTAGCTAGTGCTACTTAGAATTTCATCTGATTTTAAAGAAAATATGGTCAATACAAGACGGTTGTGAATCATTTGAAACTCTGGTCGGTTTATTAATGTACGATTTAAATCCATTTAGAGACAGTATACTGAAATATTCGTTTGTTTCATGAGTGTTTTTATCATAGTACAGTAATATAATGTCCCCTACTATGACCATATTACTATGATTCTGCGTTTTATGAACATCATTCAGACTTGTTGAGAAAACGTTTATAGGTGCAGAAGGAGATCGGTATATAGCTATTGAGTTTATAGTTTTTTGTGGTCCTTGAACATGAAGAATTATCGAGCTTGCCCCTTGTATTTCAAAATTAATACGATCAACTGTGAATTTTCAACAATATAAACGCAGATTACATCACATTTGTTTAGTTGACAGGGATTATTATAGACTGAATATCCTTGCAGATTACAACTGAAAGCACTATTATCAAGAACCCAAGAATAATCACTAAGAATAAGAATAATTACTTTAAACGCTGTTTGTGAGTTTTGGATTGTATAGGAAAACTCATCAAAGTTCTTATTAATACTACAAGCATTCATGTGTTATACCAAAGACAATATTATGTATTTTTACATTGTCTTTAGTTATACGTTAAAAAATAAATCACAGGAATTATTTCAGTAATCATTTGGTTGGAATGTAAAAATATCATACTGTCGTTCAAGAGAGACAAGTATACTGAAGTCATGTATTTTTGCCATGATGGAAAAAGAGAGAAGAAAAAGATAAACGTAAATTTAAGAAAATAATAATTTGAGAGAAAACGATAAGTAAAAAACAAATAAGGATTGCCCCACACTCGCCAGCATAAAAAACGATATAGCTTGTGATACAATATAAAAAAATAACATGAAACTCGTGACCGTGAAAGAGAGATGAAATGAGATTCCCTGTCAAATCTCTTCTAAATATTGGAGTAGGATGCGAATAAACTAAAGCAATTTAACTAAAAAAATTAATACAGATTTTTTTTAGGATAAAGCCCACATAGGTCTGAGACCCGTGCATGGGTAATGGTTGCATGATGGTGATTGATGAGTTGGACCTACATTTTTAGGTGGGTTCCAAACCACCGGGAAGTGATTTTACAGCAGAGAACAGTGTCTTTTTTGCTAGCCAATCTAATCGGTCACCCTTACAAAGATGACCTAGGAAAACGCAGCTTATCTCTATCTGATTGAACAGATACCTGCTACGGCTCATGGCTATCACTTCCCAAAAAAATCTATCTTCCTCTATCATACATCCTCGAACATATCACTACAACTTTACCAGACAGAACAATGTGTATCCAGCCAGCATAAGGTAACTGCCCCCCCCCCCCCCCCCACTTCAACTCAAGAGATCAACGCGACGTCTGGCAAGTTTTGTATCATTTATCACTTCCCTTTTTACACCTCATTACAGTCCTCCACTGCTCTCCTCACTCCTCAACCTCCACAACGCCACGGGCGTAACACTGGTCAAGGGCCCATTTATTTGGTCCTCTCATGGCTCGGATGCATCAGCACCACCATTCCTAATACGACTGCCACCGCTGAAAGGACATTTTCTGCATTATCGAGGATAAAGACCTACTGCAGGTCGATGCGAGGGCAAGACAATGTTCCCTAGCAGCGTTATCCATTGAAAAAGCATTGCTTAATGACTTGAAAATTCGGCCAGGATTTTATGATGAAGTGATTAATAAGTATGTCGATAAAAACAGGAGGATGTATTTTGCTTACAAATAACAAACAGATGTGGCATTTCACAAAATGTGAGTGAGCTATTTTAATTTTTATTACTATAGAATAGATACAGTGGGCTATAGAGTATCCCAATTAGTATTTCATACATATGTTGTTATTTTATTTTACACACACTTATTATTTGATAATTTTAGACACATTTTAAAGAAAATGTAACATATTCATTGTCAGCGCATGTCCAAAAGTTTTAGTCAGCATTCGCTAATGTCATACAGTAATATTATTAAATAAACTTAAAAAACACTTTTGAATGGAAATTGACTCACGTTATGGCGTGACGGCCGTTTCGCTCTGTTGTCTAGAGCATCATCAGACGACCCACAGTACACTCTGATGATGCTCTAGACAACAGAGCGAAACGGCCGTCACGCCATAACGTGAGTCAATTTCCATTCAAAAGTGTTTTTTAAGTTTATAATACATATTAGTGGAAACAAGATGGATCTTCAACATCATTATTAAATAACTTTCAGTCAAGTTCGCTTTATTTTCTTCCATAATGAACTGAGGTGGCAATGGTGAGCATTCTTGGGCTTTTCAATATGAATTTATACAGGAGCCTATTGTATATTGAAACATATGGTACCTGAAAATATAATATATATTTATTGATTCTTACATTATACATACTTTCTTTGGTGTTGCAATTCCATAATCCTTTTTCACTTGGTATTTAAAGTATTTAAAGATTTAAAGGATAATTATATTTGAAAATTCTTCACTAGTGAATTTAACACTTACATACCCGTGTGATGGCCATTTCGCATTGTTGTAATGCTACCTCAGACACGGCTGGAGGCTTTCTGAATCAGGTTTGAAATGTTTTAATAATCTGATTCAGTACGTCTGCTCCACGAGATAGCCTATTATTGTTATTTTATTCCAAATTTGAAAAAGCTGGACTTTGATGTTCGCATTATTAAAAATATTCCTACATTGTGAAGTGGTTCTAAGCGATTGTATCAAAAATGCTAATAAATTGATTTCTTCGACTCATTTAAATCTTATTTGCTTATTTTTGTTCAACCTTTCAATCCTACATTGTGAAGTGGTTCTAAGCGACTGTATTAAAAATGCTAGTTTCCCAATTTGTATTTGACATTTAACAGACGAAAAACATATTCATTACATTATATATTGTCATATACATTAGGAGTGGATTCAGAGCAACATGATGGTTAGCAACATTCATCATCAAGCTGCAATTTGAGCTCAAAAGTTTGAAATCGTTTAAGAGGGCGATGAATGGGTAGAGTGGCATGTGGTTTTGGAGAGGTATGATTGGGTGGGGTGTTGGGAGAGTAAGAGAGAGAGAGAGAGTGCATGAGAGAGTGACTCAACATAAAAGTCTCTAAGTGCTTCCTTTGTCGACAGTATAATGCAATTAGAGTACGGAGCGCGGGTACGCATCCTGTTTCTATGAGAGCGCTGGTTTTTTGGCTCTCACCTGACTCTAATAGAGTTTGAGAGAGCTTACAGACTTAATTCGGTTGAGGTCGCGATTAGCTCATGGATTTAGTTGGCACAGCGAACATGGTGTGTATGTTGTGACGGAGGGACGGTTGGAATATCTTAGGATAGGGAAATAACGAATTCGGTGCAGACAGCTGATAGTATAGATAAACAGTGATACCAAAGAGGAAACAGGTCAAGAAGCAAAAGAGAATATGACACTTTTGACGTTAAAAATGCGTGACATAATTTCTCTATCCAATTATTTCAACATTTATTCAAAATATATTTTTAAATTGATATCAATCAAAGATAGGTTGATTGTAATTGGAAAGAAGTTTATGCTCAGTATTATTCACTCAAGCACTGTAATAAGTAATCGTATTACACCATATCAGCAAGGCGAATCGATAGTTTTTCTTTAAATTAACATCAGTATAACATGTTTTTCTTGTCATTGAAACGTGTTTTTCTTTTATTGCCGAGCACTGATGGTGTTCCAACTACCAACTCTTAAAACTATACTCTATACCTTATTGAAACCATAATCCATTATTATTTTCATTTTCTCCTCTGATCAATGAAAAAAAATTAAGAGTGATACCAATTATCAAAATTTACGCTGCGATTTGATTTCCCTCATAGTAGTATTCCCCTACTAATGTGGCCGTATGGATATTTTATATTATGTGAACTCATTCAATCGTTTGCTATATGAATAATAAAATAGAAGTGATTCTCTTTTCCTATATCTCTTTCTCAATCACGAAGTCCGCAGCTTCTTTTATTCGATTTTCTTCCTATCATTCAAACAGATTGTGTTTCAAGTAATTGTACGGTCTATGAAGTTTAGACACTAAAGGGATGGATAAATTATTCTTTCATATTATTTTATGATAGAGTTGAATCAAGCTCGTTTAAGAAATATTTTTGAATGCTTATTCACCTACTCCTCGTTCTAGAACCAACAATAGAAGAGTGATGAAAAAGTCATAGCGTATCGTTTTCTAGAAGTAAGTTATACAGTGATTTCTCGTTGAGCATAGTTGTGAGCTATAGACGATACACAAGCACTCACCTGGAAGTATTAACGAAAGTAATTCTTGTCGAGTATAGACTATATTGAATATCTCTCACCTACTCATTGAATTACAAATCTTAATAAATCCTAGAACATGTCCCGAAAATGTAGGTGTTCGTATCTATCAAAGACGAAATATTAAATTCTAACAAACGGCTTTAAATATCGACTTATTCATAATAAAGGCTTAAAAGGCTCTTGTATTACAAGCCTTTTAAGGGCTCTTGCATTACAAGGCTTTTAAGGGCTCTTCACGATAGAGCCACTTAAAAACTCTGCGTGTTTGCTCAGTCAATCCTGTTGACGGTGAGTTTTCAGCTTCCTCCTCCCTCCCCTGACTGACGAAAACATAGTGAAGGATATGATTGGGCACGAGATAAGATTAAGATGGAAATTAGGTTGTGAGCTGGTGGGGGAAAATGAAGAGAAGAAGAAGAAGGTGGAGAAGAAGAATAAGAAGATGGTGGTGATCTTGCAATTTTATTTTCAAGTAATATTCTAATCTTCCGAATTAATGCTGCAGTTCTTCCAAAGTTATTTCCAGCTCACTCATATATTCATCCATTCTTGGATCAATCCAAGTAGTTGAGGTTTTCGTGTCAAACAATTTAAAACTATCTTTCCGGTAATAATTCTATTTTATGGGGTTCAGCACATAGTATTTGAGTTTTTCCATAGAGTCTATTATTGGTTCATGTTCTTGATAGACTTGCTTTTTGGGCGGAAGATTTAAACTTCCTTCTTTGTAACAGCTTTTCGCTGTGATTGTCCGAATAATTCTTCGTTCTATTCTGGAGATCTTTCCTGTTCTATTTTTTCTATTCAATTAAGGTATAGGTTAGGTTAAGTTTGGTTAGGTTAGGTTAGGTTAGGTCCTAGTCTTCCTGCAATAAGTATCTTCCGGCTCGACCACCTGGCTCTTCTGTACTTCAGGCCCGGCTAAAGGAGAAATCTGCACAGGGCAGCAATCCTTTGATTCCCCCCCCCCCTGTACTGCCCTGCTAAGCCAAAAGGCAGTAACCAACAAAAGTGAAAAATGGAGAAATCGAAGGTTTTCAGGTTTTGTCAGTTTTTTCATATAAAATAAAACTTTCATATCAGTTTCTTTTTACAATATAATAATATTTAGTATTAGATTAGAAATCTGCAATTAATTTTCTTTATTTTTTAGTCCTTCTATTAAAAGGACGCAGATATGTCTTTTAAAAATCAACTTCACTAAGCCAAAAAGCAGTAACTGCACTTACATAATTTTGCCTTAGTAAACCAAACAAGAATAATTTAAATATTAAAGCAAAAGGCAGTAACTCTTTGTCCATCAAATCTGTAACAGATTTGATGGACATAGAGTCCAGTTGTTTGGGTAAAAATAAAATAATATAGGCATTAATTTATACTTGTGAGTTTATTAAAATAAACATCTTTAAATTTCTTAAAACAAGTTTCTCTTAAGATAAGTCACTATCTAGTTACAATTATTTTATTTTAACTTTTAAACTATGTATTAGAGTTTGAATATTAAAATTCAATACACCATTTTTTCCTGTGACTAATAAAAATATTAACCTAAAGATAATTCAAACTTGAAAAAGTTAATTAAATTAGTTTATCATAGATAAAACACTATTAATTGAGCTACATAACATCAAAAAGTAAATAAAAACTATTTATTACAATACTTGGATAACAAATAAGAATAACAAATTCTTAAAACAAGATTGTCTTAAATAAGTTACTAGTTAAAATTTCATTTAACTATTAAAGTTTGAATATTAAAATTCAATACATTTTTTTCTGTGACTAACAAAAAATCTTAACCTAAAGATAATTCAAACTCGAAAAAGTTTATTAAATCAGTTTATCTTAGATTATTAAATTAGTTTATCACTGTTAAGTTACTGGTACATAAGATCAAAAAATTAATAAAAACTTGTTTATACTTGGTAACAACACTTGGGTCTTTCAGTGTTGTCTTGTAAGCCTAATCAACATCATCTTCTGTTACAAGATCTGGCATCTCTGAAACTGGAAGATTGGTCCAAAATAAATGCTGGTTTTCTGGCATTAAGGAAAGAAGCTTAGAAATGATTTCCTTTATTTTTTGCTTGTTTATCCCTCTCAATGAGGTTCTTGTTGGAGGCCTAGGTACTTTATTCCTCTTGATGCAGTTAGCCTTTAGGAAGTTCAATTCTCTTGATTCGTCTGATTGAAAAGAAGTTTTGTAGTCCATTGTCAAGGATCCCCTTCTAAAAGTGACTTGAACCATGTCACTTAAATAAGGCCGTGGTGTGGTGTTGTTTATTTTATGTGAAGAGCTGAAGTCAAATTTCTGAATAAAATCTTCTGGATTCTTAATTTGAGACACTATTACCTTATTCACTTTTGGACAGCATCTACAAAGTCTTCAAAATCAAACACTTTTTGTTTGAGTTTTAGTTGTTTTGACACCTGATGGTGGAAACTGTCAGCGCTCATGAACGTATGGCCTGCTATTAGGTAGAAAATGTTGTAAATAGGCATTTCGTGTAAACTTTCGTTTACATTTGAGACAAATGAACACCATTCTCAAGTAAAACTTAAACAATTAACATGTAACAACCTAACGCCCAATTGTAAACAGTCAGAGTCAACATTAACCAATATTAATTTTCCCCCTTTCCTATTGAAAAACAGCTGACTAAGAAATCATCCAAATGAACCATAGAGTATAAAATATGATTCAACAGCTGTTTAAGCTTTGGATTTCAATTTAACTAGCCAACAAAACAGCTGTGCACTATATAAAACTTCAAGAAACTTCTGTTGGTAAGTGTGCTTGTTAGGTGCAAAATGCTAAGCAGAAAAGCAGTAACTGACATTTACTAAGCCAGAAAGCAGTAACTATCCTGTAGATACTGCTTTCTTCCCTAGTATATGTTAGTTACTGCTTTTTGCCTTACAATTTCCTCATTTTAGGTGTAGATAACACTAATCGATATCTCTATATCTCCAATACCAAAAGAGATACGGCTTTTTGGGTTGGTTTTTTGGATTCCTCGTGGTTCAAAACATAAGAAACAATACAAAAGTCAAAATGTGAAAATTCGTTGGTTACTGCCTTCTGGCTTAGCAGGGCAGTGTAGTGGTCTACAAAATAATAAACTATATAATATATCTGATTAAATAAGAGTGTTAGTCACCTATATTAAATGAGTCATCACATTTTCTCAAAAACATTGTAGCCAAAAACTTCAGTTAAGACCAAAGATGGGAGCTAAAAATATTTCAAAATATGCATTTTTAACAGCACTCAATATTTACATCCAATCATAAAAAGCAAAACTTATTCATCAATGAACAAAAATTATTTTTAAACAACTTATGTCATATGTTTTTTCTCTTTGCCAAGTTGTGCATTGAAATCCTCAAACGAAATTTTGTTATGGAATTTGTCAATGTTTGATTTGGTCAAATCAAATAAGCCCCAAATGTGTTTTACCTCTTTTTGATTTTCTTTTTCAAAGTTTTTATTTCCAATTTTATTGATTAGTAGGGGCATGTGCATTGATCAATGAATAAAATTTTGTTGGATGGCTCCAGTCAATGTTGCAATTCTTGGTGAGATTGACTGAAATTTCATTTTGCAGACAGTATTTTTGAGATTAAAAATAAATCCTGTTCTAAATTGGGGTCATTGTTTTACTTTTTTGCCATGGATTCCTTTGCAAATTCGATATCCCTGAGACTTCATGTGATCTTGGTCAGTTTTTCTCATTTCTTGTCAAAAAAATAATTTTTGTTTGTCCAGAATGTCCGTGAGAGTCTTTAATTTCCCTGTTTGTGAGAATGAATTCATGATATGTGTAGCAATGAAATTTGTCTTCTTGAATTTGATTTTGAAGGCTTTCCAGAGGCTCTGAATGATCCAAATGATCATTTTCTTTCAAGCCTTTCAGGGACTGCCTGTCCTGGCCGCAGACAGGCGGTGGACAAGAGACTTTCCATATTATGATGATTATTATTTTTTTTATTTAAAAAAAATTAATTTCCTAATTAATGATCGCATATGGCATTCAAAAAAAGACCTAAATAAAGAAATGTTAACGGAATCGAGGAAGAAGGTGATTGAGTGGGAGGGGTAGAATAAGAAAGAAGGCAAGTAGAAGAAAATGGTGGAGAAGGGGAATGAGAAAAAATAGAGAACATCAAGAGCAAATGTTTGAAATGTCAGGTTTGAAGAACAATGAATCCTCTGCGGTACTATTCCATTCATCTGCTCCTGCGGTTGCGCTTCAATTCTGTGGACAGATGTATGGCTCTCTCATGACTGTAAGACATGACAAGTCTGCAGATTCGTTTGTTTTCCAGACAGCCTGTGTGAACAGTGCTTAGCAAAGAGAAAGAGATAAGAACTCTCGTTTCAGAGCGTTCTTAATCCCATACCTGAGCACAGATTTTTCTCTTGCCTTCAAGATCTGAAAGTTGGAGAAAAATGTTTCTTTGTATTTTAGTTTTAGCTCTTTTTATTGTATTTCATTCTTCATAACATTTTGTAATGTAATTTTAGCCCTTTATTTCATTCTTTATAACATTATGTAAGGATGAATATTGTGAATTTATCGTTCAATAACCCAACTGTTCGCACAAATAAACATAAATAAGCATCAATAAAAATGAAAACATAAACAAGCATAAGATTGACTACTCGCTGAGTGCGGTGTCAGAGCGATCATGATGTCCAACCACGAGCGCTCGGGACTTAACTTGGAAGGGTGACAGGCAGTTTTAAATTAGCGTCTTATGAATAATGAATTTTATTTCCAACCAAGAAAAACAAATAATACAAATTTTGAAAAAATATCCAGGAAATTAACTGTCCACTACCTCTAATACATGTGGCCAGTGTGCAACTAAGCTTAGAACTTAACTTATACAAAATATGCTTAATTTTAACTGTATTTTTGTATATTCATTATGAATAAACTTTTTTGAATATTGGTAAATGTTCAAAGAAAAATTAGAATTAAATTCAATTAATTATTTCTCTGATCATTTTTCCTCATAAATTTCGCAAAATAAAAAAGTAAGAAAATTGTCATGAGTTGTGGTGGAAATGCATTGTTTGTTGTAAAACTGTTTATTGAAAAAATTGGGAATTTATCCTGATTCTACAGTATATTTTTTATTAATTTCTCATTCATTTTTATCCTGTTGTGTATGTACCTACTTTTGGTGTAAAATACATTCAACCAGGCTGATATATGTTTGTATCTTACGCAATTCAAGGTTTGATCACCGATAAATTGGATAGTTTTTCAGCTTTATGTGAGTGAAAATGTATAATTCTTCCAGAAAGAGGCATTGATTTTTATGATCCCTTACGCTGGATGTAGTACGTACTTGATGACAGTTTCATTCTAATAGTATTTGATAAATAAATTCCGCTTTTTTTTAGAATGACTTCACGACTTCCTTGAATCAAAGAGGATAGGAATTATATCGTCTTTGCTTGTATGAAGCTTGAGTAAGTTATAAACCAGTAGAAGAAATCAGAATTCATATTTCTGTCTCACTCATTTTCTTATTGGTCTCGGTATTTCATTTTGCATTATTAATGGATATTATGATGTTTTCTCATACACATGAAGCTCCAGCAAGCTCCATTACACAACTTATCAGAAGAGAGCAAAAATTCAAATTTTACTATCTTCTAAGAATTCTTGACTGGTAGAGGTGCACTTGTAACATCAAAGTGGCCGATCTTTTCAGCCAAAGGACACTTTTCCACTCTCTTTCTCTCTACCACACATTTCCTCTTTCTCATTCTTACTCTGTCTCTTCCCCCTCCCACTAACGAACCTCAAGACATTCTCTCTGAGCCAAACTCTAAAGCAATCTTCATCCCCTTGGGATTTATAAAGACAAGCTTTTGTATCTCAAAGACAGCCTTTTGTCTATCGACTTTACTTGATCAAAAGGTCCTTCTGAACTTGTCCTTTGAGTCTCTTTTTGCATTGACAAAACTTACTCTTGACGAGAAGAATATTCTTCATCCTCCCATTGCTCCAAAAGTTGCAAGAATAATCTCAATTTCTTAGTTTCTAAAAAACAATTTTCTAGAATTTTTATTCACTTATGCCTTTGATTTTTTTCATAAAACCATTCTAATTTGTAAAAAAACAATGTATTATCATGTATTCATATTTTTCTAGTGGCTCTGTGAACAGCAGACTACACGCCCAAGAATGAGGGTGCTTGTACAGAAGAATGCGTGCTTCCGGTGAACCAATAATGAGCTTGTCTTGTTTACTCCCCCTGTTCACCCCTCGCCTTGCAATCCATTCAGAATGTTCTAGTCGGCTCTTATCTGGGTAATTAGATTTTTATATAAAAATAGAGAACCCTCTGGTGTTTACTGGAATGTCAGAAAAACTTATATAAAGCAGAAGCTCTTGTAAAGACCAGTTAATTCATTGCTCAAAGTTTGTTGATATAACAAGTGGCAGTTCTGTTCATATATGAACGCTTAGTGCAAACGTGATAAGCACAGTATATTGTGACTGTATTAGTGAGACTTCCTTTACATTTTATACAAAAGGACTCATACTCATTGCTATTATTGTAATACAGTGACAGACCTGTGCTATGTAAGTGTTTTAATTGTTGTTTTTAGATGCTTCTTCTTGAATTATTGAACAGCTATTATTTAATACTTGATCGGCCTTTTCAACAGTTAGTGATTAACTTTCAAACAGTAATATGGGAAATTCATTATTAGCTGAGCATTATTGATTTATTTCGTTTCTGATTGATTTCTTTTGTGTGACATAACTGATTAGTACTTGTTCCAAGTAATTTGTGTCAATGAATTGCGAGTTTTAATTAAAAGTGTTGCCAGCACTATTTTACAATAGAACCCATAATAATTGGTGTCAGAAGTTGGGGATTTTTATATTTTATTAAAAATGACTGGCAAAATTACATAGTGCATTTTGAAATTGGCCAATCTCAAACATGAATTGGAAGACTGTGATTTGGAAACATCTGGAAAGAAGTCAACTCTACAAGACCAGCTTTGTGAGGCGTTATTGGGAGAAGGAAAAGACCCAGCTATGTACCTCTTTGAGACTTCAGATAAGAAATTGATTTCATCACTCACACCCATGAAGGGCGAACTACAGGAGAACTTCGCATCCATGAAGGGTGAACTTCAAAGAAATATTCAGGAGAATATGACATCCATGAAGGACGATCTACAGATGAATATTCAGGATATTCAGCAAAATATGACATCCATGGAATTACAAGAAGCCATGGAAGAAAAAGTTAGAAATCTTGCTGATTCTGTGAATTAAGAAGTCAACAAGGTAAAGGAAGACTTGGGAACTATGAAGGAGGATTTTAAAGCAAAAGAAAATCGAATAAAGCAGCTGGAGTGTGGTGCTGGAACTTCTAGCAGCAGTGTAGAAGTACATAAATCTTCTAGATTTCCAGAAATAGCCATCTCAGAGAAGACAATGATGGCAGCAACAGAGGAAAATCTTCAGAAACAGCCTTTCTTCAGAATCTTCAGGTATAACAGTAGTTATACCTCAGCAGTGGCGGATTTACGGGGGGGGGGGGGGGCTTTCGGGCTGAAGCCCCCCCCCCCCCAAAACCTCCAGAATGTAAATTTTTTCCAATCAAACCTCCAGTTTGAAGCTCGTAAAATATTCATTATAGCAAGAATTACTTAATTCCACTACTAAGTCTTCAATTGTAAAATTAGATCCCATATTTCTAAAAGAGGAAAACTAATCGTCAGATAAAAACTTTAGAAAAACATATCTTTTTACAGTGTGGAATTCACACAAAGTTTATCTATTAAATCTTGATGAAACATTAGTTCATTGAAAAATTTGTATCTTATTAAAGCTCCCACATTGATTTTCATTCTTAAAAATACGACCGTAATACCGGAATAATACTAGGTCTATGTTCCTTGACAAACTGTTGAACACACCAGATTCAGCCATAATTCAATCAAAATTTTCCAATTTTACTTTAAATTTAAGTTAATTTTATCGCCGATATGGTTCAAAGCACTAGTAAAGCTATTTTTTATTTCCCAATCATATGAATAGTTATAGTTCGGGTATGATTGATTATGAAAAATTCAAAAGCTCTACCCCCCCCCCTCATATCATCAGTAGCAAACCAGCCACCCCCAAAAACATTTTCTGGATCCGCCACTGTACCTCAGCACACTGGACTGCCTACCTATGATGGAAAAACACATCTAGAAGACTACCAAACACTGTTTGAGTCAGCAGCTGAGGAATGGTCATCAGTAACAAAGGCCTATGTCCTGAGGATGAATCTCCAAGTTGAAGCATTGCCAATTGTTCACTCAATACCATCAGCTGAGAAGTGGAGTTTCAGTGAGCTGTGAAGACACCTGGAGATGAGATTTGGGAACAAACACCTGGAGCAGTTGTACCATTCTCAGCACAATAGTAGGGTGCAGAGACCCAATGAATCCCTTCAAGAGTTTGAGGCTGATATCCCTTGACTTTTTAGGACTGCATATCCATCTGCCATTGCCATTCTAAGGTATGGACTATGGAAGCTGAAGTCATGGAGGATGCACAATTCAGAAGATAGTTGAACAGGTCCTAGAAAAGTTGAGTTCCAGAAGGAAGGAACTGGGCTTAAGTGAAGAGTGGTAGAAGAGTAAGAAGCAAGTGTAAATCAGGTGAGAAGAGTAGCAGGTAAACTAAAGAGGGTTGATAGGGTGTGGCAGCTGTCAACTCACAAGCAGGAGGCCACAGTAAGAAAAGCAGTAAGTGGCATTTCTTGCATTGTGGATGGACAAGCAAGACAACTACTTCTAGACACAGGAGCTACCATGACCACCCTGAATAAGAGCACAGATAAGAAGGAAATCAAGCCAACAAGGTGGACTCTCCATACAGCTACAGGGGATTTGGATACAGTTTTTGGTGAGATAGCTGCTACCTTCTTGGTGGCAGTAACTTTAAAAATCAAGTTTTAGACAGGAAGATGTTATACTTGGAATAGATTTCTTCAATACGTTTGGTCTCAAGTTGGACCTGTATAAGAAAACAGTTGTAATTGAAGAAGAAGAGGTGCACCCAGGGAAGCCAAGCAGTAGTAGAGTAGTGTAACTCACTGACATCACCCTACCAGCAAGGAGCCAGGTTGTGACCTATGGGACAATGTAGAATGACATGGAGGAAGGGCAGAGTGCACTATTAGAGCCAGCAGGACAAGAGAACAACTTGCATCAAGGAAAGGAGTCTTAGTAACAAGAACTTTATTTCTGGCCAGCAGCAAGTTCCCAGTATGCATTATGAATGTGAATGACTACAAGATCAATCTGAAAAGAGAAAGCATGCTTAGATGCTGTTCAACAGCCTCATCAGTGGTGAGACAGATCCAGAAGTCTCAGCAAGTTAACAGTCCTTGAGTTTCCCCAGGGAACCTGGTCAAGAAGAAGGATGAATCATTGAGATCTGCATAGACTGTTGCTTGCTGAGTATGTCAGCAAGAGGACATAAGAAAAATTCATCCTGAATACAGATGCTAGAAAAGTGGCCATTGAAGGAGCAGGAAGGAGTGGGAAAAGTCATTGGATATTTCAGCAAAGTCCTGTCAAAACCTGAGCACAACTATGTTTCTGGATTGAATGACTCCAGAAGTATGACTTTGAATCAGTTCATTGAGCAGGAAGATATGACTGCACTCTATCAACATTTTGATGGACAAGAAACAACTGTATCACTCCAACATCTTGTATCCAAGAGTGTATCAATAAATTAATTAATAAAATATTTAGTGGGGAAGAATGATATGATATTAAACATGTGGCCTTTTAAATTTATAGTTTGTTTATTTGTAGTTTGTTCTTATATGTTACCAATGTTCATTTTGTTTGCATTAAAGCTCTAGTTTTCAGAGAAAATCATTTCAAGTACCATAGCTGATTTCGACTGTAGTTGACTCTTGAGACCTCAACATTATGTTTTAGTCCAATAAGCTGTCCATGCCAACGAGAAGTAAGGTAGATTGTGACTTCTTTCCTCACTGAGCTAACAGTGTTGTATCTATGCCAAGCCCATTGAAACAAATTCTGAAGCTCAATGCCTCAGTCAGTCAGTCAGTGTGGGATAGGGTGAGTGTGCCCTGTCTGGCAACTTCGGAGCAATGAGCTCCATGGTTGCTCATCGCAATACTGTGCTGAAATTTTGGGGGTTCCTACTATTTTTAAGACCTTAAGTAGAACTTGGCATTTTTTTTTTTTTTTTTTTTTTTTTTTTTTTTTTTTTTCATATCTGTTTTTCTTAAAATTTTTTTTTTTTTTTTTTTTTTTTTCTTCTCTTATCATCCTAATTAATTAAATACAATATATGTAATATAGTTTGGAACTGGAAAAATATTATACAATGAACAATATTGAAAATAATCTTTACACAATCTTAATAATTTCTAATTAATTTCTAAATCATGAAAAAATTTTTAAAACATGGTTTTCCTGGAATATGCCTAATAGTTCACTCCCACCTTTAAACAGTCTGGCAGCGCAGGGGAGTGTGTAATTTTTTAGCACTCTGAGCTAGTTCCTGCGTCCAAGCGATCATTCGACAGAGATGTTTGGAAAGCAACACAACTTATGAAGCCTTTTTTTGTATCTGAGATGAATAAAACTTAATTCACCTCAAGCCGGTTTTACATGAATGAATTTAATTAACAATCAAGTGATAAAGGCGACTAATTTTCAAAAATTAAAAATGAAAGACAAGTCTTGCTACAGTTCTAGGGTACTAGTACTAACGGAACCTACTAACTTGTAGAACTATATTCTATATTCACATCACGCACTATTATTATGAATAATAGTGTAGTAATAATGGTACAGTATGGTCAAACACTGATTCCAAAGCTTTCAGAGAATAAAGCTAGGTTTACACTATGTAGCAGAGCAATATAGCAGAGCTACATGTAGCACAGCTATATAGCTCTGCTACAAGTTTAAGAAGTGACACTGGAGATCTGCTATATAGCTCAGCTATATAGCAAATTTAAGCCTATTTTCACAGCTATATAGCGGAAAACGAGGTATCCAAAAGTTTCGGTAATTATCAAAGGGAATCTGAGCTACATCTAGCTCTGCTATACGTGCATTTTTGTTTGTAGCAGAGCTAGATGTAGCTGCCCCCTCCCTAGAGGCCGCCGCGGTACCTTCGATGTCGCATTTTTACTGTGATCTACTCAATTGTAGTAAGAGTGCTTCTAGTGCAACAATGGATAATTTTCTAAGTAAATTCGACTGGAGTAAAGACAACGTTATAAAGTTGATCCGACTTCCAAAAAGAACAAGGTTCTATATTCGACCTGTTTTTTTTTTATGTTTGGACATCATCAATCATTTGAACCGATTTCGATGATTTTTTTTAAAAATGAAGAGCATCGTTCAGCGGTGGTCCCATACAAGTTTCGAAAGGATCGGCCCAATATTAAACAAAAAGGAGCATTCATCGATGTCTTCATTTCAATCTTGTTTGAATAGGATAGTTCCACACACAACCGCCAGTCGGATAACCGGTGTTGTTTACCAGGCTGATCATTGTATCATATGGAGCGCTTCACATCTAGACGCTTTTCGAAATCATATAATGCAATGCGATCATGCCGGGTAAACGACATCGGTTGCCCAAAGCTGGTTCAGTGTGAAACAAGCCTGTAATGTCCCGTTTTGACCAATCAGGTGAACTTGATTTGAATCAAGAATAAGAAGAATATAATATTTCCGTATACTGTTCATAATATGAACATTGTAAATATTTTATTTAAAGTTTATCTGGCTGGAAACTGGACACGCCGGTTCCTCCCAAGCTATTTGTAGCTCTGCTACAATATGGAATGGCATAAAATTTACTTATAGCAGAACTACATCTAGCAGAGCTATATGTAGCTGACGGAGCTATATAAAGCTCATTTTTTATATAGCTCTGCTATATAGCAGGGCTATATAGCTCTCCAGCTATATAGTGTAAACCCAGCTTAATATACTTGGTTGTACTAATCATCAGGGCAAAATTTTGTCACAGGCCTTTTTTTAAGATTCGGAACTAGAGATAGCTAATATAACTACTATAGCTAGTCAACGACAGCTAATACACAGACGTTTGTTCTAAAAATGTCAGCCAAACAAAATTTTAAAAATAACATTCGAATAGGAACACAAAAGGGGGAGAATGAACCTCGGTGACAGAGAGAAACAAATGAGAAAGATAGTTGTGGAGAAGGAATGTGAAGGAGCGTGAGCGTGGTGAGGAAAGGAGTCGAGGAAAGGAGAGAGATAATGTGATTGAAAGCGGAATGGATTGAAGAGCGAGGGAGTAATAGCTTGAATAATTGGTTTCAAGGAGAAAGGGTAAGACTGCGATTTTGTGCCAGTCTAGCGCTTCATAATATAAATATTATATGCCAGCAGCTGTTCAGAGGAAAGTGTCGTCACATTGGTTGTATAGAACTGAATCGTTTTAAATAATTGAAGACTGAAATTACAGACAGAGCTCTTCGGTTGCCAATGCTCAATGGATGAAAGCACTGTAACCAATACATTAATTTAAACGGCTCCTGTTTCACCTTAATTTTGTCAGCATCATTCATAATTAACTGCGCTCGAAAGATGAGTTTTTGTAACCAAATAAAAATCACTTTCAGCGGAACGAGACGTTTCTAAAGCATGCAATAGATCCTGGTAAGAACCGATTTTTTCACTTGAGTTAACATTGGAGAGGGAGTTTTACTCCATCGAAATTCATCATATAAGTATTTGTGCTACTCATGAAGGATTTTTCACCATCAGCTATGGCAGCCGTAGTACTGTAATGAAATAGAGCGCTTCTCTCAGACTGACTCCTACTCCAGCAGTCACTGATTCGATTCCTGTTCAGCCTGGAATATTTTATGCTATAATCTATCTCATTACATCCACGTACAAGTCTCAGACTCATGTGTTCATCATCAGACAATAATTAAATGAAATGGAAATGTTAATTCAGTGAATTAAATTCGCCATTACCATAATGCTCAGCATTCTTCAAGATTAGAGTACCGGTATCTTTCAAAATAGGCTGTTTTCAAACTATACGTTTTTCCGCATGCAGAAAATTCCTGACTTTCCTCAAAAAGAACAGCTCTGTGCTGTTGTTCTGCATAATGTCCTCACATTTCCAAGAACAAAATCGTACTGAAAATTGAGAGAGAAATTTTGATTTCAGTTTGGGTCTCAGCAATCGAAAGTACATATTGGGCCCGGTGAATAGAACCTAGTCGATACTAAGTAATCGGCACTACCCAAGTATAGTCTTTTCTTAGTGGTAGGCATCAGGTGTGACCAGGGATGTAGTGGAACGGGAACGCGCGGAAACGGCGTTTCCACACTGGGTTTTCAGGTGTAAAAAATAAATAAATAGAGCAATAAAATTGTTATCGTTCAGTGATTATTTTCTTTTTAAAATACAGTATTAAAAATCAATCTATAATTTAATCATAACACACCCACAGTTTTGTTTCTTAATAGTACGTATCTGGTAATGTCTCCGTTATCAACTGCTCACAGCTTTGCAGCTCTGCAGAGTGCGAGCGTGGTTTCAGTCACATGCATAGGCGTATTGTTAACAATAAAAATAAAGTTTTCAATTTTATTCCTCATTTTTCCGATTTTTCCTACACGTCGTATTCCATCGATCAAATAGAATATAACGACCGAAAAATTCATGTGTCAATAGCGTCATGAAATTCACTATTAGCAGCTCTGAAATAGCTTCTGAAATCATTCGTGCATGCATCAAATTCTCATTAGGCTGAATGTGTCAGCTATTGTAGAGCGAAATACCATCACAAATGAATCGGTTTGAGCTTAACATTCCCGTGCAGGATGCATTGGAGTATCATATGTATAATCTATATGCAATTGCTTGAAAATTATTGGGGTGGTGGATATTATTGGGTCAATGTCGCATCTGTGTAATTGATTTGTCACGTTATAATCCTTCAGTCAGTTAATTAAATACAAATAAAGATTTAAATTGAGGTAAGAATTTGATTATATCTCGGGTCAAATGTATTTCGGTAGGTTTTATGAGAATAATAATTCAATTTGTAACAAATTAAGTGTGTAATAATGGAGAGTTTAGTAATAAAGAGTTTAGTAATGAAATTATTTAGTATTAATAGTTATAGTAATGAAGTGTGTCAAGTACAGTGGAAGCACTTCTGAGTACTTTTGGTATTGGTGGCAATGGTATGATGATAGATGGCCGCAATTAATATTACGGATGTTACACCCTATTATTTATTAACACACGAAATTACTGTCTTTCCAATAATTTTAAATCTCAATTGAACTGAATTTAAAATACAGAGTAGATCAAAATTATATCCTTTTTCGGAGCTGGTTTCAGCATAAATTACAGCCAGTGCGAATCATGACTGGTGCGCCCTTGCTGGTACTGGAAGGGGGGGGAGTTGGTTTAAGAATTATTTTTAATTTACGGTAGCTTTTGTGGTTCCATGTCAGAGTTTTAAAATAAATTTCTCCCAATTATGTCGAAGGTTTAAAAAGGGGTGCCCACAGGGGGGGGCTATGACGCAGACTGCGTCATTGAAATTCTTGGGGGGGGGGTTCCAAAAAACGTTTTGCGGGGGGGCGTAAAGTTGATTGAAACCGTGTTTAACGTGACAACATTCAAAAATATACTACGAAGTAACCAGATAGAATGTCAATTAATGAAAATATATTTATAATTATTATTATACAATTGAATATGAATTAGCTAAAATAGTTATGTTTAGGATTTGTGCAGGAAGTTATTATTCAAACTTAGCAAGACGCTAAGCGAGTGCTCTGAAAGTGGTTTATACAACTTTACTCTTTACAACTTTACTCAGTTACTAGTTAATCAGCAGAAAGAGCAATAATTCGATTTAAAATTATCAAAAACAGACTCAGATCAGCTATGGGAGACTCATGGTTGTCCAATCTAATGGTTTTAGCTGCAGAAAAAGATGTACTTGAGTCTATTTCTAACGAAGAAATAATTGAAAGGTTTTCTGTTTCCTCATCCCAAAGACAAAAACTTCTATGTGGGGTTTAGAGAGATAGATTTAACAAGCTTAGAAGGTGCCTAGCTAACTTGTAGAGGGTCACAGCCTACAAATTTAAAATGTTTGACTCCAAACTGTTGATGTTTTTCATGTATTTTACGATAACTACTTACTAATAAGTAAGAACTGCTATAGCAAAACTTACTAAATACTAAAAATTCAGTAATTTTTCATAACTATGTCTTTATGTTGCTTTTGAAAGACACTTCTTTCGATTGTGTGTTGTAAATAACTATACATGAAATGTGTGCCTTTTATGTACTTCATCCATACATAAATTCTCCCAAGATACTACACTAAGTAAATAACCTGTTGTTTAACTACTGTCCAATAAATGACTTAGTATTTTGAATTTTTGTGTTTTACAAATGAAGTTATTAACTCATTGTTTCACTTCCTTTAAAGGAACAACTTTGTAGAATTATTTAACCTTAATGTAATTGGGACACCGAACATAAACTTATAGGTATTTCATTTTTATTGAACATTGTGTATTTTTAATAATATTTTATTGTTTAAAAACCATTTAGGTTCAAATTCTTATTTAGCTATTTTGCAATTAAGTTTATTGAGCAGCAGAAGTTCATATATTCATTTCATTGATATTTCTTTTTTACCTTTACAAAAAAATGTTACCTATGTAAAGAATCTCAAGAAATATACATACATATTGTATATTATCGACTGGTTTTGAATTTTTTCAATAGTTTTATAAATCTTCTTCTAGTTTTAGAAAGAATACGGGGGGCTTTTTTCGCATTTTTTTTGGGGGGGGGCTAATTTATGGGGGGGTTGGTACTAAATTTAGGGGGGGGGTGCGTCATGAGGCTTAGGGGGGGTGGGCACCCGTGGTTTAAATCATACCTACTTATTTACTTATTGGTTTATTATTGATTGTAAACTGGGGTAGCTTTCTGCCAATTTTTCGAGTTTTTCACCGCCAGTCTATGAAATAGTTTTGTTCAAACCATAAGATTCTGCTTGCTTGTACTCCATAATTTGAAAAATGGAAAAAAAATTTCTCCCGGATCTTCCAGGACTTTTCTCCTGAATGGCCGACATTTTATTTTTTCCACCTGCTTATAAGATAATTTTGATCAAACCATCGGATTATAATAATAATAATAATAAATAATAATTTTATTTTCCTTTTCAAATAATTATAAAGTACAAAGTATTTTAACCAAGGCGTTCAATATTTATATTACAGGAAATAATAAGATATGTATAATAAATAAAACATATATTTAGGAAATCCTCCTACCCCACTATGGCATGCCATGTTCTAGAGAAGGTGTTAGTAGAGGAAAAAAAGAGGTGAATTATGCTCGTTTGTACTTAATGTGGCCTAAATATGAAGAAAGTTTTTTCTCCTGAAATGTTGTTTTCATAAATGGCTGCCATTCATGTCCCAATGGTTCCCCATATAATGGGGTAACTTTGGGTCAGAGATGTTTTCCACAAGAACCGTAAAGAAAATTGCATGCATTTTGATATTGACATAAGAAATTCAATGTCGACATTATTAAAGTATTATAATATGAATTGGTATCATAAACATTTTCAGTGTAGATTGAATTAATTATTATCTACATATAAAAAACCAGACACCATTGTCTCTCACACTCTCTCACTCATTTGACTGGCTGTTTCATTCATGACCATTTCTCTCAAACCAAGTGGTTAAAAATTGGCTTCACATATTTAGCTAAAACTCTAGACGGTGCTAAGAAACTTAAGAAACTTTTTTACAAAATTAACATTTTTTGAACTTTAGATCCGGTAAGAACCAAAGGCTTATATGGTTTCTTAATTTCTTTCTTCTTGACTAATGAAATATGGATTTCAACCGCCTTGGTCAGCTAAGTAGAAAACCTTATGACCTATGGAAATTTTATTCCTAGCAGCTCATGAGTTCTAAGTTATAACTATTTCAATAATGAAAACTCATCATTTTCCAAGTGTATTATGTATACTACCCTTTCAAATTATAAGGCTAATATGGTCAAAAATTGATATGTTATATATGAATTTGGACCACCTCAATAAGTTGAGAAAAATCAACTATCACTCAATGGGGTGCGATAGGCTGTTCAAAGGGTGAGAGGGGGATCCACCGTTCTGGCGAAGGGGGGCTCCTTCATCCCCCGACCACATTTTGGAGTCCCTAAGTTCACATTCAGATAGCGTCTAAAAATGCATGAGAATCAGCTGCGAAAATAACTAGTAAACGCTTTTCCTGATATCTATTTATCTAATATATCAATATGATATTAATGAGACTTGGTTACTGGCCTAATACAGTGGTTCACGTTTTTTGCATATCTTAGAAACAAATTGGCAAAATTTTAAAGTTGAGGACTCTTCTGGAAGTAAATTTTATGATCTAAAACTTCTTTCATTTAATTTCCATGTGTTGGAGTGAGCATTTACAACAGTGGCGGATCCAGGGGTGGAAGGGGGGGTAAGGGGAAATCCCCCCCAAACGGAGAAGAAGAAGGAAAAGAAAAAGAAGAGGAAGGAGAAGAGAGGGAAGAAGAAGGAGAAAAAGATGGAAAGAGGAACGAATGGAAATGATAGAAAACAGTGAAGAAGTGGAAAAGAGATAGAAATTGGTAGGAGGAGTGAGATGAAAATGAAAAAAGACGAAAAAGGGTAAAAAATAAGGATAAAATTAAAAGTAGAAGAAAATGAAGGAGATTTTTCAAAGTTGTTGACAAGTGAGGAAAATGAGACAGCAATGCCTAACCAACAATAATTAATTTTCTATTGCAAATATTGTGTACTTCAGTACTTGGCCTGAAAATGATGCCAGTTCTGAAAGGGTTTTCTGGATTCTGCAGCTTATCAATACGTGGCTGAGGACTACTATGGCAAAAAAAGCAGACTTGTTTTATTAGCACTACTTTAAATTCACTCAGATAATCACCCTAGAGCCTAGACCCTAGTTCCTCAAAAAATTGTTGAGAGATTTTGGCTGATTACAGAATAGTTTTTCAATTGCGAATAATGTATGTAATTTTTCATAAACAGATGGGGTCAGTAGCATAGCTATAGAGGGGGGGGGATCAGGGGATATTTCTCCCCCCCCCCCTCTGGGACAAATGAAAATTTGGAATTTCAGCAGGCCACTGTGAGACAATTTTTGGCAAGAGTCAAAGATGCCTGGAATCACTAAAAATGTGGTTTTTATATAGGAGTTTTATTTTAAACAAGTTTTCAATTAGTGCACCTCAATTATTTTGAAAGAAACTTTCAAGTAGCCTACGTTACTGTACATTATACCAATCAGGAGCAGTGAGGGATCAAATATAGAAAAGTGGAAGTTTCAAGTAAGGTCCCGGATCTCCAATTGACAGTAACACAAGAATTAAACAAAATTTACTTTGACACATAACGTGGGTTGAAGTGTAAAGTTAGAAGAATTAATGCCTAGAATCACTTGAAATGTAGTTTTAGAGAGGTAATTTTTCAAAAATTTTCTCGGGGAGTTCCCCGAACCCCCGTTCTGAAATAAATAGACATGTATATTGCTTCGATTTATCGTTAGAGGTCTACTACTCCAAATTTCAAATCAAATTACCATTGAAATTATTGTACCCAATTAAATGGTTATTAAAATTTGTATTTGAAATATCATATCATTACAGGCAATAGAATAGGTGAACCATTAATTTAATTTTATGCTTCATTTTCAAACACCCCGGACCCCCACCCACCACTAACCATAAACTTAGGTATTTCCCCCCCCCCCAAATTGCTACTGGATCCGCTCCTGATTTACAAGATAAATTCATCGAAACATGGAGGTGACTATTTTTTCTCAAAGGGAGTTGAAGATACCTGATTTTGAAAATTTATTGAAAAAACTGAAAAAAGTGCCAAATTTCGTTTTTTTTTGTGCCCCAAAAATTATGCACAAGCCAGATTTCTTCGCAAACTTGGGGGAACTTTTTCTGTGATACCTAGAGTGGATTAAAAAATAATCCAGCTTTGCATCAATTTTTGCCCACCTAGAAGAAACGGTCTTCTTTGGTTTAATTTGCCTGGGCTAATTGATTTGAGTTTTTTGAACTTCTTCTTCTTCGTACTTTTTTCTCCTTCTTCATCTTCTTCTAAATCTAGATTTTTGATAAAATCCAACAGTGTTTTTATTAAAACCGCACAACTTGATTTGAAAGACAATTTTAGGATCAAGGATAAAGAAGTAGAAGCTCAATTTAATCAGTTAAATGATTATTTCCTCTCAACGCTTGATAGTTTTCAAACAGTTAATAGTTTAAACTTAAAAGCTTGCAAATAAATGAGAGACGCCGCAATTTCATCTGAAATCTTTCATTTGTGTTGTCAATAGCATAGACTGCAGAACAAACTCGAGCAATTCCAACTTGAAGAACACTAGTTGTTGAGATCTTAATGCAAACCATTGTTCAAAACTTGTCAAGTTGAAGAAAAGTTTCATCGAATGTGTTCAGTGGCTTTCAAAGTTCAACATCTGACAACGCTGAGACCGTGTTGACATGACAGCCATTTCTTCTTACATCTTATTTAATATTCTATTCATCTTGGACATTTTGAGATCCGCTAGCTGCAAAGAAGCACTTTCACCAGTGACAGACTAATTTCAATTCATGCATCTGTCATGTGCATAAATCTAGTCATTCATTTGATGACATCCAAGTGTATTAAACCTCTAAATAAATTGAAGTTTCATAGCATTTCAAACATATGCATCTGAAGCTCCACCGTTTGCTGAAGATATGCTGTTGTTGATTCCTTGAATTTCAAGTCTCTAGTTGAAAAGGTGAATCATGATGTGGAACGTTGCTTATCTTCATGTTGTTGTATTATGATTACATTTGACTATACTATGTTAAACTATAGAAAGAGAAATGACGTTGTCAGTTGGGTAACGTATTTACAGGTATGTAATTATATCTACTAAATCATTGGTTTCGGATGGATTTTCATTGAAGGCTAGATTTTTTCTCTTTCCTCCTTTTTCTTCTTCTTTTTTCTCCTTGTCTACTTTTTCTTTCTTTTTCTTAATTTTCCTCTTTACTACTACTACTATTGTGATGTTGAAGAACCATCTTGTTTCCTCTAATATATAATAAAATTAAATATATAATAAATTTTTACTACTATTAATACTACTAAATTATTACTACTGCTACTACCCAGGGCCGGATTTCCTGAATGTCCTGAACCTGCACAGGGCGGAAAATTTTGGGGGGCGCCAAAATCAAGAAATTTTACCATATTTAAAAAAATAAAAAAACTATTTCAAACAGTGATAAGAAAAACAAGTCACAAGTGAGTAAACAAGTCGCATACAACATATAAGTCATGCAATATGTTTAGTTTAAAAAGGATAGTTTAGTTTGTTCTAAAAAGGATCAAGAATTACTTGCGATCAAGTCAAGGACAAGGCAGATTAGTCAACAGTGCAGTGCTATAAATTTAATCATACATTACTGTAAAGTTGGACTATGATGATATAATCAATAAGTTACATTTGCTAAAGATGGTTCAAGAAGGGCCCTTTTATCTAAATAGTGCTAACTTTCAACTCTTATAAAATCATGTAAGATAACAGTGTGTTATTAAATACTGTAGTGAAAATGGAGAGAGAGAAAGAAGGAACAGTGGTTCTCGGTGTTATCTACTATGTAAATGTTTACTTCTAGCAATTAATTTACTCTTCTTTTAACACTTATATGGTATTTACTTGGTACTTTGCAGAATGTCCTAGATGTTCGATTAGAATTTCATGGAATATTATCGAATATTGTGGAAGGTGCAAGGGACTTTATCTGTTTGTTTTATAATTCGGTAGAAGTTGATAGAAAAATCAAGAGATATCTCGATTATGGAAAATTATATAAATAGAGAGAGACTTTTCTAAAATGAGTTCAGTTGTTCAGTTGTTGTTCTAAGTTTATAAGTGGCAGTAGTGACAGTTCCCGTAAAAAACAGACAGTGCAATCCCGTTGGCGCTATTACAAACCATCTAATGAACTTTCGTTGTCTGTAGTGATAATTCTTTTGACAGTTCTATAGTGATAATTCTTTTACCTATTACTGTATTACGGAATTGTGCTACGTAAGTTAATTGTTCTTCCTCGACATTTTTTTTTGAATATTATTGGACAGTTTATTGTACAGTTATTATTTAATATTAGATCGGCCTTTTGACATTTAGTGATTGATTTTTGTATGGTAATATTGAAAACTCATTATCAGTTGAACAATATCGTTTTATCTGTTTTTAATTGCTTATTTTTCTGTAAGAAATTACTGAACAGTGTGAGTTGTGGATTATTTGTGTTAATAAAGTGCGAGTGATAAATTTAAGTGTTGCCAGCGTTATTTTAGACATAGAACCCATAACAATACTAATATTATATTATCTGCTAACGTTAACTAGGCGTTTTACTTTATTTTCTTTACTTCAACATAAGTATCAAAAACAGGTTATACTGTTACTGGTTATTGGTGGTGGAGGGGGTGCGTGTGAAATTATTGTGCACAGGGACGGCAGACACCCCAAATCCGCCCCTGCTACTAGTCTACCACCACCACTACTACTACTACTACTACTACTACTACTTACTATTACTACAACTCCTCCTCCTCCTCCTCCTCCTACTCCTACTCCTCCTCCTCCTACTCCTACTCCTCCTCCTCCTCCTCCTCTTCCTCCTCCTCCTCCTCTTCCTCCTCCTCCTCTTCCTCCTACTCCTCCTCCTCCTCCTCATTAATGGCCTGGACTTTTATGTGAAAGTGAACATTGTTCTTTCGAGAGAATTCCTATACTGTATTGAGGAATATTCCAATATTGATTTTGTGTAATATTAAGCTATGTTTGTGATGCATTTGTTTCCTATTTTCCATAATGAATTATGTAAATTCTTTACCCTGCTGTTAACGTTATTAATGTTGGACTGTTATTTTTATAACTCTACTAAAATTGCCGTTTGTTATAACATTTTTAATGTTGTTCAGCAATGGAAGAATTTTAATTTTAGCGCGAAACAATAAAATTGTACTTGAAAATATTTTTCGTATGTTGCTAAGGTAAACCCCTTCAAAAGTTTTATCTGGTGCAGAGCTGAAACATTTTTTCGGAGTAGTACCCCAGAACTACTGGGGGGGGGGGGGCACACCCCGTTTAAACGAAATTATTCATACCCTATATTAATCTTTATAAACTGTTGGGAGGACTCTTCCTTGGTTTCCCTGTATACTAATATAGTGCCTAATGTGAGTTAAAATAAATGGATTTAAGCTGTTCTAGATATGAGTCTAGAATCACTCAAATAACGATTTTAGGGGGATTGGTTCTTAAAATTTTCCCAGGGGAGAACCCTCTTCATGGGGGATATTCCAAACCCCCAGATTACAACCCCCCTCCTGAAAACTCAGTCTGGATCGGTCACTGTCAGTATCAGTTGGTATTTGTATAAAAGGCATTCACGAAATCGTTGCTTCATAGTTGGCAGTTTGCCGCTACCAATAGACCTCTGACCGTTATCATATTTGTATAGAATCAATTTAAACTAAGGAAGTAGAAAATATTCCCAAATTTGTTTATTACGAACTATTTTATCAACATAACTTTCGAGTTCCTCTATGACGTAGCTCCGAATTAGAGATGAAACTTCACTGTGGTAAATCTGTACGCCGTCAACGTAATTGTTCCGTTCCAACATCGTATAACACATGTTGAATCGGAATGTCAAGTCGACGTCCTAATCGTAATAAATCTTGGAGCGATGCGACATTCCATTTAAACTCGTGTTGAGCGTGGTTGATGATTATAATGTAATCGGTGTACTACAATAACTTTTGCAGGACACCCTAAAAGCAATTTAAATTGAACGAAATTCGCCCCAAACGCAAGAAATAGTAAACGAGCGTCCTTAGTGTTTTGTTTGTCTATTGTTGGCAATTTAATGATAGAAATTCAAGTGCATTGAGCACGTGTATTGTTATACGAGTTTGATGATACAGGAGGCGGACTTCAAATATTTTGGTAGACATCCTTCAAACTACATGATCTGGATAAAACTCACCTTTTAAAAGTAAAAAATAATAAATGGTCATCTCATGTCAATTTGTCTGTGTATTGGCAATGCAACTATAGACGTTTTTAGGCGTTGAACGAGGGTTTATTTTATTTATTTGACATTGACAATAGTTTCAAGGCTTAAGCATATTGAAAAAAAAACTTTATTTTGAGAAAAGGAATAGAAGTTGCAAAATATCTTATTGCTAAAGAAAAAGAAAAAAGAAAAATAGTGATTATAATGCAATAATAATAATGTTAGTAAGAAGAAAACTAAAAATTTAATAAAAGTGAGAAGAAAAAGTGATGAAAAACTTAACGATGATGATACAGCATGTACATGGGAAATTTGTCACAAAGATTGTTCCCTTAAAAAAAGAAGATATAGGCGGGATTTAAATGAATGAATAGATACAATCGGCGTCTATGTTACGTTAGACATCCTGAAAGCTATAGAATTTGGAAAAATCTCACCCTACAAGAAATAACAAGTAGGCATCTCGTATTTTCATACGTCTATTGGCAATTGAATAGTAGAAATGTGTATTGAAAGCACCTCCGAAAAAAGTCAAAGTTTTTTTGAAGTTCATCGTGAAGCTAGTTGAGTTCCCCTGTAAATATTGTTGAATCATGTCTATTGTTAATTGAACGAACGAAGTGAGGTCTCCCTTTAGAGTCGACAGTTTTGCATTTGTCTACTTGTAACGCATTTTCGGATAAACGCGTGGACCAAATTCTTTGAAATTTTGCATGGATGCTTTCAGAAACACCCAGCGATGTACGTGTGAGAATTTTCAAAAGTTTTTGCATTTAAATGATATTTAAAATGAAGAAAAGAAAAGAAAACATATCTATAAATACCTGCTATAGCATCTCCAATATAAGTGAGTAAAAAAATAAATTATATAAAAGTGAAATACAGTGTCAGTTTTAATATTAGATTGAAAATGAAGTCTTGGTGACGTGATAAAAAATGTTTTTTTTTGTGAAATGCAGACATGACTGCATAATAGACTGCACAAATTGAATCAAGGGTGAGTAAGGCTCAATTTTTTTTTTTTTTTTTTTTTTGAAGGATGAAGCCCACATAGGTCTGAGACCTGTGCGTGGGTAATGAGTTGGATGATGGTGATTGATGAGTTGGACCTACAGTTTTAGGTGGGTTCCGAACCACCGGGAAGTGATTTTACAGCAGAGAACAATGTCTTTTTTGCTGGCAAATCTAATCGGTCACCGTTACGAACAGGACCTACGAGAACGCAGCTTATCTATCTGATTGAACAGATACCTGCTACGGCTCGCGGCTATCACTTCCCTAAACAATTCATTTCTGTGTTCCACAAAAACTCATCTTACGTCAGATGGCCATGCCCGATTGTAGGATTTATTTTTATGTGATGATTTATATCAGCTCATATAGCCTATATATTAAATATCTATAGCGAGCTTTTTTACCGCGCAAGAGGCAGTGCACTGTATCTTGTATTATTTGTAGTAAATAAAGGCGTGAGACACTATTTTTTTTTAGATGATTACCTACCCCCCTGAAATATTATGATAGTCACCATTACAAAGTTAAACACATGCTGTAGAATTGTGTATGACAGACTGGAGCACCGTGATTATTCCACCATTCCAGTTAAATTCTGCGATGGTTACTTTCATCAAGTATTTGATACCCTACTGTGTAATCATCCTTATTTTTGAGACTGAGATCTACTGTTCACAGAACTACCAGTTATTTTTGATTATTAAAAGCTTACAGAACTTCCGAGCTCAAAGCTTGTCTGTATAGCTCAGAAGTAAAAAGTCTAAAATAGCTCGTCGAAAAAGCGAAAAGTTTTCTCGTGAAGCAGTTGAATTCATTTTTTAAATTGTTGAAATATCTGAATGATTTTTTAATTATAGAAAGGTTACAAACCTTTCTAGTTTTCGCTCGTCTGGATAGATGTTTAGTCTAGTGTACCGTACCGATTACGCCAAACAGGAGATAACGGAGCGAGCACCAGCCATCACCAGTTAGCAAAGAATCGCGGACCAGACTGAGCGATCGTGAGATGTCTGGGCCCGTCAAATATGCGCGCGCATGCCATTTGCACCGCGGGTACTGCGCAGGGCTCTCTCAATTATTACCATGGGAATAACAATAATTGAATTGAAAATGTCAATATTAGATTAATATAGATTAATATTAGATTAATATGGATCAGGGGTCTCCAAACTACGGCCCGCCAATGTGATCAATCCGGCCCGCGACAGCTCATAGGGTTTTGCCACCTATTATTTTCTACTATTAATTCCACTTCTCAACTACTTGATTGTACTAATTATCAATATATCATTTTACTATCAGATTTAGGAGTTATATGTTTACTGAAGGCGCATACTTGACGACTTTATAAGTGGTTCGCAAGCTCGCTTCGCTCGCCTTAACCGGCTAACTTTTAAGCAAGTTAATTCACTAAAAACTTGAAAGTCCCTGTTTTTATAACAATTTTTGTATATATTAAGAAATATCACAATAATTACCGTAATAACAGACTTGTATCATGTTTTATCTAATTTTTCAGCTCTTTTACATAAATCCTATTCCATTTACCACTTAAAAGAAGGCCCAGGAGATTAATGATTGAGTAAATTGATAAGGATAGCTACCAGTTTTAGTCATATTTATTTTGTAATCTTTGCCATCTGATGGAAGGAATATTTTTTTTTAATTCAATATAAGTTATTTATTTTCAGAAAAAAAATGTACGTTACAAATTTCTCTAAAAATTCCTCTTCTAATAAGGAGAAAGTCCGTGCTCATAGGTGGTTGTTAATGATGAGTTAGTGGTGGGGGTATGGGAGGGGAAGTAGGATGAGAGAAGGAAGAGGAGGAGAGGGGGGATTCCATAGATACACTCCATAGATATTAGAAAATGAAAACGGTTCTGGCCCTCGGATGTACTGGGGTAGTTATTTTGGCCCGAAGTCTGCAAAGTTTGGAGACCACTGATCCAGATCAATATTACATTCAAAAACCGTTGTGAGTTATGGTGGTGAGAAAGGTAGGATTGCCTGGGCAATTGAATTTAAGATGTCAATATTAGATTAATATGGATCAGGGGTCCATTAAGGAGACCCCAAGGTGATGGCCTTACTCCTTGACTTCAATCCTTTTTGAACGTTTGTGGGGGGGGGAGTGTAAGAAAATTTAAAAAGCTTAAATATTAAGTTAATCGAGACGTTTTCCTATTGAGCCCCAACCATCCTAGTTTTGCAGAAAATTGAAGGAGATCAATATTCATAGGTAAAACTTGCAGAAAATTAGGCTTTGTTGGACGAGTACATTCAATTGAGCTCATTTTCTAAGTTGACCCAAGTTACTCTAACTTTGAAAAGTTTTGGAACAAAATGTAATATTCCACGTCCTGGTATTTCTCTATGATAAACGCACACCAAGACGTATTGTGCATGAAGGAATCTTCCAAAAAGTAGTTTAATTCAACTGTTGGACGATTTCATTCAACAAAGCTTCTACAAATTATTTCAGGTTTTTTAATGTTTTGGAGCATAATATAATTTCTTCTAGTTGACCGTTCGTGGTGAGGTCTCAGTGTTAAGTCGACCGCTCGGCATTTCATTCTGTTTGTCAGTCTGTTACGCGATTACGGCCTTCACCTATTATCATGAAATGTTGCATAAAGTTCCTTTTCTCTAGGCCAAGCGATTTATGTACAAGATTTTTTTTCAAATGCCCCCCACCATTATTAGAGTGCCTAATTTAGATGCAGGTTACTTTAAAGTAGCATTAAGACGATTTGGGAGGGGGTTTAATCTATGACAGAAATTCGATAAACCCAACGAGGGGCGTTCAAAATCTAATTTGTCAAGAATGGGATTTTCTTTAATTATTGTTTTATTTTGGTAGGGCTTTTTGAACTGAGTGGAATGGTCCATACTAAACGTTTGATGAATTAAGCATTTGTGGGTGGGGTTGTGGGAAGTTTATTTCTGGTTTTTCAATTGGAAGTGGAAGATAACTCCATGGCAAGAAAGTTGGCTTTACTCCCTTTTTTAATATTTCTGTGGGGGGGGGGGGGTGTATGAAAACTGTAAATTAAGGTAAATCGAGACGATTTTCTTCTCATCAGGAAGAGTATAAAGACTCTGGAGGTTTCCATTCGTAAAATTTATAAAAATAATCCCCTTTGAAGCTTGAAGAAATTTTGAACCTTTTTTGATGGATCATCTCTAATTTTTATGATTGGAAACGAAAATTTTAATCCTCAATATTTTATGAACAGAGACGAAAAAGACCTACAGCATAAGCATGAAGCATACATTGATTTGAGCTGGCTAAATCTCAGAACTTTTCCACTAACAACATTTGAAAAATTGGAAAATATACAGGTGAGAAATTTCACCCCTGTTACAAGAAAAATATTGAATATCATAGCTAAAATTTTAATTAGACAACAGATTCCTACAATACCAAGTTTCTCAGCTCAATATTTTCATTATCATGGATCGAACTCGTTTTTTGATACTATACTATTCGTTTGCCCTTTTCATATTGTGTTTCTTTTATAATCATATATATATATACAAGAATCGATGATGATAATAATGAAGAAATACAACCAATGTGAAACAACTGAACTACTGTAATGGAAACTAAGAAATGCATACAGTAACTTGGCAATGAGCACATGTAACCCTGGAATAACTCATAAAATGTACCAATACAACAAAAACTGAAAAAATGTACAGTTGGAGGTAAATATTGAGCTGCTAAAATGCATAGTATCTCTTTACTGGGTATAAGGGATGATTTTTAAGGATTGTCAAAAACAGTGGCGGATCTATGGGGGGGGGGGTATTGAAGCCTACCAAAAACTCCAAATTGTATGATATCCGTTAACGTTTTAATACTGTATAATATCTTACAGTTACATTTACATTTCCTGCAACCAATCAATACAAAATGTTTTGATTTTTGCTCTGTTGATTTGCTCAGCAGAACAGCGAATAGAGTACTATGATGATGACAGAAAGCTGAAGGAAAACAATCTGAAAACTTCTATTGGGTATTTCCAGTTCAGTTCGCAACATAATGGATTGATCTTTTCATAAATCCATTTCCTAATACAGTACCTAGCTCAACATCCTACAATCAGCAACAAATACAGTAGGTACTTCCTAGTATCTACAGTAGAAACAATTAGTCTGGGCGCACGGCCGTTTAGTAGTCAGCCATGGAGTGTTTATCGCTCATTTCTAAAAACATTTGGCCCGTGCGACGCTGCAGATGTCTTCAAGGTCAACTAGTCAACTTTTAACAGGACGACTAGTAGTGAAACCAGAGCCACGCGCCCAGACTAATTGTTCCTACTGTACTAATTCAGACAAATTAGAAAGATGATTCGAATCACGCTCTCAAATAGATGAAGTGTCCACCACAGAGCTAACATGGTCATGTTCATTTGATGGGATATGTGAGTTGTACTGTGCACTGGTTAAAAACTCTTTCATTGGTCAGTTTTCCATTATAACTGTGATTTTCAATATGATCTTCGACTTACTTCCATTTCACTTCGAGTTTCCTCATCTGTTCATTCCGCACTGTACCGTTCTATTGGTCCGTTTCTGGTGATGAACATGAGTAGGAACATACTAAAGGGAGAAAAGAGAGGTTTAGTCGATTTGCAGTGGCGTAACGTTTTCCAATTGGGCCCCCCGCAACTGATTTTCCGGGACCATCTCCTCAAAATCATATAAATATCCCCCCTCACCCTTACCACTCCCCCCTTGCATATTTTGCATATTTGTGGATATATTTTGCATATTACTAGCATATTTTGTGGGCAGTTACTGTATTATAATTATGTAAGAACTAAATGCCTTTTCCTCTATTAAAATTCAATCATGTTTCAAGGGGGGGACTAGTCTAATGATTTTGGCTCTAGCCTACGGGTTCCTGAAAGATGGAAATAGTTGAGAGTTGATTTTATAATAAATAATTAACTTCATAAAACCTTGAAATTGAGGTCTTCCATAGGATCCACATTCACATTCTCTTTGTTAGCATCTCCACTCCTTTTCCCAGAAGTGGTATTCTATCAGAATTCGCCTCGTTCGCGCACACTGACACAGGTTCAATTTAACTAAAAAGGCACTTAATTTGAATTACGGTGAACTTTCTTTGTAGTGGTGAAGGTGATATTGTGGAAGGTATACAAAATGAATATTTTGACGAAATTGTCACAGCCACATTTATTAAAACTTTGAGAAACTAGTTTCGGTTGTTACACCATTATCAATCTCAATCAAACTAAAAACTAAAGTACAGAGAAGCTAAATATATACTGAACATGGAATGATACTATTGGCTAAGCGGGAAAGAGGCTGACCTTCATCGGACGTTGTGATTGGCTGTCAAGTCACGCCAATAATATCATTCCATGTTCAGTATATATTAAGCTTCTCTGTACTTTAGTTTTTAGTTTGATTGAGACTGATAATGGTGTAACAACCGAAACTAGTTTCTCAAAGTTTTAATAAATGTGGTTGTGGCAATTTCGACTTATTATTCATAATTACGGTGATATTACTAAGTCAGGAAAAGAGAAGAAAATTCAAGAAACTTCCTGGCAGAAGAGAGAAAACGGAAACTACTTATACTTTACACTATTACAGTATAAGAAAAAAATTCTACTGCATTGGGAGAACTGGCACAATTGAACCAAAACTATTATTTTATATACTTATACAATACAGGGAAGTGATAGCCGCGAGCCGTAGCAGGTATCTGTTCAATCAGAGAGATAAGCTGCGTTCTCGTAGGTCCTGTTTGTAACGGTGACCGATTAGATCGGCCAGCAAAAAGGACACTGTTCTCTGCTGTAAAATCTCTTCCCGGTGGTTCGGAACCCACCTAAAACTGTAGGTCCAACTCATCAATCGCCATCATCCAACTCATTACCCACGCACAGGTCTCAGACCTATGTGGGCTTCATCCTAAAAAAAAAATAGCCGCGTAATTGATCCGATATATCAAGGGTTTAAATAGTCCTTCTAAATATTGTTTAAAAATGTGCAAGTCGATAAAAAATAGAAATAACTAAAAAATCACAGTATGACATCACAATACCACACATGTTGAAAAATAGAACAGAAATGAAAAAATAAATATCACGATCAAGATCACACTCACGAACTCACTTGATACGGTTTACTATAGGGCTCTAGGCCAATTTACCGTACACGTGTACATGCATCTAGCTGGACGATTCAAAAGACACTGAATTTAATACACTGTACTGTATGAAGAAAAATGTTGACTGATTTGTACACAAACCCTCCTCTTCCCATTTCTTCGTATGCTAATAAACATTAAGAAATTCAATGAGAAAATAATTCATTTTCTCCAATATTTTCACAGTGGTGACAATCATTCATGATTTATAACAGTCTAGATAAGTTTGTTTGAAGAGAGTTTTGTCCTCGATATCTCTTCATTGACTTTCCTGAAGTCATAACATCCTGCTTCTGAATTCCTCCACTAAACTATTTACGAATTGATAAAGAAGACAATAAACATTGACCTGACAATATTTAGCCTACTCATGCTTTCTTTCCTTCTTTCTTTTTTTTTCAGTGTTTCAGTTTAGTTTTATTTCTTTTGAAAAAAAAAATTTTTTCAGTCTGGGCACGGGTCATTTCTTGAAAGATTATATTTTCAGTCCAAGCCCCCTTATAGCCTGTGCCCTCCCCTCCAACGCGCCACGGGGTCTGCGGGGGTGTACGTTACGCCACTGTTGATTTTCAATTACATAAGTACTGTATGATATTCATTCTAGAAAAGCTGAGAAATTCAATCCACAACTTGTGAAAAGTAGGCTGATCTGATAATAGATAAAGGTTTGGACGCAGTCTTCTGTCGTCGAAACTCTAGCGCTGGAGACAGGGCCGGATCTACAGATTTTGCCCCCCCCCCCCGCAAGAAATGGCCAAGGCCCCTGCGACGTTTAAGTTGCTGGACATAAATGAAATACATTGTTCTATAACTATAGTTGTTGAGCTATACATTATGAAATTGTGAGTCTTTGACTACGATTAAGTAGGAGATAAGTAAAACGTAAAAGGTGTATTGTATTCAAGTACGGTATGTTTTATTGACACAAAACAAAAAATTTTATATTATAGATCTATTTTACACATAAGATAAGTCGGAATTTCGAATTCTTTTCATTGCTATTAATTTATGATGAAGATTTCCGCAATGACGGATATTGACAGCATTGAATAGCTGATGGAAATCGATGAATGCTACTGTACAAAAACATCAGTCACCACCAGAAATAGAACCACGGACCTTCCAATTGCTGGTCGGGCGCCTTAACCACTAGACTATAGTGACCTTTCTGCACAGAAGCATTTATTTTAAACTTGGCCATATCGGCTCGTATCTCACAAGTTAGTTTGTAGTAACTGACAATTTAACAAACTGACAAATATACAGAAACAGAATTTATTAATTATTTGGATTGCTTTAAGTGATATTAATTTATACTGAGGACTTCCACAATGGCGGATATTGACAGCAGCATTGAATAGCTGATGGAAATCGATGAATGCTACTGTACAAAAATATCAGTCACCACCGGGAATCGAACGACGCACCTCCCAATTGCCGGTTGTCAATATCCGTAATTGCGTGAAGTAGAAAGCTACATCTCTAACTTTGCCTACAGCATCATTAACTACCAAATTTAAGTTGTGGCTGCACAATGTACAGCAGCTAGCTCTTCAATATTTAGAATTCTGGTTTGTACACCGGAGTAGACGTCACTCATTGTAGAAGCTCCTTCGTACCCTTGCCCTCTACACTTATAAAGGCTTGCACAGGATTTTTAATCATAATTTTTTTTCAATGATTCTTGTACCTATTGAATATTATTAGGGTGTTGCAATGTTATCTATTGTGAGAAAAAAAATTCTTCAATTATTTTTTTAAATATGGGGGCTCAAAGTTGAAATTTTTCAGCTTTGGGGGGCAATTGATCTCACCTACAAGTGATTTTAAACTTTTGATAAATTTCCATAACTAAGACACCTTGAGGAATAAATGGCATTTTTTTATTTCAATCTAAGAAATAATTTTTGAAAAATCGAAGTTTTTTACAAATTTAAAAAAATGTATTTCGACTTGATCAGATTAATTAAGAGGGCCCAGTTCTACCAGCCGCTTTAGAGTATTTTTTTGGACTGGGCCCTTCAGGGTATTTCTTGGACGGGCCCGTTAGAATATTTTTTAGGGCAAACCCAGGCTCTTTCATCAGAGTATTCGGGGTCGTGCGGTTGCCTAGATCCGACTTTGGCTAGATAATAAAGTACTAAAGAAGAAGAGGGAGGTAAACGAGAAGAAAAATATATAGAGGAAGAAGAAGGGGAAGAAAAGAAAAAGAAGCTGGGAATGTCGTTTATTATTGAAAATTAACTATTTAACTATTTTGAATAAGACTATGAAAGAATCGAGATACTATAGTCTCAGTTTTAGATAAAATAATGCTAAGTACTAGAATATTAGAATAGAGTCAATCTAGATAGAAAAACAAAAAAATGGCTCTCACCCCCTCTTAATAATAAATTGTGGAGAAAGTTACATAGCTTTTATCAAAATATGATAAAATTATGAATAAGGTTTTTGCAGATAAACATGTCAATGCTTCCGGAAAGGAAATTCATTATTAAACAATTATGCATGAGTCAATTACGGAATTCTAAATTAACTCAATATATTATGTACTTAAGCAGCGTAAAGAATGTGAACTGCTGGTTATTAGTCACATTAGGCGTATTCATAAAACAAATATTTACATAGGGCTGGTGCTGAGACACCAACTTACGAATCATAAAATTACATCGATTATACCAACAATAGCAACAATTTTATTTCCTGTTGATATTATGATATTCCTTACTGCTTAGTAAAACTGCCAGTCGGTTTGCACTCCCCTTAGTGAAAGCATTGCCCGTGCCTATCCACTTCAAAATATCTTACCATTCCATATAAAGTGCTGTGTGCTATCAAGACAGTCCATCTACAAGTTTACATTATCATCGTTTCAACGACTGAACGGGATAAAGCTTGATAAATTTGACTAATTTTTTGAGTTTGAATTATTATTAAATTCAGGTATTTGTTAACGACTAACAGTTTCGAATCTTTACCGATGAAAAGATTGCAAAATCAATCACCTCCTGGGGCTATCCCAGCAAAAAGGAGGATGGATGTTCCTTTACCTGACAGGTAAGTAGTTAGTAGTTACATTTTCTTCTTTGTATTGGTGATGATGATATTGTGATATATATCCAAGATTAATAAGACTTGTATTTGTCACGACCACACTGGTTACAGAGGTGTAATAATCAGTGGCGTAACGTTTTCCGATTAGGCCCCCCCGCAACCGATTTTCCGGGCCCCTCTCCTCAAAATTATTTAAAATTCCCCCCTCACCCTCGCCACCCCTCCCTGAAAAACTTGCATAATTATTTTGTGGGCATTCATATGTATTCATTATGTAAGAACTAAACAACTTTTTATCGATTAAATTTTAAAATTCAATCATGTTTCTAGTCCAATGATTTTGGCTGTAGCCTACGGGCTCCTGAAAGATGGAAACAGTTGAGAGTTGATTATATTATAAATAATTAATCTTGAAGCCTAGAAACCTTGAAATTGATGTCTTCCATAGTATCCACATTCACATCCTCCTTGTTAGCACCTTCGCTTCATTTCCCAGAAAATGTGTTCTCTCACAAGAAACAATTCTCTCCTGGCTACACCATATATTAGGCTTCACAAGTCGTTTAGAAGCCATAGATACCAACAATTTATTTTGTTCAATAAGCTTCCTTCAGCCATAAAAAAGTTGACAATTGAAAGGTATAGGGCCGAGATATCAGAATGGCTGAAAGATAAAGCATTTTATGATTTAAGAGAATACCTTGATTGTGATCTATCTAGCTGGACAGTATAGTTTTAAGTTTATCCAATTATATAATACTATAATTGTTTATATTCTTCTTGACGAAGCCTATTGTACAGTATTTTGTATTTAATGGCAAATAAAATTCTTGTATTCTCAGAATTCGCCTCGTTTGCAGACACGTACACAGGTTCAATTTTTAATAAAAAAGCATTTTATCTAAATTACCGCGAAATTACTAAGTCATGAAAAGAGAAAAAATGTAAGAAATTTATTCTTAAGATGCAGAAGAGAGAAAACGTTAACTACTTATACAGTACTTGATCCTATTATATAAAAAATTTCAACTGCGTTGGGAGAACTGACACTTGTTCAATTTGAATTGAATAAAAACTATTATTTATATACTTATACAATAATCACGTAATTTATCCGATATATCAAGGGTATAAATATTCCTTCTGAACATTGTTTAATGTACTAGTCGATAAAAAATAGAAATAAAACTAAAACATGACCGTACAACATCACAATACCATAAACGTAGCATGTTGGAAAATAGAATAGAAATGAAAAAAATGGCACTCCAAATAATAAAACTCACGATCACGAACTCAATTACATACGGTTTACTCTAGGCCAATTTACCGGACACGTGTAGGCCTACGTGCATCCAGTGGCATAACTAGAGTTGACTTACGGGGTGGGGGCCCCCCGATCAACCACTCTTACATATTACTCCCTTCAAAAATCTCAGAATTTAGATATAATATATATTATACAATATTCGAGTGGTGTAAAAGGAACCAGAAGCAATTTAGGGTTCTCAGCTGTTAACAGTGTATAAAATACCATTTTGTATTTGTAGTTTGGTCGCAAAAGAGTCCGCTCCACTTGTAGTGGAAGGCCGGCCTCAGGCTATATCAAAACAGTCAAATGATTGTGTAAGAGCCTTGTTATACTGCAGTCGCGGTCGCGTGCCATAATTTAGGCTAAATTACACCAGCCCGGTGAATTTTATTAAAAAATCAGTTGGTAAACAACTCTAAATATGTGTATGCCTTCTGTGATTTGACATAGTTGAACTCGGTCTTGCACTTGGCTAATATAATTTAGCCTGAATTGTAGAGCGCGACAAATTATTTATTTATTTTTTATTTCTTGTACAATATTGTGAGGTCTGTTTTATTAGAAAAGAAAGTAAACAAATTAGTTGATTACAATGAGGACTCTGAGCTATTACTTATTATTGATTTTCAAATTTCTCTTCTATGCTTATTAATATAATATTATTAATTATTTAATATATTAGAAATTTACTTAAACAGAATTTATTAATTTCGAATTCCTTTAATTGCTATTAGTTTATACTGAAGACTTCCGCAATGGCGGATATTGACAACAGTATTTAATAGCTGATGGAAATCGATGAATGCTACTGTACAAAAATATCAGTCACCACCGGGAATCGAACCACGGACCTCCCAATTGCCGGTCGGGCTCCTTAATTCCCGGTGGTGACTGATATTTTTGTACAGTAGCATTCATCGATTTCCATCAGCTATTAAATACTGTTGTCAATATCCGCCATTGCGGAAGTCTTCAGTATAAACTAATAGCAATTAAAGGAACTCGAAATTAATAAATTCTGTTTAAGTAAATTTGTCAGTTTGTTCGATTGTCAGTAACTTCGAACTAACTTATTAGAAATTATCATTTTTTAAATTATTGTTGATATCTCCAGTATGTGTTGTATATGTTTTACATTTATGATTACCATTTGATATATAAAGTCAAATTGGCTCATTCCTTACCTGACACGGATGTCAGCTACTGGTGGTGACAAAAATAGGGGTGTCAGCTACAAATTGTTGTAGATGTCAAGTGATTTTAAAATCAAATCAAATTAAATTTCAAGTTCAAATTTGTATCCCGATTGGTTCCAATTTCAATTAGCCCTTTAAAAGACTTGAATGAATAGATTCTGAACACTTTTTTATTAATCCATACAATAGTTCCAAAGATAATATTCATGAATTGAGTCACAAAGGTATCAGCTACTGGTTAATTTACCCAAGCTTCAAATATTAAATAAGTAATCTTTCAAATTTTTACTTTTTCCAATTGATTTTCCAATTTTTTTAAATTTCTTCCATGCAATGGGGGGGGGGGTTACGTCCCCAATAACCCCCCTCGGTACGCCTATGCGTGCATCTAACTGGACGATTCAAAAGAGACTGAATTCAAAATACTGTATGAAGAAAAATATTTATTGATTTCTAGACAAAGACAACCCCCCACTTTCCATTACTTCGTATATGCTAATAGACATTGAGGAATTCGATGGGAAAATAATATTAATTTCCTCTAATATTTGCACTGTGGAGACATAGCTGATATCATTATTTATAACAGTCGTCTAGATAAGTTTGTTTGAATAGTGTTTTGTCCTCGGTACTAGTCTCCATTCCTGAAGTCACAACATCCTGCTTCTGAATTCCTTCACTAATGCTATCTGCAATTGATAAAGTAAACAATAAACATTGACCTCGGCAATGGGCAAACATTGTCTGGGCACGGGCCATTTCTTGAAAAAAATATATTTTTATTCCAGGCCCCCTTATAGCCCGGGCCCCCTCGCGCCGTAGGGTCTGCGGGGGTGTACGTTACGCCACTGGTAATAATAATTGGCAATACTGTACTATGAGAGAATAATAAGATAAAATAGAATAATAAAACAGATTGGCATTGGATCAAAAGTAAAATCAAAGCTGTAGGAATAATTGGCAATACTATAATAATCAGTAACATTTCATGGTAAATGTAACGACTTGCAGTCAATTTGAATTGAGAATATATAATACTCTATATATAGAATTTACTCACGTAGGCTGAAACGTTTTCGAATCGTGATGATTCATTCGCAATTAAATTTTTTTCGTTATAGAGTTTTATTCATTATCTGTACGAATAGCATCCCTTGAATATCAATAAATAATTGATAAATTTCATTTTTTTTTTCAAATCGAAAATAATTTATTTATTTATAGAATACAAAACATAGATATACAAGTCATGCAAAAAATGAAAATTATTAAAGTACAATGACATAAATCCAATAATATACAAAAATAAAATCCATAAACTAATTTAAAATAATAGTACTGTACTAATATATGTAGCGATGGAAAGCCCTTCCCAACTATCCAACTATGGTTGCCCACGTACTAGGGAGGGGTTTTCATAATATATTATGGTAGGAGGAAGAAGTAGAAGAAAGGAAAGGCTGACGATTTAATGAGCGAAAAGAAAGGTAAAAGTGCTATGTCTCCAAAATTAAAGATCAGAAAAGTAGTTGCTCTTGATCCAATTGCTGTCATTTTTCATTTTCTTGTTTATAATAATATTATAATACTGCAGTTTCGGCAGTATGGCAGGCAGTTTGGTCATACCAAATCTCAGTCTCCTTGTTAGACTGAGAATGAGAACGGCGTGACTGCTGCTGAAACTATAGTATCTCGTTTTTTATAATAAATTTGGCAATATCATGTCTTTTCAATTTGAATTTTCAATAATAAACGGTATTATTAACGGGTTTACACCGAAGTTATTAACACGTGTTACCAACAAAAGTTATACAACATTGAGAAAGAGTACAAAATTTCATGTAACATTTGTTGATAACACGCCAAAAAGCCGTGTTAATAACATAACTTTTGTTATCCTCAGAGTGTTGGTAGAGATCAAAGAGAAAATGATATGTTGGTAACTTTTGTTATCAATACAAGTTAAGGCCGGTTTACACCGGAGTTATTAACAAAAAGTTAATACCTTATTATTTAGGTAAATATGAACCTATTAAGGTTCCATTGGCGATACTTATAACTTTAATTGATATGTCTGTGTGTTCATGAATTTACATTTTTCAATGTTTAATTAGATAATTACCTTTTATTGAATAAAAACCATAATGTAATGTTTAAACTATTTTTTCACAAATGAAAGGCATATTTTGATAGTACGTTATTTACTATGTTACATACCTTCAAGTTTTCCTGTAAGAGAGAAATGAAAACTAATGGTCAGGCGTAAAAGGTTCTTGATGCTTCCATCATATCATAATTACCTGATAGAAGATCAATATCATCTTCTTGCAAGTCATTCAAAAGATCAAATGAACCAGAGGTAAGGTGGGATCCAGGAAGGTGGGGCGTTTGTTGATAACAAAAGTTACATGTTGCACTTGTGAAAATGTAACATTTTGTTTTATAACTTCTCTTGTGTAACATTGTAACAAAAAGATATTAACTTTTTGTTAATAACTCCGGTGTAAACCCGGCTTTAATTTCTTCTTCTTCTGCCGTTCAGCATCGGGTTCCTTCAAATTTTCACTAACCCTTATCAATGAATACAGATACTATAATACAGATAGTATCTGTATTCATTGCCCTTATTGAGGCCTGTGCCATTTCTCAGTAACTTCCGCTTCCCACTGCTCTTCACACATGTTTTTAAAGAGTCTTGAAAATATAGAAATATTTAAACAATTGAAAAAATATTTAGTTGATAAAGCTTTTTACAGTGTACAAGAGTTCCATTCACATTAAAATTAAGCCTCACCTCAACTAATTGTTATAGTAATATGGTAACTAGTGTATAAGATAGTATAATAATTGTTAATCTGACTTGTCATCCTGTAGTCTCCAACACGTAATCTACAAAAAAAAAATATTTTCCATTCCAATCATGGTCGTCCACTATAAATGAATGACAAGAGTATAAAACAACAATATAAATCAAAATTAATGGGTAGGATGTTATTAGTCTGTACGTAGCTTCAACCTGGAAAATACTTGAGAAAAGTAGGTGTGATTAGTGTCATTTTGCCGATTGAAATTGAACTTTCTCAAAACCCCTCTCCTATCACCAGTGCTTGAATTATGAAGCGTGAGTATCCATCATTATCAATGTACTCGAGTCACCCCCCCCCCCCCCCCCCCAACACACACACAATAAATTAGTTTTATAAAGTGGACACGTATGGATTGTAGTGTATACACTATACATTAAACATTCTTTTCAAACAATAAATGTTTGAAAATATGTTTTTTTAAATATCAATAGAATTTAATAATTTTTATAATAATTGATTTATTAAATTCTATTCATAAATGAAAATGACGACCCAATGATGTGAAGAATTACTGATCATATAAAAATTCAATAATAAATTATAATCCAATGATTTTTTTCAAACTAATTATTGAATTATAAGGTTCTATTCAACATTATTTTTATTATCATTTTTCCATAGTCGAATAAATCTGAGACTTGTGCGTGGGTAATAAGGTGAATGGTTAAAAAAAGGAATATGCAATGCTGAGCGATATTCAAAGCCGTAACCAAGAAAAACAGCCAGTCAGTCTTGGAGATAAGCGCTCCAACCGCCACGGCTGCCAATGTTCTGACGGCCAATTATCAAATAAATCAAAATTTAATCAATCAATAACATAATAATTACAAATTCCTTTTAGTTAAACTTCATAAATACAGAATATGTAATATCAGTAATTCACCTTTAGAAACCCCACTATAAAAAACTATGTGTTGGGGTATATGAGTCTGTTATAGTGCTATTAATACCTATTTGAAATATTTTTCAAATATGAAGTTAGATGTTAAAATGTTATGTTAAATGATAAATGTTAGTGCATATTATGTAATTAAACAAAATTAATAATTTAATTAATTCATTAATTATGCTACCTCACTTTCCTTTTTTATGTTATTTTGATTGATATTTGTCTCTGGATGAACAATTTATAATGATAAATGATTCTTATTTGCTTTCGATTATCGACACAGTCTAATTAGCTGTATTGTGTTGATATTTTTCAGTGAGGAAGCACTGGATCTTCGTGTGCTGGCTAATGTGGCTGTAGAGTATGGCAATAGAATATCTCGTTCACCAAAGGACACTGTCGAACCAGAAGTGGTGGCTCATCCAGCCCAAGTGAGGCCTGGCTCCAGTATGTCATCAACCATTACTGCACCGCTATCTCAAGAAACGGCAAATACTGTTGCTCAAACAGGCATCATTCCGATTCCGGTGAGTGGTGTATCATCACATTTTGATACCGAAACGCTGGGCGTTCCCTGTTTTAAAATGTCATCTGTAGAATACAAATAACTCTTGTATCCTGTTAAAGGGAAAATTTAAATATAATTGAATTGAAACAATAAAGCTAAAGGCGCGGATCCACCGGAGTGCGCAACTGTGCGGCACAGTGTTCCTTTCCGATGTTTCGTTTTGGTGTAGCAGGTACCGCAAACATGCACAAAGTTCGCGCACTCCAAGCGGTTGTTGACGAACATTTTGCACTGAACTTATTTCAAGGTCAGCCTGCGCTCACATTGTTTCCAACAATATGTTTGCTTCCACTACCAGACCGTAAACATTCTGTGTTCGCATTCACTTTTCATTCTGTCTACAGCTACTGTATTGCTCGTTCCGCATTTATAATCGTTCATAGTTTAATATTATAACTTAAGTAATTTTGTAGTAGATTTGAATTTGTTTTTTTGATTGATTTGATTTTACACGCATTGCAATATTTTAGCAGAAAAATGAAAAGTTCTACTTTAATAAAAAGCATTAAGTTGCTAGATTGTGGTACTAAGTGAAAATACCAATGTATGAATAGTGCCGTAGCAGGTGGCCTATCTGTTCAATCAGAGATAAGCTACGAAACTCCTGGGCGCTCTTTGTAAGGGTGACCGATTGAATTGGCCAGGACAAAATACTCTTTCTCTGCTGTAAAATCACTTCCCGGTGGTTCGGAACCCACCTAAAATTGTAGGTCCAACTCATCAATCACCATCCTCCAATTCATTACCCACGCACAGGTCTCAGACCTATGTGGGCTTCATCCTAAAAAAAAAAATATTGTTATTTTTATAGTCGTTACGACGTTACAGGGTACCGATTTTAGCCGTGAAGTCAAGGAATTTGTGTTGATTAGTAGTGTCGATTTTTTGCTTAGTGTTGATTATTTCGCATAGTGTTGATTTCTTCTGTTAGAAGTTGATTTTCATCATTGACTCAGGAAGTCTTAGGCTACGATTATACTAGGATGCTGGCATCTGGGATGCCTGCATCCAGGAAGCTAGCATCCCACTTTGAGTTGAAAATGACGTGATTTGTATTGGGATGCTAGCCTCTCGTACTGCTATTTTATTTCAATGTTTTGACAGTCGTCAATATGGCCCCGACGTATGAAGAGATGTTGCTGCTGATGCTGCTAATTAAGAAAAGGTGTCTTGCAAAAAGAAAGTTTAGTGTAGACCCCTTTTTAGCTGTTCGTCGTGTTAAAAGTCTGTATTTTACATTGTTTGATGAACTTTGCAATAGTGAAACAAGATTTTTTAATTACTTTAGAATGTCACTTCCTTCTTTCAAAGAGCTTCTAGGCAACATCCAAAGTTAAACAAGATACAAGGTTCCTCTGACCAATTTCACCCTAAGAGAAACTAGTCTTAACTCTGAGGTAAGATAGACCACAATGACTCTTTTTACAGTTGCATAGACCGTACCGCGCACATGTCAAAAGAGAGCGTTTCGGATGCTAGCAGCCTAGTATAATGCGCCGCATTTGAACCAATGCGTTTTGTGCATCCCGGGAGGCAAAAAGCAACCAAAACAAATCGATCAAAACAAATTAATCAATTTGTTTGGAGCTCTCATCTACACACTTCAATAATGTGTCGCCAATATTGTTTGAAGCTTGTATAGACAGCTTAATAACTTGATCGTCTTTTTAGATTATTTATTGTTATAAAATGACTGAAATAAGTTTACCTGATACTGATAATTTACTCGACTTTTTGAAAACGACTCCTCTTTGTAATTTATCATATGAAACGCAGTGCAAGATAAAATACCAAAGCCTAATTTGTGTATAAAGAAAAATGGGGAAAAATCGATAAAGGACATTCCAGTTTTCATGGTATGACAGATTTTCGTGGCTGACAGGATGTACACGAAAAAATAAAATGTTTTGCTTTGTATGTATCATGTATGGCGGGCCGCTTGGCGCAGTTGGTTGAGGCGTCACAACTTCGGCTTACTGTCGCTTCAGCGGTCGTGGGGTCGAATTCCGCTCCCCCGTCTGGCATCTATATGTTATCATTCACCTCATTATCCACGCACAAGTCTCGGACTCATGTGGGCATCACCAGCATTAAAAAAAATGATTCGGAGTGTTGCAGGAATGGTATTTCAGATCTAAGCAATATCATTAAAAAACAGTGAAGCATCAGTCATAAAAACATCCTTTGTTACATAGTGAATCGCTCCATTTTTTAGGTAAAAATCACATAGATCATATATCTAATATCAAAACTAACACTGTATTTCAATAAAATATATGATTTTCACACTCTTTTACTGGATACTAGAGGAATGCATTTCACTTCAGTCCTATCAGTATTCAGCCGAACGCGATAGAGTAAACATCGTAGTGCTAACGTAGACTAGTTGTAGAAATAGTTAACAGTAATCGAGCTGTCAGCAAATTTAAACTTGTCGTTTTATTCGAATATTGAAAAATTGTTCAAGTGTTATGAAGTTAATTTTCTCGAAGTAATTCAATTATGAATAGACCGGCAAAACTTCATTCACCGGTGAAATTGCCACCTCTACTAGCAACAGAGTTTGAGGAAGAAGATGAAAATCCAAGCAGCCTACTAAACACTGAGAGTCGCAGCCTGAACTACGTGGATGACCAAAATGTGAGCAAAATATCCAACATCATGGACCATAGTATTTTGGAAGACGTGGGAACTCTTCACGAATTATACTCCGATCTCATAAATTGGGGCAGTGAAACTTTTGAAAAAAAAAAGCTCTCTAGAAACGATTTCGACCAATACAATTCACTGTGCAACAAGCTGGCGTTGATAATAACCAGAGGCAGAAGACCCAGGAAAAAGAGAAGAACGAGGTTGTAAGCAGATTGGAGAAGTTGGAAAGAAGCATCAACCAGCTCTCATCAGAGTTCAACAGAGGACAGCCGCCTACTACTACTGCTACTGCAAGATCGTTTGCAGAAGTGGTACAGCTACCTGGAAAAATTAATAAAATGAAGCAGCAAAAACCGGAAATGGGACAACAACTGCGGCAGATAGTGAAAAAGGATAACGTTGTTATTGTGAAACCCAGCATATTATCAGAAAGTGAAAGTGAATCTAGTGTAAAAATAAGAGAATCTCTGAGAAAAAATATTCCGCGAGAAAAATCTCTTAAAATTAAAAAAGCAGTAAATGTGCGTGGTGGTGGAGTTCTGTTAGTCTTGGACTCATCTGAAGATAAGAATAAAATACTTGGTAAAAATATCATAGAAAATAAAAATCTTAAAATAAGCGTACCCGAGTTGAAAAAGCCGAGAATTATAATATATAATGTCCCAATTGAGGTTAATGAAACGGATCTTAGGGTTGAAGTATTCAATAGGAATTTCTCTAGCACATTGGAACAAAGTAAATTTGAAAAGGAATTTTCCCCATTATTCAAAGTAGGGCAAAAAGATAGAAAGACCACACATTGGGTCATTGAATGCTCTCCAGAAATTCGGCGAGAAATAATCAATAAAGCACGCTTATATGTGGATTGGACATCGTGTAGAGTTAAAGACTATGTCGCTCTCTCACGATGTTTCAAATGCCAAGGTATTGGACATATTTCCAAATATTGTAAGAGCAAATCCCAAAATTGTGGTCATTGCGCTCAAGAAGGCCATGATTTCAAAGCCTGTCCAAATAAATCACAGAGCCCATCATGCGTAAATTGCAGAAAGCTGAAAAAAAGTCATAATCATAAAGTCAATGACACAAACTGTCCCATTTACATAAAAGCAATGCAAACACTTTTAAATAAAACTGATTATGGCAAGTAAAATTATAGTTATGAAATTTAGGAAAGATATTCTATTAGTGATTGATTTTACGTTGAACTGTAAAGTGTCGACTCGACAAAAATTGAACATTAATTATTAGTGAATATGCAAGATTTAGATGAGGACGATGTGAATGTAAATTATAACTTCATAAATTTCCAAAACTGGAATGAATCGAAAAATTTTTTAAAACGGATAGATAACTCTGTAGATAATGAACTTATTTGTTTAAGTACCAATGTGAGATCGCTCAGGAAACATTGGGATACACTGAAATCAGAATTAAATGAAGTGCTCTGTAGTATAGATGTAATAGTATTAAGTGAAATTAATTTGAGGATGGAAGAAGTTGATTTATATGGGATCCCTGGATATTCGATTGTTTTCAGATGTAGGCCAGATGGCCGAGGGGGTGGAGGATTAGGAATCTTCTATAGAGAAAATTTAAAGATAGAGAATATAGAATATGATTTCGTATCTGCAGAGTTATTATGCTTGAAAATCTATAATGGGGAAAAGTCAATAATAATAGCAGCATTTTATAGACCTCCAAACCAAAATCTAAATCTCTTCAATGAAGAATTGGAAAAATTTCTAACAATGCCTAAAATTAAAAACGAAAAGAATATTATCATGATGGGTGACATTAATATTTGTTATTTGAATGATAGGTATGGATCAGAGGATTATCTGGGTGTGTTGTATTCGAATGGTCTTTATAATAGTATCCAGAAGCCCACTAGAGAAGAGTTCTATAATAATGTTTTGGTTTCATCTTGCTTAGACCATGTTAATGTTAAATTAAACGATGAAAACTCCTACACTGCGTTCATAGTAGAAAACAAAATTTCAGACCACTACTGGACAGGGGTGAAAATAAGTTTTAGTAAAGATTCAGATATAGATATAGAGAACGAGCATAAGAATATTATCAGCACAAGAAAAGTTAATGAATTAATTCAAAAAGAAAATTGGTGGCCAATACTGGATTTAAGAGACCCATCAGATATATATAATGAAATAGTGAAAAAGTTTAAAGACATCTATGATAAAAGTACAATAAAGATAAAAATAGATAAAAAACAAGAACAAAATCCCTGGTTCAATAATAATATCAAGCAATTGATTGATAGAAAAAATCTCACATGGCAAAGGTTGAAAAGAGACAAAAATAATTTAGAACTAAGAGATCAATTTAAAACACTAAGAAATGAACTGACAAATAAAATTCGTATAGAAAAGAGAAACTATTATCATAAATTGTTTTCTGACAACTTTAATAACACTAAAAAAACGTGGGAAATTATCAATCGATTTATAAATAAAAAACGTAAACCAACTATAATAGAATCAATAAAGAATAATTTTAAAGTAACAGATGAAAAAAATATGCAGGACTTGACAGAAAAATTCAAAAATAATTTTAAATCAGCAATCGAAGATATCATCGCTGGCATGAATGGGCAACCGTTTGATTTAGCACAAAGTTTTAATGAAGGAAATTATTCAATAGGAGATAGATTAAGTATGAACTTCAGAAAGATGAACTTGGAATCGCTTTATACTGTCATGTATAAACTAAACAGAAAATCAGGACCAGGACCAGATAGGATCAAAGCACAGGATATAATAAACAATATATTCTACCTGAGATTGATATTGATACATTTTATTAATAGAATTATTGAGACTGGAAATATACCACCACTTATGAAGGTAACACATCTCAGACCAATTTTTAAAAAGGGATCAAAAAAAGACCTGGGGTGTTACAGACCAGTGGGATCAGTTTCAGTTTTCATGAAGATTCTGGAGCATTTTATGGGTGCGCAGTTGCAACAACATCTAACTAGACACAGAATAATAAATGAGAATCAATATGGTTTCATCCCCGGAAGTTCAACTATTGATTTACTGGAAAATATGACAGGTGACATTAATAGATCTTTAAATGATAGTAAATTTGTTATATCTGTAACAACTGACCTGACAAGAGCGTTTGACCTTGTAAATTATGAAAACATGATTCATAAATTAAGTAGAATAGGTATTGGTGGCAAATTACTAGGGTTGTTCGGGAACTATTTCATAGATAGAACTCTGCAGATTGAAATAGGTACTTGTATTAGTAGCAGTTACGAACAAACATGCGGATTGATCCAGGGAAGCATATTATCGCCAATTTTATTTAACATATATGTAAATGATTTCGCCAGCCTAAAATTTAAAAGTAAAGTTATGCAATATGCTGATGATAATATTCTGTATATAATACATAAAGATTTAAAAGTAAGTTTAAGACACATACAACAAGATCTTGATTTAGCAGTTAAGTACTTCTTTAATAATCATTTCAAAATAAATTCACAAAAGACTAAAGTAATAGTATTTAAGAATCAGAGAATTCAAGTTAATGAAAATGAATTAGTTAAGTTAACCTGTCATAAAACAGAATGTTTAAAGAATCAAATTATGAATGGATGTGACTGTCAAAAACTTGATTTTTGTGAGAGTATTAAACATTTGGGAATAACGTTTGATGCTGATATGAGATTCAGATCACATAACAATTCACTTTTGAAGATAATGAGAGCTGCACTTTACAAATGTTCTAGAATAAGCGGTTATTTTCCTGTTAATACTAAAAGAATGATATACTACTCAATGATTCAAAGCACTCTTTTCTATGGAATTACTATATATTACTTGGCACCAAAATATATAAAACAGCCACTGCATAGGACCATAGAAAGAATTATTAGAACTCTTTTTAATGGTATTGAACATCAGTTATTAGGCATTATGACAGTAGAAGCTCTAGCCAAATATACAGACTTGTCACGTAACTATTTCAAGAATGAATATAGAGAAATGAATGAAATAGATTACAGATTAAGACATAGAATCTATAGAACTCAGAGATATAACAATGCCTATGGTAAAAGAGCCCCAGAATGTAGAATTCCATTTCTTTTAAACTCATTACCATTGGAGTTGAGAATGTTACAGAGGAACAGTGAGATTCGAACAAAATTAAAAGTCTATTTTATGAGAATAAATGATTTAGTTTAAGCTAAAAAAAAATAATTATTTATTAATGAAGGTTAGAGTTGTTCAATAAAAAATAAGAAACACATTATGATGTAGGAAATAGGAGTGTCAAGTGAGTATTAAAGTGATAAGTGTCAATGAGTGAAGAGCGATACCATATTGATTGGTTGTTTAAGTGACTTGATTTTTTACGGTGCAATAGACAATAGACAGATCAATGGATTACAAAGAAAATATAATGGGCTATATACAGTTATATAGATTACGAAAAGGAATCTATTGTTTGTTATTCATTGTTGAATTTGATTGTAATATAGTGTCTTAATAAAATACCCCTCAAATAGCTTACAGCTAGAGGGATACTATTGCATTGTGTAATGTTCAAATAAAATAAAATAAATAAATCTCTAGTAAAAGTGAGTGAGAATCATATATTTAATTGAAATACAGTGCCACTTTTGATATTAGATTGTTCATCAAGTATTTCGTCATGGAAAACTTCACAGATCATATTGTAGCGAGTCTGAATTGGAGTTAATAGAGAGAAAGACAGACAGTGGTTCTCGGTGTTATCTGCTATGTAAATATTTACTTTTAAGCAATTAATTACACTGCTTTTGACACTTTTATAGTGTTTACTTAGTAATTTGTAGAATGTTCTCGTTGTTTGATTAGACATTAATGGAATGTTATCGAATATTGTGGAAGGTGCTAGTTTCCTTTATTTATTTATTTAGAAGTTGACAGAAAATTCGAGAGATATCTCAATTATGAAATTTTATATAAATAGAGGTGGACTCTTGTAAATTAGTTCAGTCTTGTTCGAAATCGTCGTGATAAACAGTTCTTTATTGTGTCTATATATACGTGATAATTCTTTCTCTGTGCCTTTGTTAGTGACAATTCTTTTTCCTGCTTAATTCATACCAGTGAGCTACTGAATAGTTTTTGTTGTATTACGGACTAGTGCTACGTAAGTTAAGTGTTCTTTTTCGACGTTTCTTTTTTTGAATATTATTGGACAGTTTATTGTACAGTTGTTAACTAATATTAGATCGGCCTTTTAATTTTTAGTGATTGATTTTTGTACAGTTTATTGAAAACTCATTATCAGTTGAACAATATCGTGTTATCTGTTTTTAATTGCTTATTTTTCTGTAAGACATTACTGAACAGTGAGTGTTGTGATTAATTGTGTAAATAAAGTGCGAGTAATAACTTTAAGTGTTGCCAGCGTTATTTTAGACATAGAACACATAACAATATATTGTCATTGGTTGTATGCTTGGCTGTATAATGATTGATTGATGACTCTTTCAATATATTCAATATTAATTAATTTTTTCGCGCTAAAACATCATTGCAAAATATATTACCGCACTAAAAGTTAGATACTACATAATCCAACAAGTTAATGAAATTATATATGTATATAATATTATGATAAATCCTGGCGTCCTCATTATGAAAGCATATGTTACGCCAATGCTTTTCATTGCATTTTAATACTGTATCATTGATACACTATCATGCAATTTGGAACTAGAACGACTAATCTCCAATCATGTGATGAAATTATTTATATAAAGAAACAAAACGAATGTGTAATACGTACAGAGGTGGACTTTTCTGACTCAATCTGAGGGCAGCTCCTTTGCAATTAGAAAGATGGACGATGGAGGCTAAGACGTGAGTGGAAATGAAAATATCCTCCTGACAAAACTTATAAAAATATTAAGTTGGTATTGAGCTTATAACTCAAAAAGCAGAATGAAGAAGCTGTAAACGCCAACAACATGATACATAAGTTTGCGCCTGGTTGTTTAAAGTATTGCAGTACTACCTTTTTCCTGCTCACTAATTGCTTCTGAGAATCCTTTCATAAAGCGTTATTATGTCATTAAGTTCCATTCATTTCATTTCAAACAGTCTGACCTATTTCATTCTTCACGAGAACTTGAAATCCTTTTTCTCAGGTGGCTCAAGATAGGACTAACCGTTTCGAGCGTTCAGATACAATTATGCAAAGCTCACTTCGGCGCCAGGTAAATATTAAATCATCCAAATTATTTCATTTTGAATTTTACGGACAATGAGCCATAAAAAATATGCCATTTCATCCTCTGAGGGCTAGTTGTAAAAGAAAATTATCAAAAATTTTAAATAACTTGTGGGGGGGGTTCAGTATTGTATCAAGACCTGAAAAATTCCAACTTTGAGCAACAACATCCCACAAAATAATTCATTGGAAAAATTTTCTCACGGCAACAGATATAAAGCATCTTAATACCTTAAAACCTCCAACCCAAGAAACTTTAAAAAAAGATAAAGCCAAAATTCTACTACAAAATCGTTTAACCCCAGATTACAGTCTGTAACCATAGAAATAGAAGGAAATAAAAGTAGGAATAGTAAATATCATAAGAAAACTTACGTCTCCAATCCTTGTATTTGTCTCCATGACCGGTTTCGACGTTTCAAACCGAATTGTAAATTGAGTACTGTTTCATCACTCTCCTTGAGTGTCTCTCTCACTCATGTTGCTCAGACTTGGTCTATCATGTTCCATGACCTTTGAAGTCTACTACTAGAACATTCTAAATTGTTCTACCAGCTTCCTGCGTGATCAAGATCATGTTATTGGAAAAAAGAAGTTTCTGTAAATTGCAAGAATGAATGGAAACATCATAAAAGGCATTTTCTTGTCTGAGCTGAGTCAGTTGTCGTTTGATCATCCCAACATTCGGATCCGGTGGCAGTTATACAAACCGTGTGTTCACAAAGCCAGTGCAAGTTGATACAAACCGTGTGATTACAAATCCAGTGCCAGTTGATTAACAGAGTATACTATCCAGTGCCAGTTGAGTGACAGAGTATATAGACATAAGCATATCAAGTGCTAATATGGGGATTATCAAATACCTTAACAGACTATGTTTTGTAAGTGTTTAACTGTGGTTTTTTGGACAGTTGCTTATTTAATTATCAATCGGCTTATTCATAATTGGTACATAGATACTGAAATCTGTTATTAGCTGAAAGTTATAGATCTGTTTTTATTTTATTGTGATAAGTGTGTGTTATAAGAGCAATTTTAGTAAATGAAGTACAGGTGTTATTTTAAAGTGTTGCTAGCATTATTTTAGTTATAGAACCCACAACAATATGATAATTTTGTTTTGCGATGTTGGTAGTTCCCGGGCCCGTAGCTTGGGGTCTATGGAGGCCCCGGGCAGGTAATGAATTGGGGCTCGTTTTTTCAGGTGTATAACCTTAGAGGGACCTTAAAGAAAAAGTATTTTGTGGAAACCTCTTTATGGCCTTTGTACAAAACACATGGTAGTAATCTAGGGTAAATAACTGCTACTTCTTGTCCAAGGGATTTGCTATTTTGATTGCTCTAACTGATTTGCTATTTTGATTGACAGAATTTCATGCAGGCAGGAGGCTTTGCCGCTATGGAGGGAGGTGGTAGCGAGCGTAGCCACCGCCCGATTGGGAACCTGACCACCGTCGATCTGTCGCAGGAGAACGACCCCCAGCAACAGCACATTGCACCATTGCAGCGCACAGTACATTCAACTCTGATCACATGTCCAGTCTGTGGTGTGAGAGATTCAGCCTTCCGCACGTTCTATGACTTCCAGTTGCACATTCAATTCGCTACACAGGGACTGAAATTTTCTTTCAAGTTAGTATTTCAGCTAGCACAATAGTGCTCTACGTTTAATACAAGAAAAACATTTATTTATAAATATTCAATAGTTTTTATAAGTGGTTAGACGGTATCTGAATGGGGGCAAGAGTGGTTCAACGGGTAACAATGCATTTGTAGGGGCTATGCCCGACTCCCTCACAGGATCTCGTCTCAGCCAGGTAAAAATCGAAGCCCGATTCCCTCCCGTTTGTGAAATTATCTTATCCCGATTGCCTCCCGAAATATCACTGAAGTGGGTTACTTACAATAAATTCTTCCAAGGTGTTGAGTTCGTGTCCTTTAGATTAAAATGTAGAATGTGTAGGTTGGTATAGTGATGTCAGTAAAAGTTTGTCCAGTTTGATTTGATATGGTCGGCAAAAGTCGATTTGGTTTTTGTATTTAAGGCTTGCAGTAAATGTGCTTTGTAACGTTGTTTGAAGTCAGGTTATAAAGTGTAAAGAAGTAGGCTATGTAGTCACCTATTTGAGGTATTCCTGGTTCAAATATTCTGTCGAAAATATTATCTTCTTCAATAGACAAGAGTGCCTCCATGCAATCATTGCTGCCAGTATGCGGTTCTTGCATTACTGAGTCCCTTTCTTCTTGATTATTCTCTTCCGTAGGCAGCACTTCGAATGTCACATCTGGAAAACATAAGATTGTTAGGCAGGGGTGCCCACCCCCCCAAAGCCTCATGACGCACCCCCCCTAATTGAGCACCAGCCCCCCTCAAAAAATGCGATAATGTAAACCGCCTCCCCCCCAAAAATGCGATAAAATAACCCCCCTCCTCCGTATTCTTTCTAAAACTAATACCATGACCCTCACTCGTAGCTCTCACGTCTATATCTCGCTAAGCTTGAATAATAACTTCCTGCACAAATCCTAAACATAACTACTCTAGCCAAGGGCGTACCCAGGATCATAACGGGTGGGGGGGGGGGGGCATGGTCGTTCAGGTTGTAACATTTTACTACAGAAAAGATGGATGAAACCATCATTTTAAGAAATTATGTATTATTACAGTAGTGCTTTATCAACTAAGATGTTACAATTATTTATGTAATGAATCAGAGCTCGACGAGAGCGGTCGTATCGGAGTGGTTGCTGCGCTATCAGATGAAAAGTTAAACGTTCCGGAACAAGAAATTTCGTACTAGTATACTGTGCTGTAGTGATTCGGTCATTTCAAATAGCTAAAATGTCGTGTTCGATTTGCGCTAAGTCCGTTCGGAATTCAGATCTGATTTCATGTGTTGACTGTGCCGCGAATTTCCATATTACGTGTGTGAAAATGACCAAGGACGATGCCGACTACATGAAGAAAAACAATCAGACCTGGAGATGTAGTAGCTGCTCGTCTTCACGTCGTAAAAGTATGGCTATTGAATCTGCAGTAGGAGAGGGGGAGGTGACTCTTCAGGACATCGTAGCCATTCTGAATAAAATTAGTGAAAAGCAGGACTCAATGGAAAATAAAATCACGATGATGGAGAAGGACCTCGGAAATTCAATAGAATCATGTCATGAGGCGCTGCACTGTCTTACTGCGAAGTTCGATGAACAGGACAAGAAAATTAACAACTGTATAAATAACATTGAAAAGCTTTCTACGGAGATATGTGGCCTTAGAAAAGAAAACTTAGAACTAAGGGAGCGCGTCGAAGATATGGAACAATACTCTAGATCTAACATGTTGGAAGTGAATGGTATACCAAAAAAACACAATGAAGATGTAGCAGAAATCATCTGTAGAATGAGTGATGCATTGGGATACAAAATGAAGGCAGATGCGATCGATATTTGTCACAGACTAAAGCAACGAAATGAAAATCTACCTCCGCCGATTGTCGTCAAATTTGTTCGTAGAACAGATAAACAAGAATTATTGAAGAGAAGAAAAGTGATGAGACAGTTTTCCACAAAACATATGGGAGAAACAACTGACCGTCCAGTCTACGTGAACGAAAGTCTAGCACCTGCACGAAGGAAGATTTTCACCATGGCAAGAAAAATCTACAAAAATGGAGAAATCAAATACCTATGGATTAAAGAAGGGAAAATTCTTGCGAGGAAAGAGGAAGCTACACCAGTCATCGAACTCAGGAATAGTGAACAGGTGAGAAGATTGAACTCTATACGTCCAGTACAGCCAGATAAACAAATAAATGATAGTGATGGCAAATAGAAACCTAAACAAGTAGTGTCAACTAGCAAAGAAACATTAATTTTGCATCAAAATATACGCAGTCTGCGAAGCAACTTCGATTTATTCATCGTTCAACTAGAAAAATTAAAAAAGAACCCTTTACTGATAGTGTTGACCGAGATATGGATTTTAGAAAATGAGATAAGTTTATATCAGATAGACGGTTATTCAGTGCATGGAAATTTCAATCATAAGTACAGAGCAGGAGGAACCTTGATTTACATTAGCGATAAGATATGTTTCAAAACAAAAACAGTTGATTTCATTTCAGCGGACTGTGTGTTTATAACTTGTTCGTATAATAATTTTGAATTTCAGTTGATGGCTGCTTATAGGTTATTACAATCAATCTCGCCTAAAATATTCCTGAACGAATTAAGCTTGTGTTTCGAATCAATATTTAATGATAATAGTAACAATGATAGCCCTTTCTTTTTTACCGGTGATATAAACCTAGATCTTTACCTAAACAATAAAATAATTGACGACTACAAATATCTATTGAACGGTTTTGGCTTTGATTCGCTCAACACTGATTATACTCATACGACCAGGTTATCAAATTCTTTAATAGATCATTTGTATGTTAAATTTGGTAAGAATAGAATAATAATGAATAAAATTAAACTTATTCCAGAAGTATTACACTTAGATATAACGGATCACAGTACAATTCTGCTGCAAATTGAAGGAATAGAGGAATCTAGCGTCGAAACAGATACAGCAAATCAAAAGAATGTACACCTAATCAATTACGATAAGTTGAATAACATTTTATCTACAACTGATTGGAATGAAAGAATACCAGTTAGTAAAATGTCGGTTGATAGGGCATGGGAAACTTTTATCGATATTTTAAAAGATGCTGTTAAGGAGTCACAAGAATCTCTTCCCATCAAAAGTAATTCGAAACAAAAATTAAGGTCTCCTTGGATAAATAGTTATCTGATAAAACGAATTAGCCTAAGGAATGAGTTATATAGAAACATAATCAAACAACCCAATAATGACGAAGTAAAACAGAGGTACAATACATACAAAAATATCGTACGGAATGAGTTAAGAGAGAGAAAACGATATTATTATTCTAATCTTTTCAGAGAAATTCAGGGCAACAGTAGGAAGACGTGGAAAACTATTGACGCTCTAATAGGACAGAAAAAAAATAAAGAACCACTCAAAGTAATAGTTGATGAACAAGGAAATAGTATCCACGACAGCAATGAAATTGCTAATTTGTTCAATTCTTATTTTCTCAATGTTGTTAATAAAATGAATGCCAAATTAAATCAAAGCACATTGCATAGTCGGGAAGAGATTGCAAGAACATCTAAAATTAATTTTCCGAACAAATCACCTATTAATTCAATCTTTCTACATCCAACAAAGCTGGAAGAAATAGTGCGTATAATAAAAGAGTTGAAGAATAAATGTTCGCCTGGCTTTGATGGATTAACAACCAACATAATTAAGAAAACATACACGAAATATATAAACATTTTAACTGATTTGGCTAATTTAAGTATTGCGACAGGGGAATTTCCAAAAATCTTCAAGCATAGTGTAGTTATCCCTATACCTAAAAAGCAAAATTGTAAAAATATTGATCAGTTCCGCCCAATTTCACTTTTACCGGTTTTTTCCAAAATTTTAGAAAAATTATTCAAAATTAGACTTGAAAATTTTTATAAAAGTAATAATTTTATTAGTAATAATCAATACGGGTTTCGTGAAGGAAGAAGTACGGAAACAGCAATTAAAATGCTTATTACAAAAGTAAATGACAGTTTTAGTGACAACAATAAATGTGCAGCTCTATTTCTAGATATTTCTAAAGCCTATGATTCTATTGACAAAAATATCCTGTTAAAAAAGCTTGAGATGTCAGGTGTTAGAGGAATAGCCAATAAATGGCTGGAGAGTTACCTAACCCATAGAAGTCAGAGAGTCAAAATAAATTACACATTAAGTGAACCTGGTGACATAACCATAGGTATTCCTCAGGGATCAGTGTTATCAACGACTCTATTTTTGGTTTTTATTAACGATTTAACAGATGCTAATTTACAAGGAAAGATTATTTCGTTCGCAGACGACACAGTCATATTTTACTCTGCAAAAACCAACCATGAGCTTGAAAGAAAATTGAAATCAGATCTCAAACACCTTAGATGGTGGTTCTGTGAAAATAAATTGGTCATCAACGCGGATAGATCTAATATTTTAAAATTTAACCTGCAAAACTCAGATCCGGATTTTGAAAATATTTATTTTCATACATTAGAATGTAGTCAGAAGGTAGATAATGCATGTAACTGTGAGATAATAAAGCAAACCCGTACGGTCAAGTATCTGGGCGTTGTATTGGATGATAGGCTTACTTGGTCAGATCATGTACAAAAGATAAAGAATGAGCTATTTGTATACATCAGGAAATTTTATTACCTCAAACAGTTATGTCCAAAGGAGGTGTTGTTACAGCTATATCATGCACTTATTGGTTCTAGAATAAACTATGGATTGATATGTTATGAAAGTGCGTACAATGTTCATATTAAACCTGTGGTTACCGGCCAGAAACATATAATCAAAATAATTTGTAATAAGCCTAAACAATTCAGTTCAATGACGCTTTTCAGAGAATTATCAATACTGCCAGTTAGACACTCCTTCCTTTACAAATCAATTCTGGATCTAGCTGAAAATAATTTAGACCTTCATCAGATGAAGAGAAAAATAAACCTTAGGAATTCACAAGACATTAACCTACCAAAACCTAGATTAGAGCATTCCAGGCGCCACTTCAAATACATAGCGATAAAACTGTACAATTCAATTCCACTAACAGCAAGAGAAATAACGTCACGTCAGTCATTTAGGAAAAATATAAAAAAAATCATATTACAAATAGATAACGCTAATGACTTTTTTTCTAAATTAATTTAAAAATATATTAAGTATAAGGTACCCTACAAATAGATGAAACGAGTGACTTCATTATTTTCTAAATCAATGTAAATTACTTTCAATTTGTAAAAGACTGGTTAACAGCACTTGAGTATTTCGTTAAAAACAATAGCCAAAATTTAATAAATATAACTAATAAGGAAAAAAGCAGCCACCACTCCATAGAGATAATCTAGTTTTTTTTTGTGTGTGAAAGAGTACGAGTGTGTGTGTGTGTGAATGTGTGTGTATGAGGATTCAGTAAGCTATTATGATTTAGTATGTATTGAAGTGTTCCCACACAGGTTTTCCTATAGGGAAACACATATTTGAAGATAAGTTGATTTTGTTTTATTTTGTAATTGATTGATTGATTTTTTAATAAATTTGAATTTGCTTGAAAAAAAAACTTATTCTTGTAACATGTCTTGTATTTACTTATACTATTATCATTTTTCTTAGATTCGTAGAAAACTATCTTGTCCAAAACTCTCGTTTGAATCCAGACCGGATTTTCCTCAAAGAATTTCCGATGAACGCTCATCAAACACAACCCAGTCCATCTGTCCTCTCCCATTGTACTTCTAAGCCAGGTCTTTACCCTTCGAAGGGTACTGAAAGATCGTTCAACAGTAGCCGTAGTAGATGGGAAGCCACTTAAAATGAGGAGTGCATGTCTTGTTGCGGGAAAAAGTATTAGCCTCCTCCAAAAGTGCAGCCACTTCTGTATCCTTTAATTTGTCTCCAGTTAAATCCTTCTTTTTCAACAGATTATACCCCAAATCTAATTCTGCAGAGATAAAACCCAACTCATAAACCTCCATGGAGGATGTGACATTTTTTCTAAATCTTTTGAATTACATTTTAGCATGTATGAAGGATGAAGATGGGATAAGACAAAAGTAGCTGTATTTTCGTTAGAGAATCTAACATTCAATGATTGAGTTGAAGAGTTAAGCCAAGGGATGATCAACGACCGTTTTCGGTATTCAATTACAGTCTCAGATGGCGGATTACTTCTTATGTATTTGCTTTTGAACAATCCGAGGAACTGTTCAAGGCAATTTAACTCTACTTAACGTTGACTTTCTCCACGTTATCATGTGCTTTTTCATGTAATTCATCAGATAAATGTTCAATTTCATGTCAATGCTTCTTGATGACATCAAGGATTATACCAATATGTTTCCTCACCATAATAAAATCCATATTATTTTTTACTTAGTAGAACGTTGACAACGGGTTTCAAAATTGCAGAGTAATTTACAATCATGACTAAAGATGAGTCTATGAAAAAAAATGGTTTTTATATTTCTACAATAATATCATTACAATATTCATTTCTTTACGTGAACCATATTCTTCTTTAATAATCTATTGATTGTTTGAAAAAACACTAGTAAACAACTCATTTGTTTGTGGTATTCTTTTTCTGTCTTTCTATAGAATAATTGAGTACGATTGCATGATAACAGAGAAACGATAAATTATTTTTATTTCAAGAATTGTAATAAATTTCAGCAACTAAATTTAATAAAGATTTTTTTCTGCTTCCAGTGAGGGGGGCACCTGCCCCTCCTTGCCTCTCGCTGGGTACGCCCATGATTTTAGCTAATTCATATTCAATAGTATTATATGTCATAATAATTATAAATCTATTGTCATTAATTGACATTCTATCTGGTGACTTTGTAATATATTTTTGAATGTCGTCACGTTAAACACTGTTTCAATTAACTTTACCAACCCCCCCCCCCCCAAAAAAAAACCTTTTTTTGGCCCCCCCCCCCCCAAGAATTTCAATGACGCAGTCTGCGTCATAGCCCCCCCCTGTGGGTACCCCTGTGTTAGGCTTACAATGCTTAATTTCTCAGGTGCTTTTGAATGTAAAATGTAACCAACAAGCACTGGTGATGTGAAAGTAGGCCTGCACTATTTCTTTTACAAATAATTTGGTGAATGCAATTTCGAACTCAATAATTGAGTTAGATTGATTATTATTATTATTATTACCTATCATTTTCCTTTGAAATACACTATCAATTGCCACCATCATGTTAAATTATTTTTATTGGGTTCTGGGTCATCTGTATTACTTTCTACATCAGTGAGCCCATCAACATCATCACGTATTTCCTCCAGTAGAAATTAATTTCTTCATCTGATAACCTCGCCATTTTTATATAGAAAAAGAAACAACAATAGGCCTATAACTGTTTGTTTATGAAAAAATATAATAAGCAATAAACTGTGTTCAAAATATGTGATTACAGTTGGTAAACAAAGAGTTACAGCTACATTTGAAAACTTTTACTCATCAGGATCAATGGAACTAGTAAGGCCCATTCATAAAATGTCAATACATTTCTGTATTTGAAGTGAGAAATCATATCTAGTGCAATAAATCTCAACAGTATGAATTACTTTACACAAAAACAATGTTTATATACAATTACCTGAGCTAATTTCAAGTTCAAAACACCACTAAGTCAACCGTATTGAAGCAAGCCAACACTCCTATTCTGACACCAATAGAATAGTCCACATTGTGGGGTAATTTTTGAATTTTTTATGTTGAGAGCTTGATTTGAGACTCAAAAACAGTAATTTTATTACAAGTATTTATAAAAATGAAGTTTATAAGTTGAATAAAAACTTAAAAAACACAAGATGAATCTTCAACATCATAATTTATTAGTTGAGTAAATAGAAAGCTTAAACTCAATAAATCATTGCTTTTATGAATCATTATAGAAGTGTTACAAATGATGAACAATCATAATGATAGGACGTTTGTGCAACCGGTGTGGTTAATATATCTATTGGTGTTTTCAAACAGGTTATGTCATTATAGAAATTGTTTTCTTTTTTGTCCACATTACACGCTTGCAGGTGTGAAGTTTGCAGAAGTATTTTCCAAACCGAAAGACAACTTGTTGAACACAAACAGGTATACCACCCGGAATCTATTGCCTGCTTACCTGTTGTGGATCTGAAGAAGCCATATGTTGGAAATCAGTTAGTGGCTTTGGGAGTTGGACATTATGTACCACTATCGCAGCTTCAGTCTGGAGCATTTGTAGGAGTACCAATAATGCCTTTCAATGGAGTCAGCAGTTCAATGCAAAACAACATGGATGCCCTCAATCATTCCAGCGTTTTGCAGTTGGGACCACTGCGCACGGCTCTCTTCAAAAAGCCTAGAGGTTAGTTTTTTAAAAATAATTTTCACTCAAAAAGTAATATAGTGCAGTGCCCCCTTTTCACAACAGGTTTTACTATTGTGTGGGTTGGCATACGATACACTGTACCTAAGGATTCGGCAATCAGTTCCTCAATTTAGTTATGATATTGGGTAAGAAGGGGTTCCACAATACATGAACGAATAAACAAAATTTTGAAAATACATACACTTTTAATCTGTGGTCTGGAAGCCACCTAATTCTAGCAGTACAAAAAAAAATGAATCAAAAATAGTATTATTTCCTAACCTATGCATGAATCATTATTAAACAACATTCTACCAAATTAAATCATAACATGAGACATATTTGAATCTTATGAACAATAGAAAACCTTTGATGAGAAATACATGAGATGGAAGCTGAGATGGATGCTAACATGAATTTCATCAAATGTTACAGTTTATTACTATTACTTATCTGAAAGTATGGTGTTCCAAATTCAATTATGCATAAACTCTGATCACGATGCACAATAAAATAAACAATACAACAAAATTAAATTGAAAATACAAAGTTACATTACAATAAGTGGTTGCTCAAATCACTGCAACAAAATATATTTATGATAAGTTAAATAATGGACCTTTCTGATCAGAGTTCCCCAGAGAAGTGACACCAAGAGACCAGCTATTTTATGTGGCAACTAGTTTCCACCCAAACACTTCCACGTAAGCAAAAAGCCTAGTCAAAATTATCAAAACTACTAAGTTAAACATATTAAGAAAAATGCACATTGGCATTGATTACAACATCAATTGCAAAATTAAATTATGATATGTAAGATTGTATTTTTTTTAATATTTATTATTATTTTCAGATGTTATAAAGAAATTATATTATATTATAATACATGACCAGTCAACATAACCTTCTATTGCCATATTCTATTATTTGTTATCAATCACAATTAGTCGATATATTGATATTGACTATCAATACACAACATCAAAAGTTTAGGTCAACTTTTTAGCCATTCGACCTTGAATGACATTTTAAATGAATTTGAAGAGTTTAAAAAAGTATTATTATTATAACCTAAAAAAGTATTATTACAATAGAAACAATTTGGAAAAATTGTCTTATAATGGAAAACATCCTCAGCATTATTCTTGTATTGATAGAAAGTTGGAATACATCAAAGTTCATATGAAAAGTGCCTCAGTTAACAATATCATAATCAGATGCTAGATTCATTAAATTTTAGAGTCTATAGTCGCACACTCATGGGAGATTTTTATAAATATATCATCTATAACACATCAGATTCAGTCTAAAATTGAAGTTCAATGCCAATTGAACTTGAAACATGCATTTATCTACTGAATGTGAAACTCCAAGCAAGCATTCTGGACAAAGTATTTTGAAATGACACTCACTCAACATTACTGTTCAAATATATTTAAGTTTACATGAAACATGAATAGTTGATAGATGCTTTCATCCACAATATCACCATTGTACAATATTTGATGAATTTCAGAACCGACAATTATTATTCATAGTGTAGTGAGAATTGAGAGAAAGAAGTGGTTCTCGGTGTTATCTGCTATGTAAATGTTTACTTCTAAGCAATTAATTACTCTGCTTTTGACACTTTTATGGTGTTTACTTGGACCTTTGTAGAATGTTCTAGTTGTTTGATTAGAAATTAATGGAGTCTTATCGAATATTGTGGAAGGTGTGAAGGTCTTTCATTGCTTATTTTAGAATTCGGTAGAAGTTGATAGAAAAATTGAGAGATATCTCAATTATGAAAAATTATATAAATAGAGGGAGACTTTTGTAAATAAGTTCAGTCTTGTTTGAAATTTGTCATGATAAACAAGTTGTGACAGTTCTATATATTGTGCCTATATAGTGATAATTCTTTCTCTGTGCCTATAGTGATAATTCTTTTTCATATGTAATTCATACCAGTGAACTACTAAATAGTTTTTTATTGTATTACAGACTAGTGCTATGTAAGTTAATTGTTCTTTCATTCAATGTTTCTTTTTGAATATTATTGAACAGTTTATTGTACAGTTATTATTTAATATTAGATCTGCCTTTTAACTTTTAGTGATTGATTTTTGTACAGTTTATTGAAATCTCTTTATTAGTTGAACAATATCGATTTATCTGTTTTCAATTGCTTATTTTTCTGTAAGACATTACTGATCAGTGAGTGTTGTGATTATTTGTGTAAATAAAGTGCAAGTGATAAATTTAAGTGTTGCCAGTGTTATTTTAGACATAGAACCCATAAAAATTGGTGTCAGAAGTCGGGATTTTTTGTGTTTTATTAAAAATGGCTGGCAAAATTAAATTGTGTGATTTAAAAGTGGCTGATCTCAAACGTGAATTAGATGACCGTGATCTAGAAACATCTGGAAAGAAGTCTACTTTACAAGACCATCTTCGTGAGGCGTTATTGGGAGAAGGAGAAGACCCAGCTACCTACCTCTTCGAGACTCCAGATAAAAAATTAATTTCATCCATAGAGGGCCAACTACAGGAGAACTTCACATCCATGGAGGGCAAACTACAAGGAAATATTCAGGATATGCAGGAGAATATTTCATCCATGCAGTGGCGGCTTGTGAACTCTCACCTTGGGGGTTCAACTTCTTGGGAGACTACCAAATGAAATGCCTTCTCTTAATAACTGGAAAGGGTTTTTCTTAGGTATTTTTGTCATGTATCAAAAGCTATAATAATTTTAGATTATTTTGATTTGAATAGTGTTGTATACTTGTTGAGTACTTGCCAATTTTGGAAATTGATATTTCATATTAACTTTTTGTTTTAAATTTAACATTTTGCAGTCAGTTTTAAATTGTGAATTCATAATTAATGCACTCACACTTGGCCGAACGTTTTTGAGTTATTGAATCTCATCTTCAAGGCATCCTAGATCGGCGATGTAGGCACGAGCTCAACACCATGGAACAATATGAAATTTACAAACTCACCACCACACAAAATAAACAAAACATCCTCAATGAACAATTAAGTTTTAAATCATACAAAATTTTGACCACATTATACAAAAACCACAATTTTTCCAACCAACTAAACAACATCGCCGATCTAAGATGCCTTGAAGATGAGATTAAATAACTCAAAAACGTTCGGCCAAGTGTGAGTACATTTATTATATATTCACAATTTAAAACTGACTGCAAGTCGTTGAACAAAATGTTTTTTTTTTTTTGTAGATTACGTCTTGGAGACTCCAGTTAAGGAGTATAAGACAAGTCAAATCAACAATATTATACACTATATTACATAATTACTTCAATTAGTTGAGGTGAGGCTTAATTTTGATGTGAAAGGAACTCTTGTACACTATAAAAAGCTTTATCAACTAAATATTTCTTCAATTGTTTTTTAAATATTTCTATATTTTCAAGACTCTTCAAAAACTGCGGTAGCTTGTTGTAGAATTTCCTACCAATATAACTAGGTTTTTGTTTGAATAAGCTACTATTGTGACTCACCAAGTGATAATCTCCTCGGCTTCTTGTATTATAATCATGTACATCAAGATTTTGGTTAATATCATTCGTTTTTACATATAAAGTAGGTTCATACACATATAAGCAGGGTACAGTTAGGAGACCAAGTCTCTTGAACAACGGCCTATATGAATCTAATCTATTTACTCTTTCTATACACCTAACCGCTTTCTTTTGGATCTTAAACACCCTATCAAGATTTTGTTTTGATGAATTACCCCATACTAAGATAGCATACCTAATATGTGACAGTAAGAGCCCATGGTAAGCTGTAAAAAGTAACTTTTTGTCATTCAATCTAGCGAGCTGTCGCAGGACAAATACCCCAGATGAAATTTTACTACATATTTTCTCAATGTATGGAGTCCAGGTCAATCGTCTATCCAACGTAACTCCTAGAAAAGCAATTTTTTCTTCCTGGTCTAATTGATTATCGTTTACAAACACGTTTATAGCCCTATCTTCATTTAAATTATGTTTGTTTTTGAATTGAAGGTATTGGCATTTTTTACTATTTATAGTTAATTTCAACTGATTTAAAAATTGGACAATGGACTGCACACCTATATGAGCACTTATTTCTAAATTATCTAGAATGGAATTGCTGAAAATGAGTGATGTATCATCAGCAAATAAGAGGGCTCTACCACTAATTAATTCTTTAGGTAAACGGTTGACATATAACAAAAAAAGCAATGGACCTAGTATTGACCCCTGACGCACTCCAGCTTGCACCTCTAATTTATTAGATTTATTCTTTACTATACTATTTCCAATTACTGTAGTTAGTTCTACACATTGTTTTCTCCCAATAAGATATGATTCAAACCATTTCAGTTCAACCCCATTTACACCTACATTTTGCAGTATTTCCAATAAAGTTCTATGATTAACACAGTCAAATGCCTTTGACAGATCTAAGAAGATTGCAGTAGCTTTATCACCTGAATCTATTATATCTATTAGTTTTTCAACTAGAGAAACTATGGCTGTTTTTGTTGATCTCCCTTTCTGGAAGCCATGTTGTTCATCACAGATAAAGTTAGCTTCTTGAAGGTGCAGAAGTAACCTATTTAGAACTACTCTTTCAAAAATTTTACTTATTACATTTAAAATACTAATGGGCCTATAGTTTTCTACCTTTTCTCTATCACCACTTTTGAAGATTGGCAAGATCTTCCCCTCTTTTAAGTTATCTGGAAAAACACCTTGTTCTAATGAATGATTGATCAGATGAATCAAAGGGTCTAACAATTGATCTTTACATTCTTTCAGAATTTTACTGGATACCCCATCCATTCCTACAGTTTTTTTATTATTTAAACTATCAATGATATTTGACAACTCGTCTTGGCATACTGGGTGGAATTTTAATTCGTTCTGAATCCCCTCAGTATTCCTCATGTTTGCATCACTAATACCTGTATTGAGAGATTTTTGAAGATCCTTAGCAACCAGTTGATAATATCTGTTAAAGAAATTACAAATGTCTACACTATCATCAATATATTTGTTATTTTCGTTAATTATTCTGGGGACACTAGTATAAGCATCTACATGAGCTACTTGCCTATTTTTGTTTATTACATCACACACTGCTGTGTTAAAGTACACACAAATATTCAAAATTTCAGCTGTTTTCTTACATTTCGCTCTTTTCACTTCTCTTGTATAATTTTTCTTTAGAGCTTTGTAATTATCTTCACTTAACATATTTCTAGATAGTTTCAATTCATCATATGCATCTTTAACCCTATTTCTTTCTGCAAGGATATCATCAGTTATCCACTCTTCAATCTTGTCTAATTTGTTCTTTACAGGGACTTTTTTAACTGGACAACTCATAGTAATATGAAACCTTAAAATATTACTGAAACTATCATATTTGTCATTTAAACTATTGCTATTGTAAACCCTACTCCAGTTTTCTTGTAGCAGATTCTGCTTCAAACAATCGATATTCCCCTGTTCACATTGTTGAATTTCTTTCATTACTCTACTCTTTTTAATTGATTTATGACCTTGCAACCCCACCTCTAAGATTTTATAGTCATGATCAGATAGTTCTGAGCCGCCTAATCTTGTTTTAGAGTAATCTATATTAGTAAGGATGTTATCAATTATTGTTTGTGATGTTCTTGTGACTCTGGTATATTCATGAACTTTTATTTCCAAGTTATTCATGCAAGTTATCTAGCGGCTTCCTGCAGACCATCAGCTATTCCCACGAATTATTGTAGAATAAGCATTATCATAGTATAGGAAATTCATTGTATTTTTATTAGTTCTGATCCAGCTAGCATCGCGGACGGTTCTCCAAGTACACTTGTATTTGATGTTATATTGTATTAAATAAAAGAAATTCATTTTTTAAAAAGAGTTTCGGTCACTTTAATACTTTAACTGGCGCAGTCGGTAGGACACTCGGGAACAAACAAAAATCGTTGTTCTTCGGTTTCAACCGTTTACGAGTGAAACATTTAAAAAATTTAAACTTTTAAGTACAGTGAAACGACGAACTTGCGTGATATAAAGACAGTGAATGTTAACAGACGAAGTGTAGTGGAACCCAAATTATTCTAAAAACTTTCCTGCGTTATTCTACGAACTTTTCTACGAATTTTCCACAAAAGTCTACCTGGCATCGCAGACAAAGATATAGAAATATTCAACGTTTAGATCTTCATGATGAGCATAAAATTTCTTATGTTGTGAGTAGCCTAATAATATTGTATTTTTGTATTTTATTGAATTAATTGTAATTAATTTATTATTATATTTGAAGTATCAAAATGACCTCAACAGCTTCTACGCCAATAACTACTCCTACTCTAAAGAAAGAGTATCTGGATATGATTCCGGAATTCTGTGGAGAGCCTACTCTTTTAAATAGGTTTATTTCTATTTGTGATAAGCTAGTATCAAAATTCTTTGTAACTTCTAACCCTGAAGATTTTCAGAATGAATATTTGTTTTCAACAATTCTTGCAAAAATTAAAGGTCCAGCTGTAGATCTTATCACTAGCTCGAATAGTTATGCATGGCCAGATGTAAGAAAAATACTATTAAATAGTTATATGGATAAGAGAGACTGTTTCACACTTAATCTTGAAATGGCTGAATTGAAACAAGAAATAGGAGAGTCGCCATTCTCATTCTATGAACGAATTCAAAAATTGTTGAACCTGCAAATAGCTTACTTTACTAATAAGGAACCAAAATTCTCTGATGTTCTATGTCAGTATGTTAATAATTTGGCACTCAGAGTTTTGTTAAGAGGACTAAGAGAGCCTATTGGATCACTCATGCGTACAAAGAACCCAGCTTCTTTGGACAGTGCTCTCAATATGCTTACTAATGATTTTCAATTCAAACTTAGTCATTCACACGAAAATACAGTTAATGCACGAAAAACTTTGCCGAATCCTCCAATTCAATACAAATCCTATCCGGTTCGACCAATGCAATTACAAAACCCTCCTCCAAGATATCAATCATTTTACAACAACCAAACGCCTAAATTTCAATCTCATCAGAATAGAAACAATTTTCAGAATCCACAAAATTCAGGATATGTGAACAGAACACAACAAAATTTTAATAATAATCAGCCAAGACCACAGAACTTAAATCAGCAATATCACCCAACACCAATGAGCACTTCTTCTATCAATAATCGTCCTCAGAAAAGACCTAGACTGTATCAAATGACAGGGCGACCAATTAATGAATTACAAAACGACTTCACTGAACTTCAAAACATGCCAAGTGAATTGGAAAATGGCTTAGAACAACTAACACTGTATGATCAAAACAAAGACTATTTTGAAAGAGATGAACAAAACTTTGAACAAGACGAATCTGTGACTTTTTTAGAGGATACCAGCCCCCAAAAACATTTTCCATAATGAACTTGCAAGATGACAAAAATGAGCTTCCTTATTTCATAGATCCGCAGACACGTTTTAGAGTATTAATTGACACTGGTAGTACTAAATCGTTTGTGAAAAAAATAATAGGTATGGAATGCTATAAAGATAAGGTGATTGAAGATCCTTTTGAAGTTGCAACTGCGCATGACGTATCAAAAGAGAAATTTAGTACAAAAATTCCTCTGCTTGGAAAATCAAAACTTACTTTCTATCTTTTTGATTTTCACCAAAATTTTGACCTACTTATAGGAATTGATAACATGAAAAAGCTGAACATCAATTTGGACTTCACCAACAATAACATAATTTTCAATGGAAACAAACTACCAATTTATTATTTCAACACTGCCGAAAAATCATTACAACCAGACTCAGTGAAAAAACCAATGCATCAAGTAAAATCTTTTCTTATACAAGCCCGAACTCAAACAATAATAGAGGTTCCCATTGCAAATATGGAACAGGGCGAAGCTTTAATGGCCTATAAAAAAATTTCAGGACTTGAAATTCCACAAAGTTTAATTAAAGTTAACAACAGCAAAGCTTTATGCACTATACTAAATCCTACAACAGAAAATAAGAAGATTTCTATAGCTAAGCCATTCATAGTAGAAACTCTTGCAGACTATTCATGTATTTCAGCGGAAAAATTACATAGACAAAATGCATGTAATAATTTCAACCTGCTCAATCTCCAAAATAACAGAGTTGACTTTTCAAAAATAAGAACTGACCATATGAATGTAGAGGAGAAGAATGCTATTCTACAACTGATTAAAGATTATTCTGATATATTTCACATTGATGGAAATGACTTGACCTTCACTAACCAAATAAAACACGTAATTAGAACCACCGATGAAATTCCAGTTTATACTCGAAGCTATCGCTACCCTGAAATCTATAAAAAAGAAGTGAACAGGCAAATTGATGAAATGTTAGAACAAAAAATAATTCGACCTTCAAACTCACCATGGAATTCACCAATCTGGGTCATACCAAAAAAACCAGATGCATCCGGTAAGAGGAAATTTCGCGTTGTACTGGACTACAGAGGGCTGAACTCTAAAACCATAGATGACAAATTTCCCCTTCCTAATATTACAGATATTTTAGACAAATTAGGAAGAGCGCAATATTTTACAACACTTGATTTATTTTCCGGATTCCATCAGATCGAAATGGACCCTGATAGTATTGAAAAAACAGCATTTTCAACAGACACTGGGCATTATGAATTTCTACGTATGCCATTCGGGTTAAAGAACGGTCCTCCCACGTTCCAGAAAGCTATGAATAGCATATTACGAGGATTACAGAACGAACTATGTTTAGTATATTTGGATGACATTATTGTTTATTCAACTAGCTTGGAAGAACACATAGATCGATTAAGACAAGTTTTTGAAAGGCTAAGACAATCGAATTTTAAAGTGCAACTTGACAAAACGGAATTTTTACGTAAGGAAGTCAATTTCCTTGGACACATAGTTACCCCAAATGGAGTAAAACCAAATCCTGATAAAGTCGAAGCTATAAAAAGATACCCCATACCAAAAACAACTAGAGAAATTAAAGGATTCTTAGGACTTTTGGGCTATTACCGAAAATTCATTAATAATTTTGCTCACCTAACAAAACCTCTAACTAAATGTTTGAAAAGAAATGCTAAAATAGATATAAAAGACGCTGATTACATTAAATGCTTTGAAACTTGTAAAAATATTCTTACTAACGAACCAATTCTTCAATATCCGGATTTTGAAAAACAATTTAATCTTACAACTGATGCAAGCAATATTGCCATAGGAGCTGTCCTAAGCCAAAACAAAAACGGAGCTGACTTACCAATTGCCTATGCAAGTCGAACTCTTAATGACACTGAAACGAATTATTCAACTATTGAAAAAGAACTTTTGGCAATTGTTTGGGCAACCAAATACTTTCGCCCCTACCTTTATGGAAGGAAATTTAAAATTTTCACTGACCACAAACCGCTTCAATGGTTATTCTCTATGAAAGAACCAAATTCTAAATTATTAAGATGGAGACTAAAATTAGAAGAATATGATTACGATATATGTTACAAGAAAGGAAAAACCAACCAGAACGCAGACGCACTTTCTAGAATTCACCTAAATAATAACAATACCAACTCCGAAAATCCAAACGAAATTGATACTATAGTGAATGAAGCTATTGATAATTTATTAAATCTTAGATCTAATAATGAAGAGACACAATCAATGGTTGCAAATGTAGATGATAACGAAACTCAATTTCTAGGATTTGACAGTGAACTCATAGATAACAACCCACCTACTGAACATTCAAATGTAGCTGACGATGAAACAGATTTCTTAGGATTTGACAACGAATTCATTGAGAACAATTCACATACTCAGCATTCGAATTATGAAAGCAACACTTCAGTTGAAATACCTGTATCAGAAGATCCAGTCAATTTCGCAAAAAATCAGATCATACTGAAACTTGTGAAAAGTAACCCCAAAAAAGTTGTCATTCACAAAATATTTGATAATAAAATGCGTATGATGGTAGAAATCTCTGAAAATAATTTTGATAAAGACATAGTGGAATTTGTGAAAGAATACCTAGTACCAAACGTGAGATATAGTTTATATTTTGAAAACGAATTTTACGAAAGATTCGCTTCAGTCATTGCTAAAAACTTCAAATTCTCTAAATTATTACTCATTAGATGCAAAATTAAAGTTTTGGACGTTACACACGAAGATGACAGAATGGATACAATTGAAAATTATCATGTCGGGAAAACCAATCACAGAGGTATACAAGAAACGTATGATAAGATAAGAAGAATATATTATTGGCCCAATATGAAAAACTACATTCAAAATTTTATTAATAAATGTGAAATTTGTCTCAAGACGAAATATGAAAGAAATCCGCTGAACTTAGAAATGAACTTGACACCGACAGCTGTAAGACCACTACAAATAATTCATATAGATACTATAACCTTGGAAAAAGTAAAATTTCTCACAATCATTGACAGCTTTTCACGATATGCACAATGCTATCCAGTAGCCAGCTGTAACAGTGTAGAAATAGCTGACAAATTGTTTACTTTCTTTTCCCATCACGGAATTCCTCAAACAATTGTAGCAGACAATGGATGCGAATTTAACAATGGACTTGTAAAAGAATTGACCGAATTACATAAGATTAAAATCCATTGGATAAGTACTCAACATCCACCATCTAACGGCCTAGCCGAACGCTTTCATTCTACATTAATCGAACACATACGAATATTCAACAACCGACAAGAATTCAAATCCGAAAAAATTGAAAGCAAAGTTAAATACGCTATAATTGCTTACAATAATAGTATTCATTCAGTAACCAGACTGACACCCATCGAAATCTTATACGGACATATTGAATCAAATCCAATTTTAGAAGCAAACTTCCAAAACAACTTTATAAACGAATACGTAAATAATCATAAAGAGAAAACCAAACAATTATTTGACCACGTTAAAGAACTCAACCAAAATAGGAAAGAAAATGTAATTAATGAACGAAACAAAGATAGAGAAGAATTACCAGACATTCCAAAAGAAGTCTACGTTAGAAATGTACAGAAGCAAAGTAAAACCAAGAATAAATATAATAAAGAGACTATTCAATCAATAAATAAAGAACTCAAGACCGCCAAAATTACGCCAAGACATCATAACACACGACAAAAAATCCATTTATCAAAAATTAAGAGACCCAGAAAAATAAATGAAATTAATGCTAATACAGCAGCCGAAAATACACAATTAGATACAAATTCAAATCCTGTTCCAGGTCCTTCCTGTTCATTCGAGCGTCCACAGCAACTGACTCATCAGACCCCGTTATAAAAAACATTACTAACAATGTTGGTATATTACCAATTGAACTAGGACCAGCAAAATTGATAAGCTCTCAACATACGTTTGTACATTACTATGAAATCGAAGGTATTTTCAGACAAATAAATAATTTAGATTTGTACTATAAAAATGTGGAAAATATTGTTAATTCTAGACTTAGTAATTTTAGTAATAATACTGAATATGTCACTGATAATAGTAGTAAAATTAGAGATATTGTTAATTTTATGAGATTTATTAATCATTCTAAAGATACAATTGAAGAAAAATTAGAAATACTAAATGTGGACAATGCAAATGTCCCTAGATCAAAACGAGGATTAATTGATGGCCTAGGATCGATTATTAAAACTATAACAGGAAACTTAGATGCAAATGATGGCCAAAATTTCGAAAAAATATTGAATGATATAAAAAACAATCAATATAATGTTGATAAACAAATGGCTTTACAATATTCAATGAATGTGGATATTATGAATGAATTTAACAAAACTTTAAATATAGTTGACAATAATTTTAAGGAACTCGTTTCAAAACTAACGTATGTCAACCGTAGATTAAGCGATTATGTAGAATTAGAAAAATGTAGAGATATTCTTAATCAACTTTTAATTTCGTATAATATACTCTTGGGCTTGATACAAGATATAGAGAACTCTTTGACGTTTTGTAAACTAAAAACTCTTCATCCTAGTATTATTTCTGCAAAAGAACTGTTCTATGAAATATCAAAAATTTCCAAATATTATAATAATAAAATGCCTGTAACTGTAGTAATAGAGAATATGTTTGATATTGAAAGATTGTTAGATGTAGATTGTATAATTGATAAGAAACAAATCACTTATTTCATTAAGCTACCAATTACTGACGAAGCAGACTTCAACCTTTACAAATTAATGTCTATACCAACTAAACAGGAAAATAATTATGTAACTATTCTACCTAGAGTCAAGTACTTGCTAGAACCAAAGTCAAAAACCTTGGAAATTTTAGGTTTAGAAACAGAATGTAAAAATATAATTGGAAAGAAATTTTTATGCTCATCCACCGAAGTGTCTCATCACGACCTCAGCTGTGAAGCTTCAATTTTGAAATATGGTTCAACGAAAAACTGCAAATTCACTGTTCTACGAATACTTGAAAATCTAATAAAATGGATTCCAGAACTTCATCAATATTTAGCGACATTTCCGTACCAAGAAAATTTGAAAATTCAAAACTATAAAGAGACTAGAAACACTATGCTACAAGGTGTATTTCTTATCAGTGTAAACGATAACAATATCACTTACAAGACCAACCAACTACAAGCTCCTGAAACAAAGTTTAGAGGACACCCTAAGTTCCTGGAAGTGCTGAATTTAGACTTTGAAGAGACTCAAAAACAAGAATTTTCCGTGGAACTTAAAAGTTTGAACTTTGATAAAATTGAATTAAATAAATTAAGACCAGTCTTCAAAAGTGACCACTTCACGGCAAGCTTATGGACTTGCCCACTGTATGGTGCATTTCTAGTGGGTGTTGGCTTCGTAGTATACAGAAAATTCTTCAAGAGACTGTCGTCACCTGCTCCACCTACTCAACCACCCCCCGAAGTTCTTTTTAGGGATGGAGGAGTTATCTAGCGGCTTCCTGCAGACCATCAGCTATTCCCACGAATTATTGTAGAATAAGCATTATCATAGTATAGGAAATTCATTGTATTTTTATTAGTTCTGATCCAGCTAGCATCGCGGACGGTTCTCCAAGTACACTTGTATTTGATGTTATATTGTATTAAATAAAAGAAATTCATTTTTTAAAAAGAGTTTCGGTCACTTTAATACTTTAACTTGCATATAATATCCTTTAAATCTTCTGTCATTTTATTCTGTGTTGCAAAGTCTGTATTGAAATCTCCCGCTACAATAACGTTTGTAAAACGAGTAGTAGTAATCTCTAAAAGCCTATTGAATAGTTCACAAAAATTGTTCCATTCCCCATTTGGTGACCTGTAAATACCTAACACCGCTACTTCGAAATTATTGTCGATTTTTACTCTCAAACCAGTAACTTCTAAATCCATTTCCACAGCAAATTTCTCTACATATTCTAGATTAAATGTTTGCATATTCTTAGCATTTTTAGTAAAGATAGCTACTCCCCCACTTCGATGAGATGTCCTGCAATACGACGTTTTCAATGAATAGTTTGGAATATTAAGTTGTGACAATTCATCTTCTTTTAAACCATGCTCTGTGAAAATAGCTATATCAGGAGCCTCTTCTTTAAAAAATACTTCGATTCTATCTATTTTGTTACGAATGTATTGAATATTCTGATGGAACACAGTGAGTACCGGTACTTCCCTATCATCCCTTATTACTTTATCGTTGCTTTTGCATATTGAAGTAGATTTACTTAATCTCTTAGAATATTGAGAGCCTATCAGATTGCTACAAGAGTTCCTTCCACTAATGCTATCCTGATTTTTTGATCGATTAACGTCTTTTAATACAATTGAAGATATGAATTTATCATCTGAAACTAGTTTCCCTTCCCGGTTTTGAGCCACTTTACTAAAAAAGGTTCGTTAGATGATTGTTTAGGAGAATTATTGACAGTAGATTGCAAACGACTTTCAATCAGCTCTGCCAGCCTATTACAAAATATTACTTTGCCAGATTGATTTAGATGTAGACCATGATTAGTGAAGTTTTGTTTTTTCAGCCTTTCATTTAGAAAACAAATCCCCAACTGCTTAGAATTCTTATTTTTTAGGCTGTTGATTGTATTATGAATTGATTTATTTGTTGACTTAATGGCTTCATTTAGCTCTGGCCTATCAAACCTATACGGAATTGTACTTATTATTACATTAGTTTTTTGGCTGAGTGGCACAATCTCTTTAATTTTTTCATTTATTTCAGGAAGATGTTTTAGATTAGGTTCATTTATATTGTTTGAGCCACCCAGTACTATTAGAAAATCGTTTTTTCCAAAATCTTTAGTTTGTTCCTGTGCTGACTCTACGATAGCGTTTATAGGGGCACTTGGTTTGAAAAAGCTCTGAACTTCATACTTATTTTCTAATCTTTTATTTAGTAGGTCACTACAGTCTCGTCCATGACTGGATGTCAAGAGCAGTACTCTACCTTTCCTATCGTTATTTGCCCTTACTTTAGTTTTGGTTGCTGTTTGCAAAACCTGACTATACGTTTTTGTTTGACCATTTCTATTAATTTTTTCCCCATTTGATTTAGGTTCTACTTTTTTTGTATTGATCAGAGGTTCAGATCTTTCATTAGCCAAGTTTATTTTTGATTTTAATATTTCGATTTCCTCTGACATAGACCTACATTGACTCGTGAGATTTAGTATTTCAGTTCTATGGTCTTCCTGCTGCAATTTTATAATAACTTCCAGAGATTTTATGTGATCCACCAACCCTATTCGTTCTTCCTCAGAATTTTTTAGTGATGTTTCTAATCTATATTAACAACGCAGATCGTTATGGAACAAGAAATCCAAGAATGATATTTAATAATGTCTGCAATTGAGATGCTCCACCGGCTCCATGCATGATGATATTTTTCGATGTTCATTCAATAGTAGACTTTCATCACCACAACCACCATCATTACACGTACTATATATACCAAACTACACCTATAAAGTACTAACTGTTTTCACTAAGAAATCTAATTCACAAGCACTATCTTTATCTTCATATCACACTTACTGTCATAATAGGCATAAATAAAAACTATGAAGATTATGAAGTTATAAGAAATAGAAAATATATTCCTAATTCGATTTTTTAAGATTTCTTACAATTTTAAAAAGGACTGAAATTTAGAAATAGGCTAATAATAACAATATTATGACAGAGAACCTGCTATATTAATAGAACTTTTGTATACAATGTCGACTTCTCTCCTTTTTCACTGCAAAAATTTCAATAAATCGCTCATTGGAGTCTACCAACTCATTGACCATTCCTTTTTCTATTTATAACATATTGATAGGGCAGTGAGTCTATCATCTTCCACCGTACTTCTGAGGAATGTATTAACCCTCTTGAGCTTCTGATTGGAATAGTAACAAGAATATTGAGTGCTTTAATCACCTCTCCAAAACATTCTTGTAAATTATTTTCAACTAAACAACTTAGTAAATCAGTAACTTTTTTACATTTCTGTAATCATTTTTTCATAAAGAATTTTCAATTCTGTTTTGAATTAGTTTTTATCAAAGTATGGGCCAAAAGATTTGAGACCGTCATCGAGAATTTGTTCAGGAAAATGTTCCCTGATGTTGAAATAATTCTCACTATCAAATAAATTGGAAATTAACAAGTGTCCAGAGAATTTGTATCTTTAAATACAACTATTCACAATCAGATCAAAAATTTCCGTGGCAGCCGCAACTGTTGTGATCTGATAATCTTCACGAATTACGAAGTCGGCCGTAATTTGCCGAAGTCACTGTTCTGAACGATTGGTTTTCAGTTGCCCTACCCGTCAGTAGCCCGACCCTGCCAGTTGACTGATCGGGCAACTGACGGTTAGAGCAACTGGTAAGCAGCCGTTCTGAACTGATTTTTTTTTTTGTAGATTACGTCTTGGAGACTCCAGTTAAGGAGTATAAGACAAGTCAGATCAACAATATTATACACTAGATACCATAATTACTTCAATTAGTTGAGGTGAGGCTTAATTTTGATAATTTGATCACGTGGTCATTCGGCTGAACTCGGCTAGGTTCGGCTAAAGTCGTGGCTTGAGCCGAGTTGCTGCTTGTCTCCATTTGCTGCTAAATAGTGCATTGGAAAATCTCCTCAATCCCTCCACCACGTACCTCCACCACTACCCAGTCTATACCATTTGAAGACTTGTCTCCTTACGATGTCTACCCGTGAACGCTATGAGTTCTGTATGGCAGCGCTGTTTCAAGCCTCTCAGAAGATCAAACAGCGTCTAATTTAGGGTAATTAAACAATGGAAATCTTAGATTATTCAATATCCAAATAATTACTGACAAATAGATTTTACTTTGGGGGTTCATTCAACAATTGAACACTTAGGAGCAGCCGCGCCTGCATCCATGAAAGGCAAACTTCAAGAAAATATGACATCTATGAAAGGTGAGCTTCAGGAAAATATGTCATCTATGAAAAAGGAATTACAAGAAGCCATGGAAGAAAAGGTTAGAAATCTTACTAATTCTGTGAATCAAGAAGTCAACAAGGTGAAGAAAGACTTCAAAACAATGGAAAGTCAACTCCAGGAAGACTTGGGAACTATGAAGGAGGATTTTAAAGCAATAGAAAATCGACTTAAGCAGCTGGAGTGTGGTGCTGGAACTTCAAGCAGCAACCAAGAAGTAAGTAAAACTTCAAATTTTCCTGAAATAGTCATCTCAGAAAAGTTAATGATGGATGCTAAGGAGGAAGATCTACAGAAACAGTCAGTAGTTATACCTCAGCACACTGGACTGCCTACTTATGATGGAAAAACACCTTTAGAGGACTGCCATACACTGTTTGAGTCAGCAGCTGAGTTCCAGGGGTGGTCACCAGCAACAAAGGCCTACATTCTGAGGATGAATCTCTGAGGTGAAGCATTAGCGATTGTTCACTGAATACCATCAGCTGAGAAGTGGAGTTTCAGTGAGCTGTGGAGATGACTGGAGATGCGATTTGGCAACAAACCCCTGGAACAGTTGTACTGATCTCAGCTCAATAATAGGGTGCAGAGGCCCAATGAATCCTTACAAGAATTTGAGGCTGACATTGCTCAACTTGTTAGGACTGCATATCCATCTGCTGATGAAAACACATACAAAAGTCTTGCAGTAGAAAAGTTTTTGAATGGATTGAGAATACCAGAGACCCAACAGTCCATCAAACTGGCTAGACCCAAGACATTAAATGATGCTTTGGCCCAGGCATTGGAGTTTGAAGCAGTTTGGCAGTCAGTACCAGGCCAATCTAAGGTATGGGTTATGGAGGCTGAAGTCATGGATGCAAGCACAATCCAGAAGATAGTTGAACAGGTTCTGGAAAAGTTGAGATCCAGGAAGAAGGAGGTTTGATGCTGGGCATGTGGAAAAACTGGACAAGTTAGTAGCAAGTGTACCACCAAACCATGTGAGAAGAAGGAGCAGGTAAACTAAAGAGGGTTGATAGGGAGGGGCAGCTGTCAATCCACAAGCAGAAGGCCCCAGTAAGAAAAGCAGAGGTGGCATCTCTTGCTGGCAGCAGAAGTAGTTTGTATATAGATGGCATTGTGGATGTACAAGCAAGACAACTACTTATTGATACAGGAGCTACCATGACCATCCTGAATAGGAGCGCAGTCTGTGATAAGAAGAAAATTAAGTCAACAAGGTGGACACTCCATACAGCTACAGGGGATTTGGCTACAGTTTTTGGGGAGACAGCTGCTACCCTCCTTATTGGTGGCAGTAACTTCAAGCATCAAGTGTTAGTGGCAGATATACAAGAAGATGTTATACTTGGGATGGATTTCTTCAACAAGTTTGGTCTCAAGTTGGACTTGAATAAAAAAACTGTTGTAATTGGAGAAGAAGAGGTCATACTTCACCCAGGGAAGCCAAGCAGTAGCAGAGTATAGTTACTCACCAACATCACCCTACCAGCAAAGAGCCAGGTTGTGGCCTATGGGAGAATACAGGATGACATGGAGGAAGGGCAAAGTGCACTATTGGAACCAGCAGGACAAGAGGACAACTTGCATCAAGGAGTCTTAGTGGCAAGAACTTTATTTTGGACCAGCAACAAGTTCCCAGTATGCATCATGAATATGAATAACTACAAGATCACTCTAAAAGGAGGAAGCATGCTTGGACACTGTTCAACAGCCTCATCAGTGGTGAGACAGATCCAGAAGTCTCAGCAAGTGAACCAAGGACTTCCAAAGGAACTTCAGGAATTCACTTCTACCACCTGCAAGAACCTCACAGCTGAGCAGGCCACCAAAGTGAAAGACTTCATCACCAGATACCAAGATGTCTTTGAAATTGGGGCAGGTCCAAAAGGAAGAACAAATATTGTACAGCATGCAATAGAAACTGATGCTAGGCCCATACATCAAAATCCACAGAGATTGCCATTAGCAAAGAGGGAGGAAGCCCGGAAAGTCATCAAGGAAATGGAAGAAGATGATGTCATAGAACCTTCAAACAGTCCTTGGGTTTCTCCAGTGATGCTGGTGAAGAAGAAAGATGGATCATTGAGATTCTGCATAGACTATCGATTGCTGAATAATGTCACCAAGAAGGACAGTTATCCTCTGCCAAGGATTGATGACACATTAGACAGCCTTGAGGGATGTAAACTATTCTCAACACTAGACCTCAAGAGTGGGTATTGGCAAGTAGGCTTGAAGCCAGAGGATAAAGAAAAGACTGCTTTCTCAATAGGTGAAGGTCTTTGGCAGTTCAAGGTAATGCCATTTGGGCTGTGTAATGCTCCAGCTGCATTTGAGAGGCTAATGGAGAGAGTGTTGAGAGGATTGTCTTGGGAGACCTGTTTAGTACTTGGATGACATAATTTTTCTGGGAAAGTCCTTCAGTCATCATCTACACAATTTGGAGCAAGTATTCCAGAGGCTGAGGCAGGCAAATCTGAGACTGAATCCAAGGAAGTGCAACCTGTTTAGAAAAGAAGTCAACTATCTGGGACATGTTGTGTCTGATGCTGGAGTTGCCCCAGATCCAGAAAAAATAGAGGCTGTAACCAAGTGGCCAGTTCCACATGAAAAGCATGAGGTGAGAAGCTTTCTTGGTCTGTGTACTTATTATAGGCGGTTTGTGAAGGGTTTCTCCAACATTGCTAAACCTCTGACCAAGTTGACTGAGGACAAGAGCAACTTCGTTTGGGATGAGAACTGCAAACATGCATTTGATGAGCTGAGGTGAGCACTGGTTGATGCCCCCATCCTTGGTTACCCTAAGGCAGAAGGAAAATTCATCCTGGTTACAGATGCTAGTAATGTGGCCATCAGAGGAGTACTTTCTCAGGAGGAGTGGAAAAGGTCATTGGATATTTCAGCAAAGTCCTATCAAAACCTGAGTGCAACTACTGTGTCACCCACCAGGAGCTTCTAGCAGTGGTAAAGGCTGTTGGACACTTCCACAAATATCTTTATGGAAGACATTTTCTCCTGAGGACAGACCATGCAGCACTGAAGTGGCTTCTCCGGTTTAAAACTCCTGAAGGCCAAGTGGCATGCTGGATTGAACGACTCCAGGAGTACAACTTTGAATCAGTCTATCAAGCAAGAACCAGTCATGGAAATGCAGATGCTCTTTCAAGAAGACCATGTGAGGAAGATTGTAAGCACTGTTCCCACCATGACCACAAGGAATGAATCTTGACAAGAACTACTGAGATTGCTGATCTTTGGGAAAGCAACAAGCTGCAGGAAGACCAGAGAAGAGATCCTGACTTCAAGCACCTCTGGGATTGGAAACATTCAGGACATGGAAGACCAACTTGGCAGGAAATAGCACCTCTATCTCAAAGTGTCAAGACCTATTGGGCACAGTGGGACTCCATTATTGAAAATGATGGTGTACTCAAGAGGGTGATTGAAAATGCAGCAGGGGACCAGAAGAGGCAACAAGTGATTGTCCCAAACAACTGCATACCTGAACTACTGAGGAGTTTGCATGATGGCAGTTCTGGTGGTCATCTTGGACTTCACAAAACATTAGAAAAAGTCAGAGAAAGGTTCTACTGGCCTAACTTGAAGGAGGACATCAGAGATTGGTGTAGTAAATGTACAACTTGTGCAGTGGCCGAACTTGGCAGTTTGAACGCCACACTTAGTAGACTGAATGAGTGGTCTTTTCTGAATTCAGCAACATGCATGTTTTTTGAAAAAAAATTTGGGTACCTATACAACAAAATTTATAGCATCAAATCTCCAAGTTTAATGCCATGCTTGAGAGTTTTTATTCACATTTTTGACTGTGGTTTTAGTTGCCTACCAAATAAACAGCATATACAAACTTGTTTTAGGCTACATATTCAATCAAATATTAAAATATTCAGTCAATTTTCAATATTTTAACATGTTTGCAGGTGGTGCCAGACGTTGATCTACAATATTCTATCTATGCAGCATTTAACAGCATGGGAAGGAACATATATAGTCATTTGAAATACACACATGACATGAAGTTATTGACATTAAAAAAATCACTTTGGAGAAGGGAATGTTTTCAATAAAAATGAGCTGCTAAATTAAAAAGAAATCAATCTATTTTTGATGCCCTACTACATTCCTATCCTAGATTTCATGATGCACTCCAATTTCCTGACTCATGTTCAAGACATTTAGAAAAGTATCAGAGTACAGCCGCTTGGAATACTGTGTACGCTGCATAGACAAGTGATTAAATGGTTTCTGTGGACTGACAAGAATGAGCTGACAATCTCATTGTCACTGTAGAAATATTTTTGAATTAGAGAAAATCTTGTGGCTCAACTGATTCCTGTTGTCAGTAGAGAAAAGTCTACTCCAACCAATTTTTGCCTTTGATGTCAAAAGTTTAAGCATCTAGAAGGTGCATAGCAATGCGTAAGTAACAATTTCTATCAAGTGTGGTCTAGCCTCTTCATAGAACTGAGTGATTTCATTGTCATTAGTTTTTATTGTTCATGACTACTATTATGCAAACTGTATACATTTTATTCAGAAATTTGATAAAAATAACTATCTAATAACGTCATGGGATCAGTAAACTAGACCTATTTCCTGCTGTTTCCTTGTGATTTGTAAGCTTTAAATTTAAATAGAAAGTTTAATCTTCATTTCTTGGAGGATCAAGCCCACGTGGGCTTGAGAACTGCATGGGTAATGATTTGAACCTGACAGCTTCAGAAGGAATCCGAACCAACGGAAAGTGATTTTATACTAAGGAGCAGAGCCATTTTGTTGGAAAACCAAAGTGATCACTCTTCCAAGAAGAGGCCAAGCAGCAAGCACTCGTGTCTTATATGATTTGAATGAACAGTACCTGGTACGGCTCGTGGCTAATCACTTCCCAATAATTTGAAACATGTTAATTTGTCTGGAAAACAACTAAATAACCATATGAAGTTGTTAAATTTATCAATATTTAAAAAAACATATTTATAAATATGGATCATGCACATGTTATTGTCAGCACTACAGAACTTTATTGACTGAATGAAGAGAGGTCTTCGTTTCAAGTCAACCATTTTGCATTTGTCTGTTTGTAATGGATTTCCAACTAAACATGTGGACCAAATTCTATGAAATTTTGCATGAATCTTCATTAAGGAATGCTCAGCAATGTATGATTAAGGATTTTCTAAATTTGGGCTATTCCATCATAATGTTCCATGTTCTCTCTCAAAAATATGCTGGCAACACTTTAAATTAACACTTGCACTCTATTTACACAAGTTATCCACAACACACACTAATCAGTTATATCTTACACAAAGCAATGAGAAACAGACAGAACTCAGAAATTAAAGTTTTTGAAATATCAGGAGGGGCGTAATGCAATGTTGAGTTTTCCCAGAAGTAGAGCCGATACTGTGTTGCATGTGTCTATAAAACCGTTAATGTGTTATCCAGTCTATTGCACTATTAGTACATACTGCACACTCACATGTATTGTATTGTGTATTCTACTATTGTATTCCAAATTCTACTAATAATAATTGCTGTATTACTCTCTTCTCATTTTTCTCATTAAAGATATTCATTATTGTACATTTTTTTTCAAATTCAAATTTATTGTTCACATCAAAAATAAATCACATTACATCACACCACACAATCATCATATCAAAAGCACAATGAAAAATGTTTCTAGGGTACTTGAAAAAAAAAATAATAATACTAATGTACTTTATGATAATTTACTTTTAATTAATAATGTAACTTAAATAATAATGTTTTTCTTTTGTATAAATCACAATTTTGATGCAATGAAATTGATAATGAAGATGGACAGCAACATGAATGATAAGATTGTAAAACAGCATTTATGCTAGTTTATCTTATCACTTTTTCACGTATAATACCTTTGCACTCCTCTACATCAAAAACATGATTACTCTCTACAAGGTTCTTCTCTTTTTCTACATTAAATTTCCCTAAAAAATCGCAATTGACTTCTTTAAATCCTGTTTTTATAAGTTTCCCAATGTTAGCCATTTTAAACAATGCAACTGACTCACTACACTGCTGCCGATTTATGCCGCCCAGAGTTCGCGACGATCGATCTTTCGGCTAACTTCTGATCGCCTATACAGGATTCAACAAAGATGTCAAAGGAGCTATTCATATTTACCGTATAGCCTACTGTATTAAAATGCAATATCATGAAAGTATTTATAAATACAATATTTTTTTAAATCTAAATTCAATATCATTAAACATATTCTGAGCTCTAAATAAAAGACAAAACTGTCACTGAACTGAAACTGATCGTAAAAATAATAAACCAACACCATTCTTTTTCACGTTAAAAGATCTAGTGTAACAAAGCAAAAAAAAACAATGTTTTTTTGTTTTTAGATAGTTTTTCACATGTTGTAAAGACTACCAGCTATATTCTTGACTTGACAATAATTATTCTTTAGTATGTCATATACCGTAAATAACTTAAATAGTTTAAGTTAATTGATTGTTGTTATCCAGTTATACTTTCGCAAACTGCTGTATAATATTATAATTAATCTTAAAGTTTTATTAAAAAAAACTCTCTTAATATCCCAGAATAACATTTTGGATAATTCAACAATAACATGGGATAACATTTAGTCTATCTATGTGCTGAACTAATTGGAGAAGAATGATCTTTATAAGGATAGCAATAATAATAGCGCCAGTTTTGTAGACAATGATACGAATAACAAACGTAGAGTCTCAGATTGGTAGGTAGGTTGATAGGTAGATTTACCTATCTGCAGATAATCAAGATTGCTTCGTAATGTAGTTTTTGCAGCCATAGGCTACACAGTATATGCTGGCATTCTTCTTTTTCGTTGCCAGTACGGTACAATAAAATAAATAAATTCTCAATACTCAAATCTCAAAACTTTTCAAATAATGTTGAATATTAATGCAAAATCACCATATGAACATAGCTGGAGTGCAGAAATAAGTGTCGTTTGCACTGCACTGTGGTGGGGGAAACGGAACATCGGCCGGCTCGCTTCTAGCTTCCAAACACCGCTTGAGTTAGCATGCATGGGGACAACACATCGCGAAGGGGAATCGCCTTAGTCACTTCCCCTCTTCTGCCTCATAGCGTTCTCTGTTGAAAACGACGAACGTTCCTCCGTGGCTAACCGGTTGAGACTGAGCTGCTCGATTCCCCCACTCCAAATTTTCAAGCGTTGCCATAGAAACCTGCCGTGGCTCGACCTTCCCCAGGCTTCATATGAAGCCTCACGTACTCTAGCAGTATCACCAACTACTAACTCACATTCAGCTCACTTCAAGAAATCTACATGACACAGCATCCAGTTCGTGGCGTACATCAGTTAGGCAGATGTATGAAATACCACGACCAGTTCAGACCCATAAGCCACTTCCCTTTCAACAGTGGTGGCCTGACAGACTCTGATTCACTGTTGACTCCAAAAGAGCCAGCAGTGGCCAGATAAATCAGTTTCATCACTGTATGCAGCCTCAAATCCCCACGGAAGAAGAACACTTCTCCACACCATGATTTTCCCAACAAAAAGTATGAACTTGGCTAAAAAAGAGAAAAAAAAAAATTGAAGACGACTTTGTTGAAGACATGAAATTCGAAAAAAAAAATTATATTAAGCTGCAAAAACGACTATTTTAACATCAGGTAAATGATGGCAATGTTTAAAAAAATTTATATCCATTCCCTGAGCATTTGTATTAGTATTGAGTTTAGTATTGAGTAACAGTTGTATATTATTAGGATTCCTTAAATTAGCTATATTATTGTATTATTATTTTTCTATTACTTAGTCATTATTATATTGTATTTAAGAAGCTGATTAACCACAAAAAAAAAAAATGCCAAGTTCTACTTAAGGTCTTAAAAATAGTAGGAACCCCCAAAATTTCAGCATTGTATTGCGATGAGCAACCATGGAGCTCATTGCTCCGAAGTTGCCAGACAGGGCACACTCACCCTATCCCACACTGACTGACTGCAGTATCAATTCCAATTTATATGAGGTGCAATTTTCACTAGCAGTTCATCAAAACTTTCAACACTCATCCGTGTGTAGTTGAAAAACTCTTCGTCAATTAGCGTGCAAAAGCAAGAAAAACAGCAGTCTGAAAACAACGACCCAGTAAAATGGATGTTGTGAAAATAGCAGCTGCCGTGTATATGTGTACTGCTGCTGTGTACCGTAATGTAAACGGTGTAAGCATATGTAAACGGTAAAGCACTGGGTATACTACTTTAGAGCAGAGAGACCTTCAAAAAACTATTTCGTTAGTTTGTATGCTAATTTACGTGTGCATGAATTTTTAAACTACAAACGGAGGAGTGTTCAAAGTTTTGATGAACTGCTAGTGAAAATTGCACCTCACATAAAGTGGAACTGACTGCTATGCGCTTGTGTATCAGAAAAGAAAAAATGCTTGTCCACTAGTAACGTTAAGGTAAGTTTAATAATTGAATAATATTCTAAGATGCATAGCAAATGGATATAAACTTATGTAGAGTAGTGAAAAATTAATTGTAAAAAATTAGCTATTAAATTTACACTCCAGCTTTCCTTAGATCTGGCAACTGTTGTTAGTCATCAAAACATTGAAAACACACGCTGGTCTGGCGATTGGTCTGTGTGACCAGAGCATACAGCTGTGGTTGTGGCGAATCATCTGCTACTGCTGGTTGACACACATGTGATTAACAACTTTAGTTTGTTTATAGTTACTACCAATATATTCAATTCAATTTGTGTAATCAATTCAGTAAAGTCATGTTGTTTACCAATCTTATTTTCCGTGTTTTCTATCATTGGAAATATTAGTATCATAGGAAATATTAAATTTCCTATATTGGTGACCGCGACGTGATATAAAAGCAAACATTTTTACAGATAATTCACCAAATTCACGTAAGTAATTGAGTACTATGGAAGAACAAATTGCTGAGCTGCGGGAGCAGAATGCACAGTTGCAGCTTCAGATAGCTAACTTTCATCAAGCAAATCAACCCGACCAGCATCCACCGCAACAACAGCCTATTCAAAACCACGAGGTGCATCGGGTTTCAGTAAAATTACCACCATTTTGGTTGGACAACCCTCGTTTGTGGTTTCTTCAAGCTGAGTCTCAGTTCACCCTGTCCAACATTGTAAACGAGATAACCAAATTCCATCATGTGGTGTCTCAATTGGATCAACGCACTGCAGCCGAAATTGAGGACGTTATCACAAACCCTCCTCTGCTCAATCCATACACGTTCTTACGTGACAAAATTATTGAGCGTTTATCCGCACCCGAGGGGCAACGCATCCGACAGCTCATCAATGCGGAGGAACTCGGCGACCGCAAACCGTCACAGTTTCTTCGTCATCTCCGCTCTCTCGCGATATGGTCATACGTTTGTTGTGTCTTGGTCTGACTAGTGCGCATTGCTCCATATCATTCCATGTTATCCTGGCTGCACGTTCCTGGTCGTGGTATTGGTCTTGGCCGTGTTGGTGCTGACGCGGCAGGCCTGCCAAACTATATTAATTGCGTATCAGAAGATGCTGACTGAGCACTCTCGTCCACCAGGCACTGCTGCCTGAGAAAGTTCCAGACTAGAAGTGACGAGATACGGCTCAGTCAGTGATAGACCATGCCTCTCGAACGCAAAGGTACAAGTAAAATACACTTAAACTGCAGAACTCACTTGAGAACTTACAGACGTCCTAAAAATAGCACAACAGGACTCAGGAGGTTATGGAAATTACGGGCCGTATTAATTTATGAACGTTCCATCAGTCTCTTGGCTCAAGGAACTCTTGGAATGTAATGTATTTGCATAGGCATTTCAAGAATCCATCGAGTCAAGAGACACTGAAGGAGCGCTCATAAATAAGGGCATAAGGATTTGGAACAATTGAAAGACCTCTCAAATAATTGAAAAATATTTATTTCCAACAAATAAACAACTTTATGTAACCATTTTCCTTAATTGCCCACAAATTGTACTAAAATCTGAGTTTAAAAATTGAAATTCTTTATAAAAAATATTGGTGAGTTTTGGAATATACTGTAATCATATTGCAAAATATATGCTATTGACGGTATTGGGCTTACACAGTGTGGAATGTGGTTGAAACATAGACACACACACATCAAGTAAACGATAAGCTCTAAAAATTACAGTTTATATTTACGGTATTTTCAAAATTAACAAACGCCTATTAAAATTCATCAAAGCCTATTACAATTCCTGGATTTCTTGTTCCATGACGAACTGCGTTGTTAATATTAACTTGTTTTGTGAATTTAACGACTTGCAGTCAAATATTTGACTGCAAGTCTTTAAATTCACAAAACAAGTTCCTATTACAATATTGAGATACAGTTGGCTCTTAATAATTCATACCTCAATAATTCAAACCAAATGAGCGGCCCCTTAGAAATCTATATTGTAAACAAGAATAATCGACTTTGGTCCCTCCAGACTTTGTACTTTCAGGCCTGCATGAACATTTTATGTTAAATCCAGATTTTTGGACACTACAAGTTGTACTAAAATAGGGTGTAAAAATGCTATCAAATGTAGTTATTCTGGCTGAAAATAATTATTTACAGCTTCAATGTTATGCAATGTTATTACAAGTATTCCTGTAATGTCTTTAACAACAGACAAGACGGAATAAAAAGAACATGAAGTAATTCATTTGAGACAGTCTTAACTTTTTTCCAATCTGAGATTCTCATAAATGAGATGAAGGCAGGCTCTGGTTGGAGCGCTTGCCTGAGATAAGATAAGGCTAAGATAAGATAAGATAACTGACTTCGGTTCTTGCAGCCTTGGGTTTGAATCCCATTCAGCCATGGATGTTTCATTCACCCATTCACCTCATTACCCACGCACAAGTCTCCAGACTCATGTGGGCATCATCCGCAATAGAAAAAAAAGAATAATACTAATATAAAGATGATGTGTATGGTGGACCTTCAATTTCAGGAGGGTTCCAAACCACCGAGTAAGTGATAATAATTATTAGCGATGACTAAGCAGTAGTTGCCAGTGATCTTTACTTTTCAGTAGGAAAGTGCAAGAGAAGGATTATGAGAGAGAAAGAAAGAGAAAAAATAAATATAAAAAAGAAAGGAAAAGTGTCCTTGTTTCAAACGATATTGACGTCTAAACAAGTGCAAAAGCACAGGCCTAAGTAAGTACAGTAAGTAATGATTAATGATAATAATGTGAGTAATGATTTCCAAACCACATCCAAAAGTTTACTAGCTAATAATAATTTGTTCATCTTTTTTTAATAACAGAATTGCGTCCTGAATTGTTGGGTAAAGTTGACTATCAGGAAATGTGTTGAAAAACTTGCATCTTTTCAAAGTTTCAAATATTTCTCCTGCAAAACAGATAAATAATGAGCTCATTAAACAGATAAATAATGAACTCGTTATAAATAATGTACCTAACCTAACCTGAGAAATAATATTCAAAAATGAATAATAAAGTTGTTGAGGCCTCTAGCCTTTTTTGGTACACAGATAACAGACAGGCAGATAAATGGGTGGAGGCGCTTCCTTTTAAAAACAGGCAGTAGGGAATGATGAATGGATCTGGACACTGCTCACCACACAACTGCTGACGAAAATCATAGTGATTTGTACCATTTAATGCTTTTCCTCAACCTTTTTTCCTACTACCTACCGATTCTCAAACCCCTCCTAAAATCTGCAGGTTAAATATCACCATATTTTTATAACACACATATTCGACCAACAAGAAGGAATGCACATAAGTCTTTATACAAAATGTATACCGTATTTAAAACATACAGTCCACTTGCAATGCTAAAACAAAAGTTATTTTATGAAAATGGAACAAACTGGTTTTGAAATTCCAGCATTCCATTGACATTATGTAAAATTGCAAGGCATTTAACATTTAAATATTAATTTTTCCAGTATTTCTCGTGAATTCTCATTTCAAAGAAGATACAGGAAATTCCATAATGCAGCCTATACAGAGCACAAAACGGTCTTTGGGGTTACAAAAATTCAGAGCAAAAACGAATTTCACTTACAAGAACGGAACAAGTACTGCATTAAATATCAATTCAATGTTTTTGACACATATTGGACAGTTAATTAGCCGTTAGTGAAAAAAGTTTCTCGAGTGCAGAAACAATAATTTGCGCTCCAATTAATTACGGTTTCCCTGAATCTAAAAACGAAGATATTTATACGATTCTAAGAGACATTGCTAGGGGCTTAGACTTGCCTTTCGATCGCAGTGAGATATCTATTGCACACAGGGTCCCAAGTAGGAAACAATCTACAAATCCGATAATATGCAAATTTATCTCTAGACAAACAAAACTCAACTGGCTCATAGCGGCAAAGAAAAAACAAAACTTACGGTCATCAGAACTGAGAGCAAATTTTCCAGATTTTGATACTTATATAAATGAACACTTAACATTGACTGCCAAGTGTGTCACATATGGCTCACACACTATTGGGTAACAAAGCCACGTGAGCCACCCCTGGCTCACACTAAGCTGGTCACCTAGGCCGCATGAGCCAGACCTGGCTCACATGCAAGGTTCTGCTTAAAGGCCTCGTGAGCCATCACTGGTTCACCTACAATGCTGTGCGTTATTGGATATGAAAGTGTAGGCCTCAGAGACCAAGCTGATGTTATTATCCCGTGAAAATATATCTGTTGGCACCCCTGAACTTACAAACAAAAAACAGCTGGATTCTGTATAGCAACGCCAGCTGGTTTGGTTTATTAGTTAAACTTATTTCAAAAAGTAATAGCACAGTTTACTGTACTTTGTGGTTATGTTTCGATGTATTTGCAATGATGGACAATCCAAATAAAAAGTTAGAAGACTTTATAAATAGTTCACAGTTCGATAACATTAGTTCATGTAGCAGCGAATCAGACATTTTCATTGATAATACTGATAGTGATCCGGATTATGAACCTGATATTGTGAAAGACAGAACCAAGGCTCAGAAGTGTTTTGAAAGTGATGATAGCGAAGATAGTGATAATAATTATTATGGATCTGAAAATTTAACCAGTTCCTTGGGTAAGAATAATGAACTTTATATTAATCCTATTCCTGGCCCTTCAACTTCATCTGCTGTAGATCATGCTTATGCTTCCTCATCCAGCATTCAAAATGATGATTCGAACAGACATACTCAAAATGATGAAACTCCACACTATAACACACATGCTAATGACGAAAATCCTGCCAATGACGAAAATCCTGATAACACAATCACAGATAGGCGCTTGTCAGATATTATATGGACAAATGTTTCTGAAGATCCTACATAATTCGCAATAAATCTTCCACCTGTATTATCTGATGACTTCAATGAGTTTTTGTGTAATAGTTCACCAGAGGAAATTTATTCATACTTCATAGACAGCAATATTTTGGAACACATAGTCTGTGAAACAAACCGTTTTGCCAGACAAAAAATAGAAAATGAACAGTTGAGTGAAAAATCTAGACTCAAAAATGGAAAGAGACAAATGCTACAGAAATGAGAAATTTTTTTTGTATTATACTATGGATGGGTCTAGTGAAAATGCCAACTCTGGCAAGTTACTGGAGCTCATCAATGCTCTACTCAAATCAGGTTAGCTCTATTATGTCATGAAACAGGTTTGAAATACTTTTAAGACTTATCCATGTGTCAAATAATGAGACAGCTATTCAGGGAGACAGACTTCATAAAATCCAGCCCTTGATAGATATAATTTTACCTAAATATAAGGAAATCATCACACCACAGAGTGATGTATGTATTGATGAAACAATAGCGCCATGGAGGGGAAGATTATCATTTCGTCAATATGTGCCACAGAAGAGACACAGGTATGGAGTGAAGCTTTTCAAACTTTGCCTGCCTAGTGGGTACACTTGGGATTTGAAAGTATATGCTGGAAAGGAAGCCACTTCAGGAGTGAGTGTTCCCAAAAAAGTAGTAATGCAATTGCTTGATCCTCTTTTGAATTCAGGCAGAACTTTGTACTGTGACAACTGGTACACCAGTGTCTCTGGCAATGGAGCTGTTGAAAGTTTCAACTCATCTTGTTGGCACACTTCGGAGCAACAGAAGAGGGAACCCTTCAAATGTTTTATCAGCTAAGCTGAAAAAAGGTGAGAGAATTTGTGCTCAGAGTGACTCAAAAATATGCATTTTGAAGTGGAAAAATAAACGTGACGTCCTAATGATTTCAACAAAACACAGGGATCAAATGATTGCAGTGAAAAACAAAAATGGAAGAGAGATAATGAAGCCTAGGATGATTGTAGATTATAATTCAGCAAAGTCCTTCATTGATGTCTCCGATCAAATGAGCTCATATTCAACAACTCTAAGAAGAACAATAAAATGGTACCGGAAATTAATGTTTGAAATATTGTTTGGAACAACAGTTGTCAATTCTCTAGTGCTATACAACATAGCAAATAAAATGACCAAACCTCGTCTGAAAATTACCAAGCTGCGAGAACTTCTAGCTATCCATCTAATGCAGGCAAAAGATCCTGAACCACACAGTCCATTGCCTGATCCTCAACCCCAAGAAGATGCAGCCCACCGTCTAGTTGCAGTGCAAGGCCCAAAGCAGGCAACCAGACGCAGGTGCTCAGTATGCTACAAACGAGAAAGAGAGACTCATGACCGCAACATTGCAGCAAAGCGAGCTAAAAGGGTTTCAACAAAATGTGCCAAATGCGACATTTTTCTATGTGAATCATGTTTTTGTGACAACCACAAAATCACTTCAAATTAGAATGATTAAGAATTTTATATTCAGTACAATTTTCTCAACCTAAATGTGAGTATTTATTTCATTTTTTACTGTGATCAACATATGGCTCACAAGGCCTCTGGGTTGAAAATGTTATTCCCAGGCCATGTGAGCCATCGGTGGCTCATGCTTGTTATCATTTCTGACAACAATATATATAATTTTTATCTATATTTTCCATTTTAAAATGGTAAGAAGAGCCCAAAAATCACCTTGGTTGCCAATGGCCCCAGAATAAATTTTGTGTTAGAAGGGATTGGCTTTGGAAGCCAATCTGGAAAATTGGGCTCGGCAGTCAATGTGTTAAATAAATCCATACTAAGTGCAGCAAGGGTACTTTTGTCTGGATAAAAGAGGGCAAGGTGTTGATTAGGAAGAGAGTTGACTCGCCAATATTGAGAATAGAACATGGATCATGGTATATATTGTATTTATATAATTCTCCTTATATGCATTTTATTCATGTACTTTATGTATGTTTTAATGTCCTACAGACGTAACGACGAAGTCGTATGTATTTCTTGTAAATATTAATGACGAATAAAATTCTATTCTATTCAATTAAACATTTTTGAATCAGACTAACTGACTATCTTCTGAACAACGTATATAAATATACCCCAGTGGGTGGGGGTAGTAGAATTGCACCCACAGTATCCCTGCTTGTCGTAAGAGGCGACTAAAAGGGCAACTGTCCGTTGACCTCATTATCCTAGAAACCTATCCTTTATCCTGCTCTTCATCCCAGCCCCTCCCTCCACCCTTTCCTGTATCTAACGGTGCCTGCAGGACACCAGGCGACCTCCTGCAGTATGTAGCCTTGCCCGGGCATGCGGGGCTCTGTCCGGGTTGACTCCACTTCCCTAGCTGCTCGTGGGAATCACATGAATTTCCAAATACGAACCAGAACCAAACCTCAAGGTAACTCCAGAAGTTGCCTTGCCCTCAAAACTATCAGGTTCCACCCCATCAGGGCAGGTTCCTCGATTTGAATCAACAGTCAAGGACAATGCCCAGGGTCCTTCAGATCAATTTACATCACAGTAAAGCAGCCTCGGCTGCTTTCTGCCAGTTCTTCCTCAGAGAGGGATTTGACCTAGCAAAAGGCTGCTAGCAGACATAAGCTCCTACTTCACCAAATGGCTGGTGAGGCTGGGTAGAGGTCAGGTCAAGCAGTTGATTGCTCTGATAACTGGACATGGCCACTTCAGGAAACATCTCCACACAATTGGACTCAGAAATGAAAGTCAGATGTGTAGGCTTTGCAATCAGTCTGAAGAGACTGCCAAGCATATCATACTGGATTGCGAGAGACTCGGGGCAAGGAGAAGGGCTCTGTTTGGCTCCAAACAACCAGGTGATGAATGGGACGTTAGCATAGGGAAAAAACTCCTGGATCTTGTAAAGGGCACAGGTATTGGTTTGCCCAACTAATGTACTAGGGACACACAATAAGCTTCGGTTGACGTGTGAGGATCTTTGAATCTTTGGATCTTTGAATCCATCCCTTCATAACATAACATCTTCTGAACAACGTATATAAATAACTTCTTTTTTCTCGCTCTAAGAATGAAGGGACTTTATAGCATGAATGTAGAGCTATATAAATGTGCACAGAGGAGTGCGAAAGTGCTAATTTAAAGGCCTACTAAATGGAATGGTTTTGTGGAGTACGTGCAGTATACGTGTTTTTTAACATCTTTAGTAAAAATGGTATTAGTTAATAAAGTTTTTATTTATTTGGCTGGCATAAATAAGAATTAGTAATCCTTAGATAAGTATTTAAATTAATTTTAAAAAAGAAATGTATTATTCATTTTTTCTTACATTTTGCATTAACGCGATTATGGGTATTAAATCACCGTTCCTTTGAGTGGCCAAAATGTTTTTTTTAAGAATTTATTTCATGGATTATAAAATTTAAATACATAATATATAGTTCTTTTATTATTTATTTAAATTCACTAGAGTACCTATCTACTGAGACGTTACGTTCGTGTAAAATTTTGTTTCTATGAGTATATGCGTTGCATTCGACTCGCTCCCATTGCTTTGTGTGTAATGTTTTTCGGTACCACTGTAGAACAATTAATCCATTTTATATATCAAAATTATAGGGATGGAGCTGTTAAGTAGAACTTTGAAAGTTCAAAATAGATTATTTCAAAAGTAAATTTGAGGAGCATAAGCATAATATTAAAAAAACACGGGAAAGTATCGCCGAATTATTAGAAATTAAGAGAAATAGGACATCATCTAAATTGAAGCCGAACATTCTGAACAAATATTTTGCCAAAGTGGGAGAAACTTATGCTAAGAAAATTGTTTCAGACGTCAATAACGTTCCTATTCCTAGATCCCTATCACATTCTTGTAACAGTATTTTTTTTAAACCCACAAATATAGAGGAAATAAGAACACTGATTGATAATTTAAAAAATACATCCTCACCAGCAATCGATAATTTTACAGGATCTTTTCTATAAGTAATAGCACCCTACATAGCCAGACCCTTAGAACATATAATAAATGTTTAAGTAATGGATATTTTCCAAAAAAGTTTAAAATCGCCAGAATAGTTCCATTGCCAAAGTCAGGTGATTTGAGCCTGCCTGAGATTTATAGACCTATTAGCTTGTTGAGTAACATTACAAAAATAATTGAAGAAGTAATAAGAATCCGAATTGTTAGTAAAATATAAAATTATAGAATAAAATCAATATGGTTTTCAGACAAATAAATCAACCAAAGATGCAGTAATTCATCTAAATAAGATTATATATCAACATTTCAATAATAAGGAAAAAAACTATAGCAGTCTTCGTGGATTTGTCAAAGGCTTTTGACACTATTCCCCCATAATATCTTATCAAGCAAACTTAAATCATGTGGAATAAGAGGAATAGATAATAAATTATTTGAATGTTACTTATCAGATAGAGTTCAATGTCTTACATTGGCAAATAAAACTGATACATGTCATTCAACACATTTCGGACTGCCACAAGGACCATGTTATCCCCCATACTGTTATTGTTATGTAAATGATTTGATTAAACTAAATAATAAAAACTGTACCACAATTTCATTTGCAGACGACACAACATTCATATTTACAGGGAATAGTTGGGATGAAACTTTCAATAGCACAAATAGTAGTGAAGCGGTAATTCGGGATTGGCTTCTGGATTATATACTAAATATTATAAAAACGAAATTCATAACCTTTTCACCAAATGAGCGTGGACAACCCCCAAGTGATATGGCACTTAAAATACAAAAAAAAAAAAAAACAATAGATGTGCTGATGCTAATTCACAAGAATCTGAAAAATTGGAAAGAGTTGAAAAATTCAAGTATCTGGGAATAATAATTGTTGATCAACCTTTGAAATGGAACTATCATATTGACTACCATTGTTCAAAATTAAAATATGTGGTTGGCATATGCTACAGAAATAATAAAATTAAAGATACTGACATTATTTGTAAAATATATGTTGCATATTCTCACGCACATTTTCAATAACTATTTAATTTACAAAATTACACAATAAGGGCCGCCCTAGGGAGACCCAGACTATACCCTAGCAGGTTAATCTTCAACGATTAGACAAACTTATGTTAGAAATTTAATACTTTTTATCAACAAAAATAAGCATTTATTTAAGCATTCATACAACACCATAAAAAAACGTCAATCAACTACAAGCATTTACAATACTGACAGGATAAACTAAACCATAAACCGACATCAACTATTTTACTACAGTAATGTTTTAATTAATAAAATTCGAGTTACATTTATAAACAACACAATTGAAAGTAACATATCGAAACAAATAGGCACTTGGATTCATGATAACATTTACTTCAACTTAAGAACATAGGTTTTTTCATGCTCATTTTGTGGCCATTGACCTCTGTATAGATCTGCATCTGTTTGGATTATCTCCTTGGTATAACTTATTTTCATCTTTCATAACTTTTAAATTTTGTTTTTTTGCATAAAACTTTTTCCTCCATTTTTTGCTGAATTGCTTATAATTATTGTATATAAACAGTTCTGAGAGAACTCGCGGCTAGCACACAAGTCCAACTTACACTAGTTGCGCACCCAAATATTATTATAAATAAATATTGTTTTATCTATGTTACATTTATGTTACTGTACTTACACAATATGTTAATCTTTAAAATATTTTATCAACAGTTTTTATTTATTGTTGAAGTGCTTCTGATTATTATTATTATTATTTGCATTGTGGTATTTTTATGGTATGCAATAAAATTTGATTTGATTGATTTTGATTCACGGTAATGTTTCTGTGTGGTCTGATTGAATGAATTTGTTCACTACAAGTATATTCCATTTTTCTTCATAATGAAATTCTCAAGCAAGTCCATGCTTCATTAAAATTTTCTTCCTCGTTCTTTTTTTTGAGAATGTTCTAACAGAAAAGCACATAAGATAGACAAATGTTGGTTATGGTTTTTGTATTGAGCGCTTTCACTTTTCTGAAGAACTATTTTCTGATCTCATTATCTGCTCCAAAAATATAATTTCCAAGATATTAATTTATAAACGTTTTTACTTTACATTTAAAGGTATTGCTTTTAATTCGAGGTTTCCAATCAAATATTTTTATAAGCTACATTTTCTCCAAACAGCTATTGATTTTTCTTTTCAGCAGCTAAAGCGAACTTTTCGGTTTACAACTAATGGATGAATAATTTTTAATAAATGGGAACTAATACCTTGAAGCTTATCAAGCTCCTCATAAAATTGGAGACTAGAAAAATAATATTGGAGAAATTGCTGAAGCATATTAACCAGTTGTAATAACTCACCTTTACAACTGACCAGACTCAATCTGATGTCTCTATCGAAGAGGTCTTGATAGATACTTATAAGGTTTCTGCAAGAAGACGGATCTATGTAGAAAACTGTGGACATATCTAAAATAACGTTTTCGATTGGAACGTTCTGAAATAAAAAACAGAAATGTAAATACCGAATTTTCAATACAATTTTAATTTTTCCAATAAACAAAATTCAATTTCTTAGCAATAAATTGAAAATACTAGTTTCTCATTATTTCTGAACTTTCCACCAAATATTATTATGATAACTTAGATCATATTTCCAACGTAAATTATCGTGACTGACTCGACTGGAGCTTAGATTCACAACTTTACCCTTAATACGTATAATTTACACTTTTTATTGATTAATAAAATTCTCAAGACACATCCTTAATTGTAAAGATTTATGAATGTTATTTTAAATTCATTGCATATATGAATTTACAGGAACCAGCTGACACTAATCGGAAATCTTCAATTAAAATAGCAAAAGTAACGAATGAAAATGAAAGACACGGTACGGTACCGTGAGCTCATTATTTAATGGAGTGGCCGTAGCCGAGTGGGTTAAGTGCTGGTTTGCTAGCCCAAAGGTCCCGGGTTCGATCCCAGTTCTTACCGAAAGTTTTTACCTCGGGCCACTCCCGTGTTTCGGAGGACACGTTAAGCTGTCGGTCCCGGCTGCCTAAAAACAGTCGTTAAGTCACGTCAGAGGCCCTGAACTTATTCAGGTGCGACCTGATAACTCTGACGCCAGCCAGGTCACACGATATTATTATTATTATTATTATTTAATAAATAAACGTTTACACTGTATAAGAGGTGGTACATTGCATAATGTTCTGACTGCTACTTTTTTTCTCAAACACAAAAAAGACTGGAAATGACTGCTATTCGCCCATAATGAAGCACCATAAAAGAAATGTAAATAGCCAAGGTTGTAATGGGCATTCACTAATATTTTCAAGGATACTTTTTTCAATTTTATCAACATCAAAACATCTCTAGTAACCATAGGAATATTACAGTCTATATGACATCTCTATATTGTTTTGTCTAAAGTCTAAAACAAAATTTTAATTTAACAGAATGTACGAAATGAAAGTATCTGTAGCCCAGCCAACCTGCAATCCACATTGAATCTATTGAATTTCATACGAATCGAAAATGACTAATTACCTGATCATTTTCATGAGACTTGATGTTTTGTTGAAGCCGTTTGAATATCTTGCCACGTATTGCTTCTTTATTGGCAAAGTTCATCGCTCCAGCTATTTGAAAAATTATTATTCCAGGAATCGTTTCAGCCTGTGAATCAGATATATCAAAACTACATTGAGGGTGAAAGGGGAAACAACTATTTACCGTATTAGGAAGTGTGATTCTTTAAACACCTTGGCTGCCACAAGAGGGCCCGATTTGGGGGTTGGAATATTATTGTATCCTCTGAAAAAATCTCTAGAGACTTAACGAAATCATCGTCTATAATTATCAACTTATAATCTGTGAAATATACACCTAGTGGAAAATATCCCAGAGGATAACAATTTAGATCTTTAATTAAACCAATTTTAATTCGGAAAAAAATTATTTATTATATTTAAAAATCTAGCAATAAGAATTTGTTTCATACCTAAAAAAGGTTTAACAATTTAATTTTTTAAGATATAATTTTTGTCCACAATTTTTCATTAAAAAGATCTTTTGAAATAATTTTGCCCTTTTTTCCCTCTACGGAGTGTATTCACTAAATAGTTCAACGTGATTTAACGGTACGAGGGTGGGGATATGTATAAGTATTAATATTTTAAATACATGGGGGGGGGGGGGGCATTTTCGTCGCCGGCACCCATAGGAGTCAAGCCCTGCGCACGCCTATGTTGTAGAGTGCTCGAATTCACTAGAAAATTGTGAAACCCCAAAATGGTTGCCCCTCTCTGGGATTTAGGACCCCCCTCGCCACCAATATTTTAAACTTTTGAACCATTCACCGAAAAGCAAAGTCAAAACGACTTTTTTTGTTCAGCTTGCCGAAATATGTAGATTTTTAGAATAAAATTTTTATTGGGGAAAAAGGGGGCCCACGGGGATAAATTTCGATCTTGGCTATATTTGGTCAATTTCTAAGAATGGGTATGTTAAATATTAGTGGGTTATGAGTGTTTCATATCAATAATGCACATTGCAACGTATCAGTGGGTCTTAAAACTGAAAGATGAACTCAGTAACCCAAAGAAAAATAATAATTCGGGGGGCACCAGGGGGGCCTAAATTTGAGAATTTTAACCAACCGGTGCATCAAGTGATACTTCATTCTATTCAACTCACCAGGGCGGTCTCAATGCATAAATATATAACATGTCCAATTCAAGAATATATTTTTGGTACCCCAAATTTTAAATTTTTCAGTCCACATTTTCCCTATACCTTATACATGGGCGAAATGTGAGCTAATCTTGTGGTTCTATCTTGCACTTGAATGGGGATGATGATATGGCTCAAACGGCGAGGTGGAACTACCCGTTAGTCTCCCCACCAATAAAAGCCATACACTCATTATTATTATCATTATTATCAATTATTATTAATGAGGATGAGAATCTTTTTTCAGATGGTTACTCCTCTACCTTACATTTTTTTCAAGCTTTATTCCTCCAAAACTCCTGAAGGGTTCGTCTCAGGCAAGGGTGTCCAATAAATTGTGTTAGATGTGGAAAATGTCTCTAAATGTGATGGTTGTGTTTAAGTTTGCGATGATGATTACCATTGAGTACATCAAGTATGTTCCTCAGCGCAAGCCCCCTTATTCTTGAGCGTGAGGTCTACTGTTCACAGAACTACTACTATAGCCTACAGCAGTTGTAAGAAAATTTATTTGTTGAGAAGAACATGCGAGAAAATTGGTTCTAACTAAAAATAATAATAGTTATCAATCGTAAGGAGTATGATTACTTTCTCAAGAATTAATAAAATTAGATTGAATTACCACATGATATCGTTCCAGGTCTAAATAGATGCTGGTAGATGGAATAAGACCCAAGGTAGCAATAGTGGGTTTCTGACCAACTAACACCAAGCTGATTACAGAAATTGCGAGACCAATTATTAGTGCTATGTCAATATCAAAAACAATGACAGATACAAATGTTGCCATCCAGATAAAGCCATCTCGTTTCGACTGTTTCCAAGCACTCCAAAACTCGGTTACTTGATAGAACATACTTCGCAGAGCAACAATTATGATTCCCGTCAACACACTCTAAAACAAAAATAGTTAAATTATTTATTTTGTATTGTGAATTGTACCACAATATATGCAATACTATGGTGTTTTGTATAGTTATTTATTTGAATATACTATATTATAACCATTTTTAACCGTTTTATGGAGGTATTTTTGTACTATTTTGATTTGTGCATACCTCAGAAATTTGTTGAAGTTACACCTAACTTATCTAAAACTAAAGTAAAGAGAAATCCTTCCACCTGGTATACCCGACAGTTATCAGAAATGAAAAACAAATTGTTGATGTATAATTACTTGTATAAAAGAGATCAAACTAACATATCTAGACTAGCTTATTGTAATATCAGGAGAGAGTATAAGAATGCTATTAATATAGCTAAAAAACAGTATAACTCATCTCAGATTGAGCTCTCCAGCAATAAATGTAAATCAGCCAGGAAAATGATCAATCATGTAAAAAAGGGAGTCAAAATGATAGCGTATGTATTCCTCCAGATGATTTTAATGATTTTTTTTGTAAAATTAGTTGAAGGAGTGCATGATTTTTTTTTTTTTTTTGTAGATTACGTCTTGGAGACTCCAGTTAAGGAGTATAAGACAAGTCAGATCAACAATATTATACACTAGATACCATAATTACTTCAATTAGTTGAGGTGAGGCTTAATTTTGATGTGAAAGGAACTCTTGTACACTATAAAAAGCTTTATCAACTAAATATTTCTTCAATTGATTTTTAAATATTTCTATATTTTCAAGACTCTTCAAAAACTGCGGTAGCTTGTTGTAGAATTTCCTACCAATATAACTAGGTTTTTGTTTGAATAGGCTACTATTGTGACTCACCAAGTGATAATCTCCTCGGCTTCTTGTATTATAATCATGTACATCAAGATTTTGGTTAATATCATTCGTTTTTACATATAAAGTAGCTTCATACACATATAAGCAGGGTACAGTTAGGAGACCAAGTCTCTTGAACAACGGCCTACATGAATCTAATCTATTTACTCTTTCTATACACCTAACCGCTTTCTTTTGGATCTTAAACACCCTATCAAGATTTTGTTTTGATGAATTACCCCATACTAAGATAGCATACCTAATATGTGACAGTAAGAGCCCATGGTAAGCTGTAAAAAGTAACTTTTTGTCATTCAATCTAGCGAGCTGTCGCAGGACAAATACCCCAGATGAGATTTTACAACATATTTTCTCAATGTATGGAGTCCAGGTCAATCGTCTATCCAACGTAACTCCTAGAAATGCAATTTTTTCTTCCTGGTCTAATTGATTATCGTTTACAAACACGTTTATAGCCCTATCTTCATTTAAATTATGTTTGTTTTTGAATTGAAGGTATTGGCATTTTTTACTATTTATAGTTAATTTCAACTGGTTTAAAAATTGGACAATGGACTGCACACCTATATGGGCACTTATTTCTAAATTATCTAGAATGGAATTGCTGAAAATGAGTGATGTATCATCAGCAAATAAGAGGGCTCTACCACTAATTAATTCTTTAGGTAAACGGTTGACATATAACAAAAAAAGCAATGGACCTAGTATTGACCCTGAGGCACTCCAGCTTGCACCTCTAATTTATTAGATTTATTCTTTACTATACTATTACCAACTACTGTAGTTAGTTCTACACATTGTATTCTCCCAATAAGATATGATTCAAACCATTTCAGTTCAACCCCATTTACACCTACATTTTGCAGTATTTCCAATAAAGTTCTATGATTAACACAGTCAAATGCCTTTGACAGATCTAAGAAGATTGCAGTAGCTTTATCACCTGAATCTATTATATCTATTAGTTTTTCAACTAGAGAAACTATGGCTGTTTTTGTTGATCTCCCTTTCTGGAAGCCATGCTGTTCATCACAGATAAAGTTAGCTTCTTGAAGGTGCAGAAGTAACCTATTTAGAACTACTCTTTCAAAAATTTTACTTATTACATTTAAAATACTAATGGGCCTATAGTTTTCTACCTTTTCTCTATCGCCACTTTTGAAGATTGGCAAGATCTTCCCTCTTTTAAATTATCTGGAAAAACACCTTGTTCTAATGAATGATTGATCAGATGAATCAAAGGGTCTAACAATTGATCTTTACATTCTTTCAGAATTTTACTGGATACCCCATCCATTCCTACAGTTTTTTTATTATTTAAACTATCAATGATATTTGACAACTCGTCTTGGCATACTGGGTGGAATTTTAATTCGTTCTGAATCCCCTCAGTATTCCTCATGTTTGCATCACTAATACCTGTATTAAGAGATTTTTGAAGATCCTTAGCAACCAGTTGATAATATCTGTTAAAGAAATTACAAATGTCTACACTATCATCAATATATTTGTTATTTTCGTTAATTATTCTGGGGACACTAGTATAAGCATCTACATGAGCTACTTGCCTATTTTTGTTTATTACATCCCACACTGCTGTGTTAAAGTACACACTATTATTCAAAATTTCAGCTGTTTTCTTACATTTCACTCTTTTCACTTCTCTTGTATAATTTTTCTTTAGAGCTTTGTAATTATCTTCACTTAACATATTTCTAGATAGTTTGAATTCATCATATGCATCTTTAACCCTATTTCTTTCTGCAAGGATATCATCAGTTATCCACTCTTCAATCTTGTCTAATTTGTTCTTTACAGGGACTTTTTTAACTGGACAACTCATAGTAATATGAAACCTTAAAATATTAATGAAACTATCATATTTGTCATTTAAACTATTGCTATTGTAAACCCTAATCCAGTTTTCTTGTAGCAGATTCTGCTTCAAACAATCGATATTCCCCTGTTCACATTGTTGAATTTCTTTCATTACTCTACTCTTTTTAATTGATTTATGACCTTGCAACCCCACCTCTAAGATTTGATAGTCATGATCAGATAGTTCCGAGCCGCCTAATCTTGTTTTAGAGTAATTTATATTAGTAAGGATGTTATCAATTATTGTTTGTGATGTTCTTGTAACTCTGGTATATTCATGAACTTTTATTTCCAAGTTATTCATGCATATAATATCCTTTAAATCATAAATTCTCTAATGGAATAGAATGAGTTTGTAACCAGCCATGACTTTATTCGTGCTTTGAATATGACCAGGGACAATTTCCTTATTTCATCTGGCAATATGTTGCCAAATATGTTGGATATAATATATATATAAAAATTTGAATTCAGCTGGTATCTCCCAGAACGTACGAAAATACATTCGTTTACTCAATAATACGGTTTTACTTCTTTCATAGATATCAAACAAGAATCACTGTCAACTGAAATTCTACATTGATCATATTATCCGGCATGCAAATGTGAGTTCTTTGAAGAGTACCTACTATTTTTTATAACAATTTAACTGACCACTGTACGTAGGGCTTGGGGCTTACTCTTTGATTGTAGCTATATCTATAAATCTAGAAGATACAATAACAATAAATTATAACAGTAATTCACGTGAAAAGTCCTTTTTGATTATAATTTAGCTGTTAATAAGCTGAACAACATAGACCTGAGAATTTGTTTGACATAAACTGACACGAATTATTGTTTCAATAAGTTTCATGAAATGTTGTTATTAAATGATGAAATGGATAGTTATAAATTGGTCATAAAGAGAAATAAATTTAACAAAGAGAGCTACATAATTCAGTCCTTGGTTGATATTACTCGACAACATAAAGAGACGCAAGAAGCTGTATACAATATACAAAAGACGCCCATACGTCCAGGCTTTCAAGACTTATTTCAATTTGTTTTTTGAAAAACTGAAAAATAAAATCGATTCAGCAAAAAATACTTTTCTGGCTAACAAGATAAAGAAATGTAAAGGTGACTCTTCGCAATACTGGAAAATTATAAATAATGAAAACTATAAATAGGCACTTCTGCTGTTAAAAATATTGATAAGATATAGCTAAATGATAGAACAATTATCAATGATCCTCAACAGATAGCCGAATCAATTGATATCTTATTTCAGTACAGGAACATAGCGACCTGAATCTTTCTACAAGACCTACACTATTGCAAAACAATATGTATATTAAAACCTTAAAATATTAATGAAACTATCATATTTGTCATTTAAACTATTGCTATTGTAAACCCTACTCCAGTTTTCTTGTAGCAGATTCTGCTTCAAACAATCGATATTCCCCTGTTCACATTGTTGAATTTCTTTCATTACTCTACTCTTTTTAATTGATTTATGACCTTGCAACCCCACCTCTAAGATTTGATAGTCATGATCAGATAGTTCCGAGCCGCCTAATCTTGTTTTAGAGTAATCTATATTAGTAAGGATGTTATCAATTATTGTTTGTGATGTTCTTGTGACTCTGGTATATTCATGAACTTTTATTTCCAAGTTATTCATGCATATAATATCCTTTAAATCTTCTGTCATTTTATTCTGTGTTGCAAAGTCTGTATTGAAATCTCCCGCTACAATAACGTTTGTAAAACGAGTAGTAGTAATCTCTAAAAGCCTATTGAATAGTTCACAAAAATTGTTCCATTCCCCATTTGGTGACCTGTAAATACCTAACACCGCTACTTCGAAATTATTGTCGATTTTTACTCTCAAACCAGTAACTTCTAAATCCATTTCCACAGCAAATTTCTCTACATATTCTAAATTAAATGTTTGCATATTCTTAGCATTTTTAGTGAAGATAGCTACTCCCCCACTTCGATGAGATGTCCTGCAATACGACGTTTTCAATGAATAGTTTGGAATATTAAGTTGTGACAATTCATATTCTTTTAAACCATGCTCTGTGAAAATAGCTATATCAGGAGCCTCTTCTTTAAAAAATACTTCGATTCTATCTATTTTGTTACGAATGTATTGAATATTCTGATGGAACACAGTGAGTACCGGTACTTCCCTATCATCCCTTATTACTTTATCGTTGCTTTTGCATATTGAAGTAGATTTACTTAATCTCTTAGAATATTGAGAGCCTATCAGATTGCTACAAGAGTTCCTTCCACTAATGCTATCCTGATTTTTTGATCGATTAACGTCTTTTAATACAATTGAAGATATGAATTTATCATCTGAAACTAGTTTCCCTTCCCGGTTTTGAGCCACTTTACTAAAAAAGGTTCGTTAGATGATTGTTTAGGAGAATTATTGACAGTAGATTGCAAACGACTTTCAATCAGCTCTGCCAGCCTATTACAAAATATTACTTTGCCAGATTGATTTAGATGTAGACCATGATTAGTGAAGTTTTGTTTTTTCAGCCTTTCATTTAGAAAACAAATCCCCAACTGCTTAGAATTCTTATTTTTTAGGCTGTTGATTGTATTATGAATTGATTTATTTGTTGACTTAATGGCTTCATTTAGCTCTGGCCTATCAAACCTATACGGAATTGTACTTATTATTACATTAGTTTTTTGGCTGAGTGGCACAATCTCTTTAATTTTTTCATTTATTTCAGGAAGATGTTTTAGATTAGGTTCATTTATATTGTTTGAGCCACCCAGTACTATTAGAAAATCGTTTTTTCCAAAATCTTTAGTTTGTTCCTGTGCTGACTCTACGATAGCGTTTATAGGGGCACTTGGTTTGAAAAAGCTCTGAACTTCATACTTATTTTTTAATCTTTTATTTAGTAGGTCACTACAGTCTCGTCCATGACTGGATGTCAAGAGCAGTACTCTACCTTTCCTATCGTTATTTGCCCTTACTTTAGTTTTGGTTGCTGTTTGCAAAACCTGACTATACGTTTTTGTTTGACCATTTCTATTTATTTTTTCCCCATTTGATTTAGGTTCTACTTTTTTTGTATTGATCAGAGGTTCAGATCTTACATTAGCCAAGTTTATTTTTGATTTTAATATTTCGATTTCCTCTGACATAGACCTACATTGACTCGTGAGATTTAGTATTTCAGTTTTATGGTCTTCCTGCTGCAATTTTACAATAACTTCCAGAGATTTTATGTGATCCACTATCCTATTCGTTCTTCCTCAGAATTTTTTAGTGATGTTTCTAATTTTGTTTTCAATTTGGTGTGATCACTCAATAGTTTAGCAACCTTTTCTTCTACATCTACAGTAGCTTTAAGAGCTGTTGGAGATTTTTTCGTTAATAATATCTGAGATCGCGTAGCTACTTGAGTTTTAGTTGAACAATTAGATTTAGATGCCTTGTTTGGACTCATTTTCCTAGCTAAAAATTGTTTTCAATTGATTTTAGTTAAATGTTTAATGAAATATTACTTAATTTATTACAATTGTCAACTTGAGACTATTTAATTACAAGAAAATTTATCAATATCGGTACACCTAACCTCGAAAATAGAATTTGACTTTTTATTTAAATACTTTAACTTATATTAGACAAGTTAATGATGTAAATTATTAAGATATTATAAATACTAATAATAATAAACAAAAATACTACTTATCCGTTCGAATTAAAATTCTATGCTTCAAAATTCGCAGAGCCTGTTCAGACAACGTATGCACATGATAAAATTGCTCAGCCAAACACTACTGCTGCACAACTTATTGAAAGTAGTGCGACAACAAGGAGGCCTTCCTTCTGTTTTTCTGAAGTAACACCCAATGCAATACTAGATATAGTTAATAGCTTTAAGCCATCAAAGTGTAGACATATACAATTTATACAGCAATCTCATTAAAAAGGTCTAGACTGTGTTGTTGATTCTCTGACACAAAACACCACGACATACGATACATTCCCATGCACAATAAATAAAAATAGTTTAAATATACCATTCCAAAGGCTTGCAAAGTCAATGAGTAGCTACAATATAATATAACTGAAACTGTACAATAAGTTACTGCAAAGTTTAATAAATGAGACTGCAGATAGATTCAAAATAAAACTTTCCAACTGGTTAGTAAAAACACCAATGTATTCTATTCAAGAATTCTTAGATTCTGAAATTACTATTGATATTTAATTCCTTAGATATTTATTTTCTTTAAAAATATAAACTGGGCCTTGTATTTATATACTAATTTAATATGTGTATTCCTTTTAGGTTTACCTTATGTTTAGTTACATGTATAATTTTATTTATATCATGCTTACTTGTAAAAATCTCTAGTATAAGGTTGACTTTGTCTATTGCCAATGTTGCTTAATGACAATAAAATTTCATTTATTTATTTATATTTGTGAATTGAAGAAGAATAGGTAGATTTTTATTTCGTCAGATTTGAAAAAAAAAATTTACTAGCAGAATTGTTTTGAATATCATTATAATTTATTATTGATATTGGACATTCTATTAGAGAATAGCATCAATTACATTTATTTTCGTGTTTTTTTTTACTGACTGTTGAATCCATTAATATTCAGAGATGATAGTGAAGAAACACACTTAATGTAGTCTAATTGTGCCTGGAATGAATTTACATGACTAAATTCACAAATATTCTCATTTAATATGTCAGTAATTTAAAATGGGTGCTATCTTCATTTATACAATGTCATACATCCATGGCAAGCCTATAAGAGTAATAGTTATAGGTATGTGTTATATATAAGGCTATTCACTTTGAAACCAAATAAGTATCTGATTGTGTTTGTTCATAGCTTCCTACATCTGTGATAGTTATTACGGTATAAATTGTACAATGCGACGTTGCTCTATAAATGCAACGGTTGCAGCAACGGTCTAATCGTTTCTCAACGAATCAATAAACTGAAACTCTTTTGTTCGTTTTATAAATAATCACATTCATATAACAAATTCCGAGTACATTATTAAAATTTCTAACAACATATTAAACTATATATTCAAGTAGCAGTATACTGCTTACGTTTGGAAGTGGTTCAAAGAACGGCCCAACATATAATAGGACGCCAGTTAAGAAGATACAAGAAACAGCACTAGCCAATTGAGTTTTCCCTCCTACAGCATACTGAATCGAGCTTCTCGACAGCGATGCACAAAAAGGAATGCATGAGAACAATGATGCAAACATATTCCCACAGCCCTGAAACAATTCATTCACAGTTACTAAAAACAAAACATCATCAAACATGAAAACACCATAATAGTAAGAACACAATTAGCAGAATGAATAAATTTACAAAACTCTAATTATACCTACTACTTACTAGCTTATAGGTTGAGTATAAGAAGAGACTTCTACTCAAGAGTCTCAACATTGCCTTTAATAAATAATATTTGATAATTTCATCAAAATATTTCTATAGAAAGCTTTACAGCAAATTACATACATCGATTTCAACACTGTACATCTATATATCAGTTATTTCTTAAAAAATAATAATAGGATTAGTGCTATACTAATTACCATTGGTAAATTATTTATTCATTCAATTATAGTTTCTATTATTATCGTCATTGTGTGTAAAATTTGTTTTGTGTGCAGACAAATCAATAATTCCATTCTGACTTTGATACATACAGCAAAATTCGTATTGAATGAAGAGGTAATAAAATTTAAATTTATTGTCATACTCTCAAATAAGAGTTGGATGTGGTGGCTGGTTTGAGTTTGAATAGATAAGAGTGGTTCTGACGCTCTCCATGCTCATGCAAACTAGATATCACTGCTGATAGTTGACAATTTATTGATACAGGTCGTTGCCAATAATTAGACACATATTTGACACACGTGCGTTATATTTTTCATTATTCTCTTGAGCTCACTGCTTTTCGCGTGTGGTATTGAGTTTCATATTAACCACTCCATGTCGGTTTATGAGAGCCCTTATAAATAATTTTATTCTGAACCTAGGGTCAAAAATATTGCAATAAGTAATTACTAAGAAAACTATTGGGTTATTTCCCTTTTAAGTCTATCAAAGTAAAGTAAACACTGTCGTGATCAAACATACTCACACAGGCTAGTAGTTCTTGGTTGGCATCTATTTCATAATTGGCTTTCTTCGCAAAAATCGAAGCCATTGATATATTGACTGAAAATGCAACTAGAGCTATTAAAAATCCATCAACAGCTAACTTTGGTAGAAGCCACAAAGGTGGAACGGTTGGTTCCGGAAAACTGTAAAAATCATTTCTATAAGATTTTTTCAAAAATTAATTTTATATGTTAGGCGATTAAGAACTACTGTAGAATTGAACCATCTAGACATTTCAGTCCACTCATGGATTTTTGCGTCACTGTCAAACTGAACAATTTTTAAGTGCATACAGTTTTGTGAATTTGGCATGGATTAAATTGTCAAGAGTAGATTGTCTAGTCTAGAAGATTGAAGAATGTTGAATTGTGATGAAGTTAGACATGCCATGTTTTGTTATAGCTGATGTTTATTGTGTTAATAAAATTGTATTGAAGGGGCATGTCATTTTGAGACACTTAATGGCTCATAAAACGTCAATAGATAGTGTTTCAGTTTTTTCTTTTCAAATACATCTGCAAAATAGAATTTGATTCGCCAAATTTAGTTCGGCTCTTGACTTTGCTGATGCTCATAAACTAGACAGTTAATAAAAAAGATGTTTACACAAAAACGTTATATAATTGATATAAATAGATATTTTTAAATGTCAAAGTATACTAAAATCCAAGCTACAAAACAATAAAAAAAAGCGGGAGGCTTCTTTCACACACAACCTATTGGGCAAAAGGAGCTCAGTAGCACGCAGCGATGATTCAATAAACATTACTACGTGATTTTATGCTTAAACCTGTTGTGAATTATGGATATACAACTGAAATTTCTCTTACGACACTTTTAATATTACATTGAAGTGTTAAGTTTCAAAGAAAACAATTTTCCAAAAAACTTGATAAATTCGATGAAGATCTAATTGAAGCTTCCAATGTTATAATTGAAATGTAGCTAATATGTAATTTAAATGTAATTGAAACTCAATGTACGCCGTGATAAGAAGTCAATCGCAAAAATATCCAAATTGAAGAAATAGTATCTTTTTGTTGGAGAAATATAAAATAGAGACTATGAATATAGTGGTACAAGAGCTACAAGCACTCCGGAATAAAAGAAAACAAGGGAAGTGATAGCAGAGTGCCATAGCAGGTATCTGTTCAGAGATAAGCTATGAAACTCCTGGGCGCTCTTTGTAAGGGTGACTGATTGGATTGGCCAGAAAAAAAGACTGTTCTCTGCTGTAAAATCACTTTACTTATGAAGTACAAGAGACCCACATTCAACAATTTGTTTGAGAAAATACACATTTACTTTAGAGCAAGATCACAGGAAATTGCTACCCAGTAGAAATAGTCAGGTTAGGTTAGGTTAGGTTAAAATACGAATTTGACAAATTTAATGACAAGAGACCCAATAACTAGGGCAGAATTGAATAGAAGCACACAGAACTCAAGAAGAACGATACGACAGCAAAATATTGTGACTAGGAGCCAAGGGGAGTTTGTAGCAGGTTCTAGAGAGAAGGAGAAAGCGGGCTATTCTTGTAAAAGGGTTGCATGGCGGCTCGCTCTCACTGTCTTCCCACTCACTTCCACTCACTAGCCTGCTGTCAAAACAAGGAATTAGAGCTAACCAGCATCTAGAAGATTCTCTGGGACAATGTTCATTGTTTTGCCTGTCATTCATCGATTGTGATGGAAGAGTGTAGAACCTGCAAGAAGATGTGGAACCTATAAAAGAGCGTGTGACTGAAGAATAGGTGAAGTAGCTGACAAGCTCTTACAAGAAGAGTTTTTGAAGATTGAACTTCTGTGCGTGACCTCCATGAGTGTATGTCAAAAGGAGTCAGCCTATTTTGTGTAAAAATGAGTTTATTTTCCTTTTTTTGTGAGTATACAAGTGAATTGTAATTTGAAGAGACCCAATCATCGCTGAGTGAAGTTCTGTTACTGTGGTTGTAGCAAGGGATCTATTACTAGGGTGAGAGGTGAATCGATTATAATCCATTCTATAAGGCTATCTTGATTAAGGAACTGTTAACTGTTGAGATTTGATTAGTAGCAGTTTTGAGTGATCTTTAATTGTTAGAATTGTAATTTCAAGTAGATTGTGGGATAATTTTTCATTGTAGAATATCTGAGTTTGTTTATTAATTGATTGTAATTACTGTCAATTTATTTAGTTGTGTTAAGGTAAAGATCTTAATTTGTAAAATTGTGCCATAGTAGTTATCAGATTATTTGTGATTTACTGGTGTTGTTCAATAACTTTCAGTCTCATTTTCTAATAATCGTTTTTATTACAGATAAATTCCAGAACTCATGGTGGAAAACTGTTACAATATTAATAAACACCTAGAAGAACTAAGTAATGAATCTGGTACCAATAATTAATAACGGCTAGCAACTAGAAAAATGAAGAGGTCAGTTGAAAAAGTTACACCAGTAAGAAAAGATGATGGATCATGGACTCATAGCAATAAGGATAAAGCAGTCTTGTTTGCTATCAACCTCGAAGAACATTTACTCCTCATGATAGCAAAATTTTGGATGAAGAGATAAATGTAGCCATGCAGTCGAGTCTTCCAGACTCCCCCCAACATCTCTAAGAGAAGTCCAAGATGAGATAAAAAATATAGCGAAAAAGAAATCACCAGGATATGACTTCATAACAGGAGAAACACTGCAACATGTTCCTAGGAAAGCGATTTGAAATCATGTCATGTATTCAATGCAGCCTTCCATTTGAAGTTCATACCAAGCCTATGAAAAGTAGCTGAAGTTATAAAAATACCAAAGCCAGGAAAGCCACAATATCACTTCTACCAATAATGTCAAAATTTTGGCATGGAGGCTTGTTTCATAAGTTGGATCAGCTTCTTCCATCCAAATATAGCCAGCTATTAAAGTATTACCTCAGAGTGTGCTAAGCCCAATTTGACACCTGCTGAGCACATGTGACATTCCAAAGCCAGCAGGAGTCACAATAGATAAATTTGCAGATGCCACTGCAATTGTTTGAGTTGCAGGAAACATTGAAGTCTTCAGAAATGCTAGAAAGAACAGTTAATGAAGTGAACACATGGTCAAATCATTAGCTCATCAAACTCAATTATACAAAATCTGTGCATGTGAATTTCACTAACAAGAAGATCCAATATATGTATTTCAGTAAATGTGCATTCCAATTAAGCCAAAAATCATTCCACATGCAAATACTGCCAAATATTTGGGTATGACACTGTTTGTCAAGCTTAAATGAAAAGCCCATGCCAAGAAAAAAGAGAACTAGGCAGTAAATTCAGAAATATATATTGATTGCTGGAAAAGCTATTGATTTACAACACAATTCTTCTCTATGGCTGCTGAAACCAGTATGGACTTATGGTATCCAGATTTGTGGCTGTACCAAACCACCCAATTTACAAATAATTCAACACTTCCAAAACAAAGTATTGTGGAACATCATAGATGCTCCTTGGTACACCAGAAATGCTGATCTTTAACATGACCTTCAAGTGGAGACAGGCACTAAAGCTAATGAGAGGTTTGTGGACAGAAATGAAGAGAGACTCCATTAGAATGACAACAGGGCAATCTAGCTGCTTGACGTTCATAATCTGTTCAGGAGGCTCAACTGAATAAAATCACATTAGCTCGTGAAGTGAAGTGTATGTTTAGTGCGTGTGTGGTTATTGTGTAGAAGGAAGTTTTGTAAAATTTCTAAACGTTTAAATCAATTCAAAAATAATTTACAGCACTTGAATGAGTAGCAATATTAAATAAATAGTAGCCAAGGCATAAACAAAATAAATCAATCGTTCCATGAAGTTTGTAATAATTGTTACAATTAGGAAAATAAGACAAAATGAATAGCTTATTAGTATCTAACTAGGCGCTAACTCAAATAACTAGAAAAAACAGACAATATATTTTAAGATATAATTTTTTCGGAGGATGAAGCCACATAGATTGTAGATCTATGAGTGAGTAATGAACTGGATAATGATGATGATGATGATGATGATGATTATTTATGAGTTGGACATACACTTTTAGTTGAGTTTCAAACCACTCGTAAGTGATTTTACAGCTGTTGTTGTTTGCTGGCCAAACCAAAGTGGTCACAATTCCGCTTTTGGTGAGAGCGCTTGTGTCTTATCTTATCTATCAGATACCTGGCACGGCTCGCGGCTATCACTTCCGTATATTTAAAGTAAAAGGGTTTTTTTCTATGTTATGCTGGAAATGATACAACAGGGCATCTTAGATGCGTGCTTGAGCAAATTGAAGAACACTTAGAAGCCCATATTCAAAAGATGTTTTGAAAAACGTAGGTCTATAGACTGTAATAAGTTGCAATCATTGCGCACCTATCTTAGCAAGCTTTCGCACCTTCTAAATAATTGCATACCCAGTAGGAATATCGCCAACAACAGTGACTCCATATTTGCTGTTAAGATCCAAAAATAATGATAACGAAGAGCCTCCAATTATCATCAACAACTCCATAGGAACAGGTACAGAACATTTTTTGCTAATAATTGGCTGGAAAGTAAAAGAATAAAAGTTATGATACAAGTGTAGCATTATGGTACAAAAATTAAAACCTATTACCTACTAATTTCATTAATAGAAGAATACCTCGATAAGTCGGATCATGTTGACTCTGAAACCTCTGGCCAGTCAAAAAATGTATTCAATCGACACGTTCACTTTATCACCTGTGACTTAAACGTCTCTCTCTCTATAATTTGACGTCCTACAAATGCGAATTTTACTATCTATTAGAATTAGGGGTGCCAATTCCATAACGTCTATGAACTAATCAATCGCCAATCAACCCCTGAATGAACTAATTATCCCCCTCACATTCAAAGCAGTACCCAGAAAAAAATTGGGGGAGGGAAAGGGTTTGTGGGTATTTCACACTTAATAGTAAGGTTAATAGTCAAAGGGGTCCTCCCGGGAAATGTTCAAAATTTAAGTGCTTCAGGTCGTTTTAACTCTTAATTAAACTAAAGTTTAGAAAACAAAAAGTATGGTTTTAACTGTAGATACATAAATACTTTGTGTGAATATTAATTAGATAAATACTGATGGTGATTATAAACAACAATAAAATGCGGAAGTTCCGCTTGAAGAAGTTACCACTTCAAGGGGTAACAAGGAGCATGATAGGGGTTGAGAGTTTCATCAACCTCTTAATAATGGTTTAGGTGCTCTTCACTATATTACACATGCAAGCAACTGACTGACGTTTTTTCATAACACCTACCTGTGGGTTCGAGTCCGGAAAATGTGACTTTTGTTCACAAATCAAAATTCTAAGGAATACTTTATTTTAAAGGCAAATTGTGTTGAAATAATTTCATTTCCTATTTTTTCCCCTCATCTGTCCTGAATTATGTCTATTAAAACTTTTTAGAACATTCTTAATATTTTTTTGGTCGGGGGTTTTGGTGTATTTTCCTGGAAATTTTATGAAAAAAAAAAACTTCTAAAACCACATTTCAATCGATTCTAGACATTCATTTATCCATTTCAACCCAAATGGGCCAGGTGAATAAAAACGAGTAAAGACTAATAACAGATTGTCGAGTCCTTACGAATAAGTGAATAAACATCCTGAGTAAATGGTCGCCTTTAGTCAACTCTAAGCGCCCATTTGGGCGCAAACACTAGGAAAACGTTAATGGTTATGAATAAAAAATAATAATTTTGTAATATATAAATAAATACATTTTTTATTTCCTTCCTTCAAAAAAATTAAAGTAACCAAAAATTACATGCTTGTAAAATATTAACTACAAAACTAAAAAAAAACCTACACATATCTAGCAAGAGTTAGAAGTAGACGGAAATTAACCTACTCAACTATGATAACCCATGTACTTATTTTTTTAAATATTGATTATAATTTATTATTAGAAAAATAAATGATTAGGTGTGAATAATATTTGGGTGAGAGTGCAAATATCTTGTGTAAGTGAGCTCACATATTACTTGAAATAATGCTCTCTATGCGATGTCTTCCTGTATTTTTACAAATTCTCTGTAAAAATTCAATGGAAAATAAATTTACTTTACTTGAAAAATAAATTTACTTTATTTATTATCCATTTTTGAACAAGGGTTTTGAATTTTCTTGGGTGTGTTATGTCCTTTATATTTACGGGAAGCAGATTGTACAATTTCAGTGCTAGGTGGTTGAAGTGTCTCTGGTACAGTGCTTTCCTAGCGACGTTAGTGAGAAGAAGGTTTCTATTCCGTGTCATGGCTGTGGTTCCTATTTTGGAAGTTTTCTGTATTTTTGTGAAGTCTGCAAATGATTTCCTGGGAGTTAAGTTGTCTTGGATCCAGCACACCGATCTCATTGGAATGCTGGTTATATTTAGTATATAATTTACTGATATGCTTCTAGCAATATAAATAGGTTGTCAGAACATAATTATTATATGCAATAGAACACGTTAGAACATAAATATGTCACTCCCAAATCATTTTAAATTAAGCCAATTACAGTTACATCTATTATATGACATTTCTATTATTCATAACAGTTCTGATCCCAAAGGTTCCACTGTATTTATTCTTTTATTGAAAAATTTCAACTTCTTAAAATTCTTTGAAACAATTATTGTTTTTTAAATGTAAATATTGTATCTCATACTGTATGTTAACAAGTGAAAGTGTAATGTTATCCATTCCCAAATATTAAAGAAGAATATTTTGATAAGGGCAATATAGAACTGTCAATTTTAAATGATGCTCGACGATTTTCTGGGTAACCCAGGCATTCGGACCAGGTCGACTCTGGTCCCAGTGCATTCAAGTTACCGAGGTTATACTGTATGACGATACGTCCTGAATAAGCTAATAACTATAGGCTAAGTAGAATAAGGTGTAATTTAATCTATTTTGAAAATAAGCGAATTGGAGACGAAAACTTTCTACTTTCAAGCATTATTTGAGAATTTGACGAAAATGTTAACAAAAAAAACTTACCTTAATAAATTCATTGAAAATCACATTTATGACAACAACAGTTAATGTCAAGGCGATCGCATAAATATTTGAATCTCCAATCATTGATATTGTGTCTATATAAGTCTACAACAAAAATAATTTGACCAATAAGTAATTAAATAGAGACAACATGTTTGAAATGTGTTCACATTAATATTGTAAGAGAGCATTCCTAAATCAGATGCATATCAGAAGCAGAATAAGAGGAACAGCATATAATCGAACATGTTCTGTTGATTAGAATGCCGAAAACTGTGAATAATGAAAATAAAGTGCAATTATATCATATGCATCACATTACAATAAATCATAGAGTAACTCAATGATCGCCAGATCCAGGACGTGTTGGCGTCTTTCATAAATTGCATACCTTTTAAAATGATGAACTTTTATCTACTGTACTTATAGAGAAACGATTATTTCATCTTTACTTCTGAATAACTATACCATTTCTTGTTCTGTAGTTTCCACTTTCCTATACCGTACTCAGAAATCAAGGATTATTTCCACAATTCTTCTGTTTTATACCTTATTCGTAATTGAATATAGTGCTTATACTGATGAGCAGGATTCTATTCCTCTTATTAGATGAGAGCATTGATTTAACTGCACTGTTATTTCCAAATTTTTCAGCAACTCACTTTACTGTACCTACAGCTGTTGAACTTGGTACTAAACTGAGGTCCTACAGATAAATTCTATAACAGATTAACTTGTTTGAAAGCAAAAATAGTATTGGAAATAATTTTGTATTATACATTTATTTTGAAAGCATGTATGATACATTTTCTTTTTTCTGTATACTCTGAAATGATGTCTACCATGTCATCAATATTTTTGATTGATGATATTTATACTGATTGCTCTTCAAGTTATTTTTTCCTTTGGCTGTTTTATCTTAAGACTGAATAATGTTTCCACTACAGTAATGCTGACATTGAATGCAATTTTTTGCCACCATTCAGGAAATTGCTCATTTATTTATCGTGATCTTAATTTCAAACAGAATTATTTATTTCTATCCAAATATCGTACCTCCTTTGTGTACAAAAGAAATGATTATGATAGTCAAGTTTTTAAATTATAATATTTGATTATTGTATACTATATGAAGGCTCAAGCTGATATCTATAAAGAAATTTTGTACATTTAGTTGGCCAAGTGCAAGCCATCTGTCAAAACTTTACGTTTAAACTTCGTTTAAATATCTTACAATGCGTCATCAGTTAAAGGCTTAACATATTTTAATTATCTCACTGAAACGCAACAATATCTTCTAGCATGATGGTCGACTACTTACATAAATGGTTTTAAATTGGCCAATTCGCTTAGGCAATTTCAAGCCAAATATGTGCTTGAGTTGTGAAGTTAATACTAGAATAGCAGCACCAGTAGTGAATCCACTAACTAAAAATTCCGACATAAGTACACTTAAAGAACCTAATCGTAGAGCTCCAAACAATACCTGCAAGGAAGAAAGTCAGACAAGTTGAACTACAAAGATATTGTTGTTATAGAGGACTATAGAGTTGATACAAGCTACCAAACAGCATTCAATAAAATTCACACTCTTTATTTTAGGTACTGTGCAAACAGTTGACAAAAGAATGCATCACTGTAAAACGAAAATACAAATGAGTTTCAATTATATTTTTAAAAGCATATATTTATTCCTATCTAAACACACATATAGATCAATGCCCAAAAATGTTTATTTTTTGACTCATATCAGGGAACATTGAAAAGTGGACAAAATTTTATATTAGGATACAGAAAATTCTTTTAGAAAACAATTATTTCATTGAAAAGGCTTGGAAAGTAAAAATCAGTTTGAAGATATTCGATCAGATTAGATTACTCCATTCATGTAGATTTACAAATTGTGCATGTCATATGAGCGTTTAAAAACAATTTTATTAACGTCACATAGATTATAAACTTGACGATATTTGCATAGTGTTGGAAATATGAACAGTGAAGCAAATTATATTACGTTATGAGAATCTGAGTGATACATTTACATAGAACGGAAAAAAATTCGCCCACTCTTGGAGCACTTGACTAATAAATTGGTTGACTGGTATTTCCAGTTATGAGTTACAGCAGGTATGGCCTTATAAGAGAATTCTTTTAATTAGGCTACTGTGAATAAAAACCCGAAAATAGTCGTCTGATATTGGTAGAATCAGATCGTGAGCTCGCGGATCTGATTATTTCTTCACAGCGTGTTCCATAGTCAAGTAACACAATGATAAAAATTGCAACCAAGATATAAAGGATCAAATATTTGAAAAGAAGAAGTAATACTTGTTTGTGAAAAGAATACACACCTGCCACAACCCAACTACCAAACATACAGCAGTTGCTACCTGAACAGGACTCAGCGTTGATTCAGTATTTATATTATCACTTTGCACAAAAGTGCTATTAATGGGCATATCGCTATCCAATATGGTGGCATATTCTAATACTGGTTTACTAGTCATCATACAAATCACAGAAAATGTCCCTGGAAAAAATTGAAAATACTCATCAAATAAAAATAACGATTAGTTGCCTGTTTCGTAGCACTTCACAAACTAACTACCGTATATCGCCGCAGTGGCGTAGCATTAGCATTAAACCCGGCAATCGCCGGGAGGCGCAAGGGGTCCAGGGGCAACTCAGCAACCGGAGCTAAGCCATAGATATTATGAGTTTTTCAGAGACAACTATTTTTTAGAAACTTTGTATTTATTTAGTTACTGAGAAATTTTATTTAGGATTTAACTCGTAATAATTTTAATTTGTAAATTAATGAGCAACACTAAATTGTTTACACTAAGCAATGTATTCTGGTAGTTCCATAGTACATCGTCTAGGATTGAGTTGAGAGCTAAACCTAACTGAGAATCACCATGCAACATGAAGTAGCGGTTTAGCAATAATATTTGTGGGGGGAAATGCCATGACAAGAACATTTAACCTAGACCTACAAATAAATGGTTTTAGGCTGATAAAGACTAGAAAAAAGCCTTGAGAAGTTATTTATTTATTCAATAATTACAAAATCATTGGAAGCAGCAGATAGCCAAGTATCCATCTTGCTTCCATAACAAAAGGTGCGTATATAAAATTTTGTAAACTGTTTAGTTATCTAGGGATAAATTTAATAAATCATACAAAATAGTTTTAAAACTTACTTAGAAATACTTCATGACTAGTTAAAGAAACAAAGCATAATAATAATGATAAGAGTAGTAACTAAACATATAAATAGAAGATTACAAAAATAAATATCAGGAGACATATATAAAAATACAACTTGAATATTGTGGGGGGAAAGATACAAAGGAAAGAACGGGATTGGAATACAGTAGATTTCTTGATAATTACCAAAAATTACTTTTCATTGTTGAGCATTATACTTTTCCAGCAGAGCTGTGAAAGAGAAACAAGACCATCTAGGCACAAGAAATAATGTATATGTTGAACTGTGACAACAAATAGGAACCAATTCATCCACTTCATTGTTGAGTATTTTGTACAACAAAAGAAGATCATGCATGGCTCGTCTTGAACTGAGATTTCCAAGTACCCAAAGGCTTCTCAGCCAAATAGCTCGGTTTTGTCGTTTAAATATGTTTGGAAAGAGTAAATCTGCAGTGCTGTCATCTCTATTCCATAAGCATGGAATAATGTAAAACAATTCATTATTGAAAATGATAATATTACAAATTTCTTTATTAATAAACCTTCACTCAAAATTTTACCATAGTTTACAATTTAATTTCATACAAATTTGGAGCCAATATTCAGATCAAGCAATTCAATAAAAACTTGATACTTTATAGGATCGTTGCCAGTACAATTTTGGCTCAATGGCATAGGTATTATCCTAATACTGGAATTCAGAAGTTTATTATTGTACTAATTCTGTTATCAAAAAATCAATTTATGCTAGTTTAATATTTCAAAAAACAAAGAATTTCTTTACTCAATTGTACTTCATTATTTTACTACTGATGCACAAATTATATGTATTATATGTATAAATAAACACAGACAAAAAAATACACACGAAAAGCTATAAAAGGATTTTCGTTATAGCTGAGTAGCCTACATTGATAAGAAGTTTGTTTAATTGGCCCCAATATTATTGGAATATAACCTGCTCCATCCATCCCACCCCTAACACTAGTCAGCTGCCAACGCTACGAGCCCAAATAAATTGCGCGATCTGCACCTTTTAACGGGGGGGGGGGGGGCAGAATTCTTCATTGCTAGGGGCGTAAGACCACCTTGCTCTTCTGATTTTTTTTGAGGATGAAGCCCACATAGGTCTGAGACCTGTGCGTGGGTAACGAGTTGGATGATGATTGATGAGTTGGACCTACAGTTTTAGGTGGGCTCCGAACCAACGGGAAGTGATTTTACAGCAGAGAACGTGTCTTTTTTGCTGGCCAATCTAATCCGTCACCGTTACAAACAGGACCAACGAGAACGCAGCTCATCTCTTTCTGATTGAACAGATACCTGCTACGTTATCAGTGAGATGGTAGTATGGGGTAATTCATCAAAACAAAATCTTGATAGGGTGTTTAAGATCCAAAAGAAAGCGGTTAGGTGTATAGAAAGAGTAAATAGATTAGATTCATGTAGGCCGTTGTTCAAGAGACTTGGTCTCCTAACTGTACCCTGCTTATATGTGTATGAAGCTACTTTATATGTAAAAACGAATGATATTAACCAAAATCTTGATGTACATGATTATAATACAAGAAGCCGAGGAGATTATCACTTGGTGAGTCACAATAGTAGCTTATTCAAACAAAAACCTAGTTATATTGGTAGGAAATTCTACAACAAGCTACCGCAGTTTTTGAAGTCTTGAAAATATAGAAATATTTAAAAAACAATTGAAGAAATATTTAGTTGATAAAGCTTTTTATAGTGTACAAGAGTTCCTTTCACATCAAAATTAAGCCTCACCTCAACTAATTGAAGTAATTATGGTATCTAGTGTATAATATTGTTGATCTGACTTGTCTTATACTCCTTAACTGGAGTCTCCAAGACGTAATCTACAAAAAAAAAGAAAAAGAAAAAAAAAAGATCTTATTTATGGAAGTTAAGTTTCAACTTGTAAATTGTAAATAAATGTAATTTGTGATGAACCAGATCTATGATCCAGACAAATAATTCGTTGATTGAACTGCCACTTTGGCAATATGGCAATATCTACGGTTTGAAACAGAATTTCGAATCATAAATTATGAAAAAACTTTCAACAATGAGTTTTTTCACTGCAGTACGTCACTTAGAGCTCTATTGAGAGCTACTTACGAGCACGGTTTCGGGGTGACTGTGATGTTTAATCAAGAGCCCTCGGGAATGCGCTGGGAAGGGTGACCGGCAAAAAATAACATGACGTTATCTGCTTTATAATAACTTACCTGGAGGTTCGGAACCTACCTAAAACTGTAGGTCTATCCATAACATAATTATCATCCACCCATTACTCACGCAAAAGTCTCGGACTCATGTGGGCATCATCAGCACGAAAAAAGTTGCAATATGTTATTCTATTCCATTTACTACAATTTTGATGTCTGATTATTCTAAGAAAAATCGATTTCCAGATTATATTTTTCATGCATGTTCGATTGCATTGAAAAACATAGAAAATATTTGCTGTTTCTCACGATAAATAATAGTTCAAATTCACAAAATTGAAAATATAAGTGGACATGAATAAATAGGAATCATGAGCATGATTAAATCTATTTTAAAATTTTAATTTGAAAATGGTGTTGCAGCTTAAAATACAAATAAAGAAAAGTCCCCTTTATTGGTTTTGTGAAGCAATTTGTCGATTTGGCCTTACTGGCAGAGCTTTGCCTGGGTTCTGAGCCTTGGATATCCCTGGCTATTTTAAACTGGCTTGTCATTTAAATTCTATTGCAATTTCAGGTGCTTGAATAATTGAAGATTTTAAACTTCAACCAAGTTTCTGGGCTATTAAAATATTGGCATATACTTAAAGAAGTTCAACTTACCCATTGATACATGTCTAGAGGTCCCCATCAGGGTATATATAAGTACTGGAAAAAATGCCATATATATTCCAACTACGGGTGGTACTAATCCTAGTGATGAATAAGCTAACCCTGGAATCAGTTTTAATCAAGTATTTAAAAATGTCTTGTATAAGTTTGTTCTTGTATGAATGTGCATGATTATTTCTGTTTTATTCAATGTTGTGCACAAATAGAATAGTGTATAATTACAATTAATTATTATAATTACAATATGAAATGGTAATGCATTAGAAATTTGATTTTTGTAACCAATAACTTTCACCTTGGATACCCTAAAGCTACTGAGAATCTTACAAGCACTCAATTAATTTCATTCACTCTGAATATACATAATCATACAAACTATCGGTGAACATAAGACCTAGATAATTATGTTTTAGTTGGTGGAGCGCAATGCATAAGAACATAACAAGTAGGGTAAGCTCTAAATATATGCAGATGAGCAACAAAGCACATGAGCTCGTCAATACAAATAATTAATTCATTTCAAGTATTTTTATAATCTATTAAGCAAATAACTCATTTTCTGTTCAATTTTTTATTTTTATTTTTTACAGGCTACATATTAAATTGGTATGTCTTCAAATAATAATTAAAGGTCAAATAATTAGAAATCTATATAAAAATATGTTCACTAAAAAGAGAGCAAGTTTATTGAAAAGAGAGAGAGAGAGCAGAGAGTAAGTGGGTTGATGGAAATTTTATTTTACCCTCACACGTTTTTCGATGAATCTCACTTTTATGAACAAATTTCACCTCTCAAGTACTGGGAATTAATTACAATGCTGATGAAATAGTATGATACAATGTCTGAAAAATCTCAAGTGATACGAGTATAAATGCTGTGTTAAAATATACACAAGTATGTAGGCCTATTTTATTCAATGATTAGTACTTGAGATGATATGATGAGCCTTGAAATCTACAAGACCTGACTTATCGCTAAAGCTGAGATTCTATTTTAAGCAACTCAATTGAACCGTTCTTAAATTGACTTTAATCAGTAATAAAAATCTTGCACTAGAATTCAGATATGATCCTACAATCAGCTGTGATTCACATTAAGCTTTGGAGTCACTTTGATACTTCAAATCTCAAGAGTGATGAAATAGAGCTAATAAATTGCGACATGAAAAAAATGTAGACAACTTGTCTCAAAATATCTAAAGTGATTTAGTATTTAATATAATTAATCATTGTATACTTTTGAATATTTACAGCACCACACTACGCTGGTCACCAACCATAGTAGTAATAAAGACTGAGCCTAAGTGGTTTTCCATTAGGTATAATTATTTTCAGCAGAATCAGAAAATAAATCTAGTTTGTCATTATTAAAATGTATCAAGTAATTCATAATAATTAACCAGAGGTATTTCACTATACTATAATACACCGGTAACCAGATAATAAGAAACTTGGAATTCATGCTACGAAAGTGACGAAAAACTGTTTAAATTCTATAAGTTTGAAAACAAAATTAATGAAAGAGAATTTGAATGCACTGAAGAATCTTACCTTGAGGTATATGTAAAATGCCAACAGTTATTCCAGATATAATATCATGTTGGAATTCTGTTTTCCATTTGTACTTTGGCAACCAATGAAGCATAGGAAACAATGTAAGTACAGTATGACCCAAACTAAATTTTTGACATTTTTTGGCTAAAATATGAGACGCATCTGTAAAAAATTAATGAAATGAACTTCATTATCTATGGAATATTGAAGGGTTGCACATTGATAAAAATTATGAATCGCTGGGTGCAACCAAAACAAAGACACATACACATACATATATATCAGTGTCCACTGATCACTTTACAAAAAAAAAAAAAAAAAAAAAAAATGAAATACCTCACAAAACATTATTCACTACTAGCAATTGTCCTGTTGCTTTATTCGTACAGTAAATTTGTCGGAATAGAAAGTATATTTACCTTCTAATAGATAATAGAGCATCAAGAAACACCACCGATGAATTAGATGATCAAGGCAGTTATTTAGATTTATCAGATATGGATTTAAAAGTAAGCAGATTCAAGTAATGAGCTAAAGATTACAATTAGAAGTCACTGCCATCTCGTTTCATTGATTTATTTACAATCGTTCAAACATACAATAATCCTGCTAAACCTTATAAGGGGTTTCAGAAGCTGCCTTTTTATATTACAGGTATGTAAACATCAAATAAAATACTTTATTACACAAAAATACATTCACCCATTAAGTAAAACAAGACTATTATTCAAGAAAACTTTGTGCTACACGCCGGCAAAAGTAAGAGGCTGAGCGCCAACGTGAATAAAAATAGCTATGAATACTATGGCAACTGAATTATTTCTGGTTCTGGGATGATCGTAATCAGGATTCAGGTAATTTAGGAGGAAACAAGGAATGGAAATCTTTAATAAACCCATGGGAAGTGGTGTTCTGCTCCTATTCACCTAATTGTTTTCAACCTATTCTTCAGTACCGATATTAGGGTCGTTTCATTTCAAAAGCAAGCCTCGAAATAAATTCTATGCTTTTTCTAAATATTATCAAATGCTACAGGATTATCCGATCATAAGAAGAAGAAGAGATCACGTGAATCAGATTTACAGATAATCTGTCAGAAATAAACCACTTGTTGCTATGGTAAATATGGCTATCTCAAGTTGACTAAGCTACCGTAAATATTCATTTTATACTCCCTCAACTGTTTCTATTCTGATACTAGTGTGACATATATATGTTCATTGAATATTGTTCTATGTCATAAGTAGACCTTTTGTGTGAACTTATTTTAATGTAACCAGAACGAAGATGTGTAGTGCGAGTAAGTAAACAATTTACAACAGTTTCAAGGCAATATTTGATGAACACATTCACCACATTCATCTTTCCGCTTTAAAAATGATATGGTGGATCATCATCGTTTTATCATGGTAAACATCTACATATTTCTGTCTATTTTATAGAGTAAAAATTCTAAACAATATGAATATAATATTCATAATATACTGTAGCAAACTTTGGAATATCTACTAAAAACATTTTTATTGTCTTCTAAAATGTACAATATTTCAGAAATATACAGTTTCATGGTTTGTTTTTATCTAGCAAGTTGTGCATCCCTTTTCAATGTCTACTAAGATGCAACAGCGCAATATGAATTACAATATCTTCATGTAACTGTGACAGCATAGCTGCTCACATTATGAATCTCTCTTATGTTTCTAGAGTACTGTACAGTATTTTTACACTGCAGTAACAGTCGAGGTATTATAATAAATTTATTGTTATTCACAAATCTAACGATAATAGGAAGATAATAGGAATAACACGATAATTACAATTATGTATGCTTAGCCTTGCAATACAATGAAGGGTTGATAAGTTGTGAACTTTAAATTAGAAACGAATTCAATTTGGACTCCATAGAATCGATACATAATAATACTACTTACCCTGTCTTTTAACTTTGGAATAATGGTAAGTTCTATTGAAATCAATTTGTTTGAAAGGCTTTCTTCGGTCATATACATATTCTTTGGTTCCGTGCTCGACAGAAGTAGTTATCAATTGACTTGCTGGACTCCTGGAAAATATAAGTAATCAAAATAGAAGCATAACACCTATATATTTGAGAGAAAATTGAGTTGTTTTGAGCTATTTCCATGGAATATACTTGTTGTTCGGTGTACCTTTACTCACTATGATTTTGTCTATCACTTCCCATACGACCTACTGCATACATACCCGACTAAGAAAGACACAGATGAATGTATGAGTGTTAAATTAATTTATTTCTTCATGTGCAAGACACAGTAAGTTCAAAATTACTGCAGTCTACAAGAATGGTTGAAGTCTAAAATCACTAGAGCTCAATACAGGCATGAAGGACCTTACCTTTAAATAATTTTTTATAGAACAATATTTTATACCTGTTATTGACTAGGTCTATGGTACTTCAGGTGCTTAATGACAATAAAGACTACTTATCTATCTAACTTAATTCTTAATAGGCCCTGAACAATCTGGTCTTCAATTTTAACAATTCGTTAAATTGTTGTTCTTCATCCTTTGCCAGCAGGCTGGATAGATGGTGTCGAATATTAGAGTAGAACAATTCCACATTGGCGACAGGGTCAGATTGTGTAATCCTTATTTGCCTCAAAAAACTTGGATGCAAAATGACTTAGATTTCATCCAAGCTCAACTTTAGACTTGAACACCCTTGCTGACACGTCCTTCCTTCACACTCTCAGGCAAGGCATTGTACATCCTTAGGGCAAAGATGGAGAATATGCCCTTCTTCTTGCTGGTTCTGCAATAAGCCAATAAGGAATATCAATGTTGTGTCTTCTCCTGGTTTGGTGCACATGAAGATCTAATCTCAGAGCCAAATCACTGTAAAAGTTCTTCACATGAAGCAGACTGAGGAGCACATAGTTGTTGAAGACAGTGAGAATGCCCAGATCAAGAAAGATTGGTTCCAATGGCTTGCCGAATCATTTGTAGCGAATATATGAATCCTTCTTCTGGAGCTTGAGCACATTTTCACACTCAGCTGAATGTCCCCACAAAAGCAGTCCATACAGGATATGTAGCCCAGTAAAACTAGACAAAAATATGGCCATCAAGTGAAACAATTTATAGAGAAATGTTTTTTTGCCAATCGCTTACTCTAACCTTAGGTAAACCTAAGATGCATACCTAAGGTTAGAGTAAGCGATTGGCAAAAAAACATTTCTCTATAAATTGTTTCACTTGATGGCCACACTTTTGTCTAGTTTTACTGGGCTACACATCCTGTATGGACTGCTTTTATATAATAGCATACGCCAAGTCCCCAACGTTTGGGAAGGGGATAGATCGATGAGGGAGGGGGGTGGAAAAGGACAATTTTTCAGTTCTTTGGTTATGAGTCAGTAACGATAACTCAAATCGACTTATTTGTTCCTATCAAAGTTAAAGATGACAAAACTATTTACAAATATGATCTCATCCATTTTTGTAGAGCCAACCACATGCGCATAAAGGGCTTTCCAAATTAAGGGGTTGCATAATATATAGCATTATTATGACACAGGAAGAATGTTATTTTAGAGCTATTCCACCTTTATAGTTATTTATTATAGTTTGAATTCAAAGTTTAGGAAATTGAACAATCATATCATACCGTTTTATAAAGGTAAAAATCTTAATGATGATTAAATAGCAGGTGAGGTGCGGTTGAGTATAGTGCTTATACACTATAAGCTTGTTGTATGTCAGACAATACAAGATTTATTCGAAAAAATGGACTAAATTCACATTTAAACGCTTCCTTTTCCGTAGAGAACCCCTCCTTGACAACCCATTTATTTGTCAATATAGGAAGGGGGGATTATTCTGACCCCCCCCCCCAAGCTATTGGATAATGCATTTCACCCTATCGAGTGATGGCTGATTCTACTCAGCTCATCAATGTAAATCAGTTTCATGCATTGCATGTGGAATACGTCTTTTTTTGAAATTTCACTTGGAAGGACATTTTTTGTAATGTTAACCCCTACACTTGGAAAAACACAATTATTGAAAGTCTAAGCTACTCTAACTCGAACAATTCAGAAGATAAATTTGCAAATTTGGTGTCTAATTGATAAATTTTCAAAATTGGTCACAAAACATAAAAAATAACCTCTATTTCTAAATTCCCAGCATCCAGCATCACTACCTACAAAATCAGTTTATTAGAAAAGCAGCCCCATTTTATTATTAAAAATTTCCAAAATTCTTCCAATTGTTACATTTTTTACAAAATTAAGACCAAATTAAGTATCAGAAAGAAATCAAATTTTCATCACTTTTGTACAGAATAAAATTATGTAAATACAGATAAATTCATATAATGTAAATTCAATACAAATTTTTCTTTCTAACTCGCTTTATTCCTGAGTTAGAGCTTTTTAAATATTATGTATTGGGGGAAAATGAAAAATATTAGTTTTTGGCTTCTTCTAATGTATAATTCATTCTATGAGAAAATAAGGAAAAATTACAATAAGTTTCAAAGAAGAAGCTATTCACTATGATTAGACACCAATTTTGCAAATTTGTCTTCTGAATTGTTCGAGTTAGAGTAGCTTAGATGTTCAAAAATCATGTTTATTTTCAAGTCTCAGGGTTAACATGACAAATGCCCTTCCATGTGAAATTTCAATTAATAGGTCGTATTTCACATGAAATACATGAAACTGGCCTTCCTTGATAAGCTGAGTAGAATGAGCCATCACTCGATAGGGTGCAATGACTCTAATAGCTTAAGCAGGGGGTCAAAATAACCGGCCCTTCTACCATCCCCCCAAACTAATATCAAGAACTAAATGGGCTGGCAAGGAGGGGATCAACTGTAATACAACAAGCTTGAAGTGGGTACCCCCAACCCCATTAGCTATTCAATCATAATTGAGATTTAATCTTCAAAAAACGGTATGAAATGATTGATCAGCTTCCTAAACTTTAAATTCAACTATAATAAATGACATTCAAGGTGGAGCAGCTCTAAAATAACATTCTTTCTGTGCCATAATGTGATATACTATGCAACCCCTTAATTTGGTAAGCATGTAACGCACTGAAATTCTGAAAAACTGAAATTCCATGGAATTCTGTGCTAAACGCGCACAAGTTTTATTGAAGGGTCAAGAAAAGGCCTCGGCTACCTGAACTGCCGCTCATGTAAAAAGGCAAATCGGAAGTAGATTCAGAAGTATTATTAATCACTTTTAGATCATTATAGTGATCAAAGTGATCAAGCAAATCATAAGTAATAACAAACTGTATACTTTGAATGGAAATTGTAACATAATATTTTTAAACAATATCAAATTATGATTTGATTGTCTGGGGTTTCATCCATATTAATATTATTATAATATTATATTCAATAATATTATCAATATCATTGAGAAGCTGAAAATGATCTTTGTAATAACTCCCAAAACATTACAGATTTTCATTGAATGAATCGTCACAAGATCAACAACAAGGTGTATTTTGAGCTTCAGAGAAATTAAAAATCTCAAGATCATCTACCACGGACTAGACTATATATTTTTCTAGAATATATTCTGATGTTCTGGATTTTTCTATCATCCGTTCAATTTTAATAGGTTCTATTGAATAGTTTTATTAAATTAACTTTCGAATGTAGATAAAATTGATTGATTTTTAAATTATTCAGTGAATTATATTTCCATGTTTTAGCAGAAATCATTTTTCTTATGACTTTGAAAGATAAAATTGGTAGAATTCGTCTATTTAGTTGGAGCGTTGAGGATACCCTACATTTTTAAATATGAAATGCATAGCTTTTAAGTAAGGATTTGTTCAGAAGTTTGAATGATTCCAAAAAGAGCTTGCTCTAGAGTCAAAAAAACATAATTTCTTAGAAACAACATTGATTCGCAAGGTAATTTGAAATGTGCGATGATAACGAATATGTTAGTTATTGAATCTTGAAATTCGAAAAAGTATTTTAAGTTTTAATATGATACATAAATAATTGATTACAATGAAGGTTCAATCATTCTCACTTCAAAATCCAAAAAAAGGAAAACAGAACAATTATATCATTATTTTCCACTGTTACTGAAAAATCAAAGTAAAAAACATTGCTATTTTGTTACTGGTACTGATACAGCTCAACTAGAAAATATTTCTTGGAGAGCTGATCAAGAGAAGAGTCTTCTAATTTCATGAGGTAATAAATTCAGTTCCATATCATAATATAGGCTCCAATTGTTTTGTGATATGAATTTGTATAATGAATTTACTTCCGGTCGGTTCACTACCAGAGCGGCAGTTCCAGGTAGTGGAGACCCTTTTCTGACCCTTTGATAAATCTTGTGCATGTTTAGCACTGTGCGCGTTTAGCACGACACCGTAACGCACTTGTGGTTGGTGCTACAAAGCAATGCATGACATAATTTTTGTGGAGAATTTTGTCAGCTTCAACTTTGATAAGAACACAGAAATTTATTTCAGTTATCGTTTCTGATTTAAAATAAAAGAATTGTACCTTTAAGATTTTGTGGGAAATACTATTAAATGCCCTGCTAAATCTGCCAAGATAAGCACTACTGAGCATCTTGCCTCAAATGCCTCCAGAATGTCTGAGATCATCTGTGCAATATCTGTAACCATTGACCTGCCACTCCTAATCCCATGTTGGGCACTAGCAAACGGGTCATTCCTCTCAAAGTGGTGCACAAGATGCTGTACCATCAGGGTCTCAAACACCTTACCTAATGCTGGTATGATTGATATGGGTTGGTAGTTACTCATCATTTCAGAATCCCTTTTTTAAACAAGAATAGTGTAAGAATGAACCACCTTTAATAGGCTTCTGAGTTGTCTCTGAGGGTGCTGGCACAGTGGAGCATCAAATACTCAGTGATAAATCAAAATCACAAGATGACCAAATGCTGTGAAATGGTGTATGGATCAGTGTGATCACCACAATTTCAGCATGTGTTGGATTTTGTGATGGTCATTATTATAAGGCCAAAGTGAAAAAGGCCAATTGAAATCAATTAATGACTCGATTTCCCAACTTGATTGATCAAGTCTTACAGCTATGCCTAGCTCCCTACTGTTCTCAAAAGAATATGTGTAACTACTGTAATTTGAATGTTTTTTGAATTTAAAGATAAAATTCGAGTGTAGGCCAACTGAAAACTATTCCATGAAAAAGCTGTGCAAGCTAGGGAAAAGGGCAATGAGTGGCACAAGAGAGAGCAATAAACTTCTTTTCTATTTTTGTGTAATCTCTTGAATTCGCATCGAACTGTTCACTAATACTGGAATATGTAAAATGTGTAAAAATATAAAAATTATTACGACTTTGAATGGAACTTGATTTAACTTGCAAAGAGAGAATGAATTAATAACACATCCAATTCCAAACTTTAACTTAGTAATTTTGTATTTACATATAGATTATAGATGGTGACGGAACCCAAAAACATTGGGGATTCTGAGGGTTTTCCACCTGAGAAAAAAATTGTTTTCCAGGTCTTGAAAGTGCAACTCTATACTTTTTTGTGGTTATCAACCACTTCCCTCATATTATTTGTTGATTCACTCATGGCGTGACAAATTTCACAATACACTCTATGAGGTATCAGATCAGAACAGTAACAGAAATGAGCATTTGAAGCCCGTCTGCAAAAATATTGACCTTTCAAGCCTACTGCATCAACTTCATTCAAGTGGTCTGGGGGACCTTCAAACCCATGTTTGGGGGCTCCAAAAATAATGGGACCCACCAGCATCGTGGGGCCTTTGTTGGCCCAAAGACGAGGTAATTAGGGGGGCCTTGTTTATAAACGTTGAAATTTGAAATATTCTAGATGCAGTCTACTTGAATATCTACTTTACATGACAATACTGGCAATAAAAACAGGCCCGAAGGGCCCGCAGTCTCTAGGGTCTGTTAGGTTTCTAAGAGGCCTCTAGAGGTCTAAACTGGAGAAAAAAGGGCCCTGGAGGTCCCATGTGGCCCCTTGACGTTGAGGCCCAAGAAAACTATCCTTGTTCGCCCTATCCCCTCTGTAACCTCAATTATTTTTTTAGTTGATAAAAAGTATTAAAATTATAGTATTTTTTCTAGTTGTAACACTTCACGTAGGCCTACGAAAACTTTTTACCTCCAATAACCGGATATTATCTTATTTTTATTGATGCCTCCCTACTCGTTTTTGGGGCCTCTTTTACAGGCTCAAGGGGGGGTTGTTTCCCGGAAACCCTTCCCCCTATCACTACGCCAATGAGTGGCCAATGTGTGTTTGCTAGTCTGACACCAAAATATAACATCAAATATTATGTTAATTTATTTCAATTATTTTGATACACTAATTAGCAGCCGGTAATTAGTGCAATATATCGATGTTAATATACATCGATATATCGATCAACCATACCTCAAACTGTTCTGGTTGTTGGGTTGGCCTCAAAAATATCTGGTAACCCTACCGTACTGTACTTGGCATTTTTTATAAATACATATTATGCTAGAAGGTTAACTCGTAATTACTGAAGTGGATAATATAATCCAATAATCTATAGTAAAGGGTAAGAGTTGGATACCATGGATAACCTCAATAAAAAAATAACCTGAAAATAATAGCAACGTTGGTAAGTTGAATAAGGTTATACGAGTAGAAAACCAACATGATTGTTGTGAGTTTAAAGTAGAAACAAAATTATAACTTAATAGGGTCATCTGAGAAATAATTTAGTGTAGAAATTGGTACAGTAGTTTCTAGATCAAGTCATGATTTGAATGCTTCGTAGTAGCTCTGAGTTCTGTTACTAGAGTCGATTAAAAAATCGATTGAGCATTTGAACAAACACAATTCATTGAAATAAATTCTATTCAATATTCATAAAATATACAGTCAACCACTTACCCATCATCGACTCTCGCATCATCGTCCATTTAACCTACAACTGTGGAAACCACCTTTAACGCGTCGTCGGTCGACTGAAAAGCGTGTGTATGGAAGTTTTGAAATGAAGGAATGGTGGTCATGGAAAGATTGAACAGAAATCGACCTTGAGTTATCTTATACAACTGTCACATGCTCACTGTCATGACATGACACTTAGGTTAGTTTATAGCGTATAGCAATAATTAGAGACAGTTTATTGATGTTTACAGTGTTGGTCTGTTGTAAATGATTTAAGAGTTCAATATGCGTTATTGGTACAATTCAGTCAGTAAGTTATCATGACAAGTAGAGTCTATTTAGGTTACAAGTTGATAGGCATGTCACTGTCAGCGAAAACTTTACACCGTGCGTAAATACAACGCACTGATACAGCATGATGTCGAGTCATTAAATTTGGCACTGGCCATATAATTTATCATTGGTGGGGGCTGCCCAACATTTGTTGGAATTGAGGGGTATGTGTCTGTAGCCCAGTCAATAAAGGTCTTAAACACAGTATCAGGAAAAAAATTATATGAAGCTTAATTTAACACCAACATCGATAGAAAACTCCACAATAATCCCACTGGAGCTTCCTCCACCTAGCCACCCTCAAAGTCTCAGTCATTACGCGGATTTAGATATCTCTGTAACCAATCATCGCTTCATCGGATAGAATTGATTCTTCTACCATCACGTTAGTCACATAATGGGCTACAACAATGGTCCTATGCCTATTCATTTTCACAATAAACCTTATACGGTACCCTAGTTTTCCTCATAAAAATAAAAAATCCTTGAAAATGGAATTTTTTCAACTAGATTTCTTTTTATTTCACAAGGGACTTTCTCGTTTGTCATTTCACAAGAAAAAGGTTAAAAGTTGTAGTACTTATCTTTCTGAATTTAATGATGTGCAGGCCTACAGTTACATACTATACAGAGTTACATGAAGAGTGAAGAGTTACATGCTGTGACAGGAGGATTAGCGAAGCGTGAAGGATTTTTTTTCATGTATGTATTGAATAAATAAATAAATCACTCTAATTCCGCCTTGGCATATGTACCCCCAGAACGAGTTTCGTCCAGATCTGCCCCTGGTAATAAATAGTAAAAAAAAGTTTTAATATTTTGACAGCTGAACTTCCTACACTAGTTGACTTTCTTGGAGCTCCGTTATTTTTTATGCATTGAACATCATGACCACTATTTTGTAATGGCGAGCCAGAAATGACTTCTGGCATGGCAGCGCCTCTTCTGCAGAGAAGTTGTAAATTGCCTCTTGCCTTTTCTCAAGCAAGCACCATCACTTTGTTTCTCTTTCTCCTCTCTTCATCACTCTTATATGTTAAATGCGTCTCTCTAAAAATGCTTAAATAAGCATTTCCAATATTCAAACTTTATGGTCTCAAATTAAATAGGTAATGAATCTCGAAAGAATTTAGAAATTCAGGCTACTAGATCTTAAAATAATATTTATTTTTCGCCGTTGCCGTGGTGTCCCTCTGGCTCCAGTTCCAGTTGCCCCCCCCCACCTCATCATTGCTCAGCCCTGAGTAAAAAGTTCGCTAATTTATTTTTAAATTGAATAGAAGTATCACATTCAACTGAGTGATAGAATTATAATTCTGTACCTTTTGACATTTAAAGTATTTGAACATATACACATTATGGTAAACTCAGTAAAAAGTAGACTGATCAATTTTAAAAATTGAATATAATATTAGCCTATTACATTTAGTTGTGTTACAACATTATTATTCTGTAACTTTTGATCTTCAATGTATTTATATGCTTTTGTTAGGTTTTTATGATGATTTTTAGCGAACCAGAATAGTTGTTAAAATTATACTTATTTTGTGCCACATATCAGCACTACTAAATTGTGTTCCTGTGTATTACCAAGAATGGGTTGACAGACTCTACCAGCAAACAAGCATGAACATTTTCATTTCATACTGTTATACTGACATCCATTGGCGTAGCAAGGGGGTGTTTTAGTTTTCAACCCCCCTCCCCCTTGAGCCTGAAAAGAGGCATGAATAAAAAAAAAATCGAGGTAAAAAAGTTTTCAAATGTGAGAGTAAATAATGTTACAGCTAGGTAGAAGAAAAGGATATACTGTAGTTGAAGTTACAGAGGGGATGGGGCAAACAGGGCAAGTTTCCCAAGGCCTCAATGTCAAGGGGCCACATCATTTGGCAAATGTAAGGAAGTGACAAAACAAAAACAGGTCGAATATAGAACCTTGTTCTTTTTTGAAGTCGGTTAAAAAGAAAATAAGTGGCCAAAAATCGCCCAGCTTGGGGCCTCCAGGATCCCTTATTGCTTCATTTTAGATCTCTAGAAGCCTAACAGACCCTTCAGGCCCATTTTTATTGTCACTGCAGTCATGTGAAGTAAAGATTCAAGTAGGCTGCATCTAGAATATTTCAAATTTAAATGTTTGTACACCATTTAATTGCAGGGTCACCTATAATTGCCTTGGCTTTGGGCCTTCAAAGCAGAGGCGAATTCTTCGAGCATGCACCACAAATAATGGACAAATAAAAGAGAAAATATTGTTGTTAAAAACATGCTAACAAGTTAAGATAAGTCAAGTATTGACTATGCGGACGATGTGGTGCTGATGTCTAGGAATCAAGATAACTTGAAGATCTTCAGCAAAATGAAAGAGGAGGCTGAAAAGGTGGGTCTTGAAATAAATATGGGGGGAAAAAATAAATGAGAGTGCAAACAAAAGAAGAAGACAGTCAAGGAATTTGAAAATATCTGATGATTGTGAACTGGAGGGCGTCAACGAGTTCAAATACCTTGGGGTAATGCTGACAGCAGAACCAGTCAAGAGATAAGTTGCAGAATTATGGTGGGCAACCAAGCATATTTTGCAAATCAAATTATATTTAAGAGCAGACTGGTATCCAGAAAGACGAAGGTGAGGATGTATGGATTTGGGTAGGGATGAGAGCGCTGAGGTCCTTTGAGAGGAAAATGTTCAGGAGGATCTGGCGATCATTATGTGATGGAGGAATTTGGAGAGCCAGACACAACATAGAGCTATTGGTGATGGGAATATTGTAGGATTTATAAAAGCAAGAAGGATAGAATGGCAGGGACATGTGGTAAGAATGGGCGAGGAAAGAGTACCGCTTCGACTGCTTGATGAAAGGATGATGGGAACAAGGAAGAGAGGAAGACCCAGGACGAGATGGCTGAACGATGTGATAGGTGATATCCGCGTACTAGGAGTGGCGAATTGGAGGCGGATATCACAGGAAAGAGGCGAATGGAGGAGGATTGTTGAGGAGGCCAAGGTCCACCCAGGACTGTAGAGCCAGCTAAAGTAAAAGTAACAAGTTAAAATATTAATAAAATATCAAATATTCCAGTATTTATGTTTTCCATCACAATCGTACACTGTTGATGGAATGTAATGCCTCTTGTTGAGTCTCCGTTCAATGTATGCTGTCAGACAAGTTTCAGTGATAAACTTCTGCACACACAGATATCTATATTTTTTTAGATTAAGATAAGATATCTTTATTGCCAATAAACTTACAACAGTAATAGGCAAAGTCACAATGTAGACACAATACCTAAAAACAAATACAATATAGAAAATATAACTGCATAAGATGCTGCTGTCACAATTTAATCCTAAAAACCAATCATATCACATTCAAAACATTCCTCTATTGAATAGAGGGATTTGGATGTAATCCACTTGTCAACTACAGTCTGAAAACTCCTGACTGGAAGAACTCTAATTTCTCGTGGTAGCCTATTGAACAATTTTATTTGCTGATAGTAGTCTTTTTTACGTTTTTCTTAAGCGAACATAAGGTACGGTACCGTAGTGTTACATTTTCCCTATTCCTTGTACAAAAATTGTGAGAGCTTGAGCTTGAATAGGTATCGAAATTGGCAATATTTTGTTTAACATAAATAGGTACTAAATTCTGGTATTAAAATGTGCAGGCAGCATCATAATATTTCACAAAAATCTGATCTAAGAGTTTGTAGCATCAAGGTCACACATGACTCGTATTGCTTTCTTTTGCCTCAATACTATAAGAAAGCTGTACAGCGTTTCCTAGGAACTATAAATTATTTGGCTCCATTCATACCCAATTTGTCAGGAGAAACGGCCTGTTTAAGAGAATTAGTGAAAAATAATGTTCAATGGCACTGGGAATCTAATCATCAGACAGCATTTGAACGTCTTAAAAATCGAATAAAAAATTGTGATACCAATGCACACAACACTATCTGTTGATGCTTCCAAAAGAGCTGTTGGAGCTGCACTCCTACAAAATTGGAAGCCAGTTGCACATGCCTCTTTAACTCCTTCATGTCAAAAAGGGTATGCTCAAATTAAAAAAGAGGTGAAGAGCTATAAGTTATGTCACTACTTTTGGATGTGTTCGATTCAGGCAGTACATTTATGGCCAAACTATTACAATAAAAACTTACACCTTGTCACTATCTGAAAAAAGGTCTCTTGCCAAAGTCCCATCTAGGTTACAGCATATGTTGTTACAACTCCAACCATATGACTATAAAGTGGTCTACAAGCCAGGTAAGCATCTCTTAATAGCTGATGCATTATCAACAGCCCCTTTCCCTGAAACTGATGTCTTTCTTGATGATGAGATTGCAATTCATGTTAACTTGATGAACAGTAGCTACAACTAGTTTCTAAGTGAATGATTGGATGCTCCGATAAGAGTGGGTGAATTCTTTTATGTTTCAAACTAAAATTCAATATGAAAAAAATAAAATACTAACTCATTCCTAAACCAAATCCAAGGTCGAAAACAGAACCACCAGAAATCTATTAACAAGCCATCAAATAGCCTCACCTCCATTCTCAATGATCATCTCAATTTCATATTATCCTAAACCTTACTGGAAATTACTTTTTCTCCTCCTTCTCACATATTCTTCTTCTACTTCAAACTTTGCATAGACTGTGCATCCACAGTGGGATCTAATACTCAATGAAAATCACCATCGAAAAATCAAGCATATGCTGTGGAGCAACACTAATACCACACAATGTGTTTGATTTTGAATTGGTGATCAGTAATGACTATTGGATGCTTCACTGTGCAAGCACCTTAAGCAAGTCAGTCTGTGCTCAAGCATCGTCGAAGATCAAGGATGAGAAATGCGTAGGCTCGAGACGCATCCCCAGCTCGAACAAGGTAAGCTGTTACTTAAAAGTACAGTCTAGGTTTTATACAACAATAGTTTAGCCTGTAGATGACGAGTCATGGATAACATACACAATGACAATTATTATAACGAGTGTTTCATTAAGGACGCAACCCAAAGTTAAGGACACAATTCATTACACTATAATTAAACGATTTTTCTCACAAAATACAGAGCGAAACGGCCGTCACGCCATAACGTGAGTTAATTTCCATTCAAAAGTTGTTTTATTAAGTTTATATTACATATTAGTGGAAACAAGATGGATCTTCAACATCACAAATTTATTAATAGACGAATTTTACCTTTAATAAATTTAACTTTACAGTTGATGTTGGGAGTGATTTCCTGCAACTTGAATACAGATTTGCAGTCTTTTAATTACCTTTGTGGCTACTCTTCTCAAAGTTTGTTCGCTAATGTTTAAAATCTCGGTTTCAATATTTGCTTTTCAATTCATGAATAGTATGAGGATTGTTTCTGTAAACTACGCTTTTAAAATAACATTTAAGACTGATTATTGCACACGTTTGTAAGATTTACACTCTATATAAGTCTCTGCAATCAACACGAGTTCATCCTTGGAAAAAACCATAGCTGACACAACGCAACGAAACGACAGCGAAAACATTAGTAATGACAGAATCCCATTTATTACTACCACCTTCTAAAACTTGGGGTTGCGTCCTTAATGAAACACCCGTTAGTAGAGGTGCAGAGACAGGCGGAAATAAGCCACAGAATGATGTTTCCCTGGAGCCCTGGAGTCTGCAACGCGATAGGGGGTTCAGTATTTAAGATTCTTCAAGATTTTTGGAATACAATCGTAACAATGAGCATGAAATATACTACTTGCTTGTAGTTATTTAAAAAAATTATAAATGTATTCACAAATTTATATTTTAGGTTGGAGACTTATTTCTGCCAAATCATATTGTAGTAGTACGAATATACTAAATCAGACAAACCGATGTTTCAAAGTTTCATGGTTTATTGATTTTTGAATTCAAGTCACGTAGTTATAAATCAACCTATTACATTACAATACTCATTTGTTAAACATTTTTTATTGAATAAACCTACTTGTAAGTTGCCTCTTCCAATCAGTCAATATATAGTTTACGTTACAATTCAGTTATGGTTAATGACATTATTCATTTATTGAGGCTATTACTTTATAATGAGTACAGAAAGAAATGATCAAAATGACATACGAGTATACGACTATTGTTAGTGCCCTTCATTAATCAATGTGAATGATAAACAAGAATTTCGAAAATGAGAAAAATTCTCAAAAGTTCGTTAACATTCAATCAAATAATAAATATGTTTCAAAATTCAATCAACTTCACCAAGTAATACTTAATACTAGTTTTAAATATTATATTTGAACTGTACAGTCGAACATTTCAACAACAAAAATTATAGGCTACATTGGAAATAAATGTGATCGTCTTGGTCCCACAATAAATTAAATATTAAAGTACTTTATTAATGGTCGGTTGCACAAATGATAATTGAAAAAAAAGCTGATAACCGATCACCAAACCCAAGTTCTATTCAGATTTGCGAAAGCCGTCAGTTTTGGATCGACGATTTTGATTTCATCAGAAAATTCGAAAGAAGTTCGATTTGGAAACATTGTAATTTCATAAAAAAGTGTTGCTTTTTGTTTTTCGTATTGAAATTTTAAAGTAAGTTTAATTAAATCAAGTTGTAACTCGACATTATCATGAAATACCATAATTATATTGGTTTATTTCAAATATAAACTGACATTTGCGCCATATATGTTTCAATTAGCGTGTAGAGGCGCATGAGGGCAGGGCAGCATTCAGTCGGGAATCAGTGGTTTGAATCGCGAAAATTGGCGGGTCAAAAGATAACCGGAGTTTTTACCACTTGATTGTCGTTCGTGCAACAAAATTTTCCTGATTTATGATCAGTTTGGCCAGTGATCAACGATTAAATAATGTTGATTGGCGTTTGAACAACCGCCATAATAGTTTTACTATTATTATATTATTAGAGAAGTTGGTTTTAAACTTGCGAATAAAATGCTCATTAGGCAGTTAAACTGAAATATATAATTGATTTTCTAAAATTTTCCAATACTTGTTAATTCATCACTCTTTTAATATAACGAATTTCAACAATTTGGTTGAACAAAAGTTGATTTTCGTTCGATAAATTTACCATTAATAACATGAAATACTAGGTCTTTCGGAAAACGGCACCCTGTAGAATTAATTTTTTCCCTGTTTTTTTAGTCGGCTGATGGGAACACTAGTCTTGAGACTTGTGCGTGGGTAATGAGGTGAATGACGCCAGAAAATATTCAAGGCTGAACAAGATTTGAACTCGTGACCACAGGGGGTAGTAGCCGGCCAATGAATTATCAGAGACAAGAGCTCCAACTGATTGCGCCACCGTGGTTGCTAGATTAGAACAAAACGAGTGAACAAACAAGCATTTATATTCTATTGAAAAAATCTTATCTTTAACTAGTTTTCTGCCAAGTCATTTAACAAATTCAAGCACTTGTAACGCGTAATGAGGTTTTGTTCAACAGATAAATTCAAGTCGGTATTGTGTAAATAGATTGGGCAAAGCTTTTTACTCTATTATTGAATTTAAAGCGTGTAGTAATTCTGACTTTTAGACAATAATAATAATATTATTTAACAATAAATTAGACACTATAATAATAAATAGACAATAATAATAAATTTATATAATATTATTATTGTCTAGCATTTTGTATTATTATTGCCTTGTATTTTGTATCCAATATAGAGTTGTAAATTATGCATAGGCCTATTACTTGACTAGTGCATTTATGAAGGGCTTTTGTAAATTTATTTAGATAATAGGAGACCATATGTAGTTAACATGTTTTGGACCTAAGACACGTTTTCAAAATTATATAGTGTACTATAAATGTAACACACTCATCATCTCCAGCATCATTATTATAATCCAGCAAATACTTAAAATAATTATATAAAATAAGTTGTTTGGAAAAATTTATATTGATATAGGAAGGAATTTATTTCCTGCCAAAATATTCTACAATTTGAAAAAAAATAGTGAAGTAGGAAGTAAAGCTTTTCTTTCGTTCGTTTTCGTATTGAGGTTTAAATTTTTCTGAAGAATTGAGTGGCAGCATAGGACCTAAAGAAGAATAAGTGACGCACAAATAAATATAAATTACAAAGAAGCCTAATAAAGATGTCGATCTTTAAAAGTGTTCTCTCTTCTATATTTGAAATGATGACATGAGTGCTGAACAATGCATAATCCATTATATGATGAGTATAGCAAGGTATCTTGGCACTGAAAAATCCTAATCCTAACTGAAGGAATTTGCTATTTTCTCGAGCATTATGAACTCAAATAGCTGGAAATAGAATTACGATCATGTGCTCAGATAAATTTTAATTTTTTATTTCACACGTACCGGTAACAAACATAGTCACACTTTTGGGAATAGGTTAATTATTCAGGCATTTGATAATGTCAGTAATAAACGTCTTGAAAGAGACCTCTATAACGAATACACTAGCGCTGGAGAGTAAGGGATTGGAGAACGAGAATGAGGAGAAAAATTATGAAGTAGAAGGGTATAAGAAGAAAAATAATTACTGTAGATGAAGGGGAAAAGTAAGAGAAGGAAAAATAAGAAGGAGAATGAGACGAAAAATAGAAGAAAAAGAAGAAGAGAAAAAGAGATGTTGAAAGAAAAGAAGAAAAAGGATAGCTAGCTGCCTTTATTTACCTAGAGAAGGAGAAAGAAAAGGAGAAGGAAAAAAGAGAATAAAAAGAATTAAAAGGAGATGGCGAAAAATATTATGATTCAAAAGAATCGGGCTACCGGCTAGTCAGTTAATAATCAGATAAACCAAGATAATATGGTGCACCCTGAAAAATTAAAAGAGCTAGATGGTAGCAAATACCGGCGGTATCTATATAAGACAATCAAATGACATTTCTGAGTTTACGAGACACTTTGAGACTTGATGCTGTAAGTAAAATAGAAACTGATAGAAATAATTCGATGAAAAATAAAAGGTAACTTTGCACAACATTTTTTGTCTTGCTAATGGAGCCACATAATTTTGAGACTTGTACATGGGTAATGAGGTGAATTATGATATAACGATATTGTGAATGGTGGATTCACAGTTCTAGGTGGCTTCCAAACCACCCGTGATAATAAATCAGATAACGTCGTGTTTTTTCTGCCGGTCACACTTCAAAGCCCAGTCCCAAACTCTCGAGACTGAACATTACGATCGCCCCCCCGACCGCAATCAGTGAGCGGCCATCACATTCCATAAATTGTAAACTGAACGAGTTTGGAATGAACTAGTCCGGGTTTTGACTTGCTAGTGAACAGCTACCACTTTCCGTTTCACTTAGTTTTTGGTAAAAAAGCCCCTTTTACACAAACAATATCGAAGTACTAATTTGCTTTGACAAGATGTGCTCGTTCCAATCGCACAATTGACTAGAAGGAGTGATCCTGATATTTTGTAGGAGTACTTTTTCCGTGGTGACTAAGAGGAGTTGGAGTGGTGGTGGGAGTGGGAGTAGCACTCTTTACTCTTTTCTGTCGAGTTGTCGCATATGGCCAACTTCCTCGAGAGAAATGCTCTTGAGCATACAACAAAACGCCGATGTCTAGGTTTCCAGCCTCCATTGCAATATTCAATGCTGTACTGCCATCCTGAAAATGATTAACAACAGTCAAATAAGATGTTTCACAGTGTACAATCTATTTAAAAGCTAAGCACTTCAATTTTTGTACTTGAACGCTCTGTATTTTGACAAGAAAATGAAACATTGAGGTTAAAAGAACGTCAACAACTTCCTTAATAGGTAATACAGATTTTTTTTAGTGGATCTCAGTGTGAAGTAGCCTGAATGTTTTGGGCAACATAGCCTAGCACTTTTGGACTTTGTGTGTTGCATCTTTCCTTTCTTTGTTATTTTGACTATATAAATAGATAGATAATAACGGTATTAACAAACGTCAAGTGGAAGAGGAGGCCAGCTTCACTCTATGCAGTCCCTAGTAATTAATAAAGGCAATAATTCAATATAAAGAGTAGGAATTGATTTATAGTGACAAGGGTGGTAGTGCTAAGTTGGGTGTAATCTTAGGCTGGCCGCGCACTAGGCAGCCAAGTTGCCGCAACCAATAAAACAATACTGTTCAATTATAGCCTGCGCACTAAGCAGCCACGATTCTCTGGTTGCGGCAGCCACCAGAATTGTTCGGTCTGCACAGGCAGCCAGCTGCTGGTTGCGGCAACCAATTGAGAACACGTGTCGATGTGCAGAATATATGGCAGCTGCCTCAGTAGCCGCGCATTGGTTGACGAAGCCAGACATTGATTCGTGATAATTTCCATCCGTGCTGTTTGTTGAGCCTTCATTCGCGATGACTTTCGATACGGAGAAGTTTATCAGTGAGATTGAAAAACATAAATCGTTATTTATTTAAAAATAAATAAATTTGATTTGAGGAGGGTTTTGAGGGGGTGAAGTTTCACTTTTAACTTTTTAATGCTGCGTCACAGAAAAAATTCACAAGACCTTTTCTGTTTGTCTTGATGAATTATACAAGAATAAAACATAAAATTTTGATGATGTCAAAAACAACTTTTGTAGGTCCCTATCAGCCACGTCCTTTGGTAAAAATTGTTAATTAGTTATGACAAACAAAAAGGTCTCCTGCGATGCACCATTATTAAAAAGTTAGAATTTAAAAGTGAAACTTATAAATGCTTAGAATTTAGACTTTTGAAAAATCATTTCTTAGTGGGTGTTTTTACCTTCAAAAGTTTTATCCCAAAACATGTTTTGTACTCATCTCAAAGTAATCAACAACTTCTCTTCCTGAGTTATATAGGATCGCATATGATTATCGATACCGGTAATAGAGCCTCTCATATTCTTCAAAAGGTTATCAAATTATTCCACTGACATTCTTGAAAAAACCATCAGGGTAGTTTCGAATATCCATAAAATAGCTTTTAAATAATCCCTTAGTATGACTCTCAAGTAGTAGTCATTATTATTGCATCTATTACTATTATTGCATATAATATTATAGCATCTAATTCAGGGGTGCCCACAGGGGGGCTATGACGCAGACTGCGTCATTGAAATTCTTGGGGGTTCCCAAAAAATTTAGGGGGGGGGGGGTAAAGTTGATTTAAACCGTGTTTAACGTTTAGGTTCACATTCTTATTTAGCTATTTTGCAATTAAATTTATTGAGTAGAAGTTCATATATTCATTTCATTGATATTTCTTCTTCACCTTTACAAAAAAGTGTTAGGCCTACCTGTAAACTACGCTACAATTCTATAAGCCAATAATATTAATTTGTCCATGTTGGTAAAATCTATCAAGCTTTTAGCTTGAACTATTAATAATAAATAAGGTTGTGACAACATCTAGTCTTATTTATTATGGATATCTAGCACAATATCACCATCACTAATACAGAAACGAACTTTTGAATGTAGAAATTATTGTACTAACCGAATCAGTGATAGTCAAATCACAGTCTGGTTGAGCAGTAAGAAGCTTGATCATATCGATGTGGCCATGTTCAGCAGCACACATCAGTGCTGTGCTTCCATCGTCATCCTGAATATTGACGTCGGCTCCACATTCCAATAGCAGCTGCACTGTTTCCATTCGGCCATGAGACACTGCTAACATCAAAGCTGTTTGTCCGTGCTGTCAAACAAAAAAAAGCTCATTGTTGACACTCGCTTTTAGCAAAACTATAACATAGAATAATCATTTCAGTCACATACAGAGAAGAAAAATGTACGAGATATTACTCTAGACATTAGATTAGATTACTTTATTCATGATAAATTTACAATTTTTGTTTTCAATTGTGTGCTTACATACAATATTTTAACATCACATAGAAAGCAGACCTGGATGATACTATTCACATTTTGTTGGAAATATTAACATTGATCTAATGGGTAGAGCTAATGAAATGAAATTCTAAGTGATACATTCACATGAAAAGGCGAAGTTTGGACAAAAATTCGTCCATTCGATCACTTAACCTTGAGAACAATTGGTCTTCATTTTTCTTAATTCAGCAAAATATTGAGTTAATTAAATTAACTTCAGATTTTAGATTGATTTCAATTAATATTACATTATGAATTGCTAATTTAGATGATGAGAATGTATCATAATGTTTTTAATACTAAAAATGAGACTAAAAAGTAAGATTTGAGAAAAAGATTAGAAATAAAAAATGATTGAAATAAAAATTAATATAAAATGATTATGAAGATGATATGAATGTTGATGAGAGAAGATGGGGTGGTAATTAGAAATAATGATTTTGTACAAATCTTCTTAATGTATCGAGGTGAGTATGAAATTGTGTCTCCAGTATGCTATAAACTACAACAGTTGCGTATTATTTACAAAGTTAATGGACTTTAGAGAGAATATTAAAAATAAATGATTCATTTATGAAAAAACGAATGGTATACCCATTGGTATATACTACTAGATGAACTCCGGAATCCGCTGTGAAGCCACAGCGCTAGTGTCGATCGCTTCTAAATTGGCCAATATCGGGAAAATTTGTGTAGCGGTAATGGAAGAAACCCGTATTTAACAGTGCTAAAACTACTTTTTTTTTGTGGTGTGAAATAATTTTTTCAACATGGTTGTTTCATGTAATGATTATGAATGTACCGATTAGTACAAGCCTGTTGGAAATATTTCTTTTCACACAAGTGATTTCATCATTTTATTGTCTATGTGTAAGTGTAGCTTTACAAGATTGTTTTTTGTTTCCTTACTCTAATTCTTTTTTATTAAAAATAATATTAAACCATATTCATCACTTCAATCTTGTTCTTATAAGCATGAATTACTCGTGATATACCAAACAATTATTGAATAACTATTATAATCAAGCGCTGCAGTGACAGTGGTGAGCATGGGCTTTTCTATGTGAATTTATATTGTAGACTACTGTATTTTGAAGCATAAGGTACCTAAATTTATAATGTATATTTATTTATTCATACAGAATATACATATTAAGTGTTGAAGTTCCATATTACTTTTTCACTTGATATTTAAACAATAACTATTGAAAATACTTCACTAGTGAATTCAACACTTACATATTTGTGTGATGGCCATTTCACATTGTTGTAATGCTTACTCAGACACAGCTGGAGGCCTACTGAATCAGGTTTATGATGTTTCAACCTGATTCAGTTCGCCTGCTGCACGAAGTAGCCTATTATTGTTATTTTATTCGACATTTGAAAAAGCTGGAGTCTGATGTGCGCTATATTGGAAATAACTCGTAATACCAAATTTTCTCACTGATTTAAAATCACATATTCGAATTCAGGAAATCACAGAGCACTAACATTGCTCCAGAATTTTTTCTTCATTGGAGATAAGAAAATTAGCCTATGAAATTCTGGCTGAAATCTTGGAAATATCTCGTGAAGCGAGCGTTTTTCGAGTTTCCAGAGTTCAGATTCGGATTTAGGGCCTTAAAATACATAAGAATTCGTTGATTTATACAATACTATACTACTGTATGTTTTGCCTACAATCACTTACTCATGACACTTTTGATTACTGAACTAAATTCAGTGCTCTGAATGTGAAGTTGAATTTATAATTTCCTGTTTACACTGATAAACATTTCTTTTTACAAGAATTTTGGAATTATGTTTTTTCTTCTTTAGTTTGGAGTCAGAAACATTTTGGAACGTGGAATTATTAAAACTATACGTGAAAAAAGTGAGTTATTTTTAAAAAAAATTATTGAAATCCACCAAGGGTGTTGCGAGAAATCTCTAAATGAAAATTGATGTTTTGACATAAGAATCTGTATCAGCTTGGCTCTTTTGCCCGATTTTGCCTTTTCCCGCCAGAAGGAACTCTTCCATAGCTTTGAAGGTTAGAGTTAGGCAGCAGGTAGTATTTATATCAATGGGCATACTTATTGTTTACTATACGTATTATATCAAACATTGAAAAGATTCTCAATGACTCAATCAATAGTAACAATTGAGACAGCTAAACAATAAAAAATAGTGTGGGACCACTTTCAATATTATAAAATACGTATCTTAATTTAAATTCACATACGTGTATTCGATGAAAATTATCATCGTAAGAAAACGTATCAGATGTTTATTTATTTTGTTGTTATCCACATCTGTTCACAATCAACTGACTAAAACATGCCTAATCAACTGCTGACATAACAAACAAATCCACTACTTTAGTGTATCACGCACTGGCTTTAAGTGCGCCACAGGCTCAAAAACACAAAATAATCGATCCTTTGGTGTTATCATTTTACTGCGGTCCAACAAGTGTCTGATTGAAATTCTACTTGTGCTGTTTAAAATTTCCTCTTTGTACTTTCCTGTTTACACTATTTAAGCTTTTCTTTTTCAAAGAATGTTGGAATTATATGTTTGCTTCTTTAGTTTGGAAAAATAAACGTTTGAAATGTGTTCTTTTTTATTGTATTTATAAGAAGTATTTATTGATAGGTTGTTTATACCTGTTTAGCTTTTACATTGACGTCGGCCAATTGAAACAGCCTACGCACAACTTGACGATGAGTGTCTGAGCTGACGTCAGTTAGTGTTACCAACATAACGCACGTATAGCCAGCTGCATTCGCCTGGTTTATATTGCAAACTTTCGAATCGAGTAAAATTGAAACTACGTCAAAGTTCCCATGAGAGAGAGCATAATGCAGTGCAGTATTACCCTGAAACAAATAATATTGGATTTAATGAAAAATACAGATTACATTAAATCAATACAGATTTAATGAAAAATTGTAAACAAAATAAAATTAGAGCAAGTTCTAGCGAGTTCCCTCACAGAATTTCAGATTCAACACCCTTTTAAATGGTTTGAAGCTTGCCAAAGACGTTAGGTCCATAATTATCATCCACTTAATATACAAGCTCAAGTCTCAGACTCATATGGACATCATCAGCAGGGGGAAAAATCAGTATTGTAGTTCTGTAAAGGGAAAAAATAAAGGCTATCATCTCAAATTTCTATGATCTACAAAGAATGTTCACAACAAAATCATCAGATGGACAACCACAAATCCATTGATGATAAGAATCAAATGTTTTCTTACGTTGTTATCCAACAGTTCCCAATTGGAGAACTGCAGTGTAAACTATCATTATATGAACCTTGACTGGATAGGTTGCTTAGCCTCAGCGTTTTCCTAGCCAACAGGAATATTACTTCCTGTCTAGGGTCCATAGCCCTAGATGTGTCACAAGTCGCAATTTGGGACTCTACGGGGTCATTCCACATCAAATGAACACACTATTTTCGTTCACCATCTCAGATTTTTATAAAATTTCGTAAATTCATAGGAGTGATGAGACTAACAAAAATACATGATGTTAGACTTTTATTTCAATATGGTTACGAGTTGCAGCTATTCGAAATTTGAAAAAGCCCCTAGAAATTAGAAAACTGTAATTTTTCAAATTGCTCTAGCAGCTGGTGCAATCAAGCTAAAGGACTGTAAGTGGTATCATTTTGCAGAATTTTTCTTGCTCTTTACAAAAATATGTATCATAATAAGTGCTGTAATTAAAACAATTCAGGCTAACCCCAAAAATAAATTTAACTTATTTTTTAATTTTCTCAAAAAGTTCATCTTTGAAAATTTTCAAAATGCTAGTATTGGAGTACCGTATCTTTTTTTATTTGGCATAATTTTCAGTCTTTTACTGTAAAATTTAAAAACCAGTACTTTAAATCATCCACTTAAATCATCAAGCTCAAGTATCAGACTCATATGGGCATCATCAGCAGGGGAAAAAATCAGTACTGCACTTCTGTATTGTAAAGGAAAAAATTAAGGCTTTTTAACTCAAATTGAAAAATATTAGATTAAACAGAATGATGACATTCTATGGACTCACAAACTCATATACAAAAGGTATATGACAAACTCCAGAATGCCCAAACAAATTTACAATGCATTGAATTCTTTTAAAAATTATTAAAACATTCACGATTGTGGTCAAGTAATCTACGGTGAGCACTCACGCTAATATCAGTCATATTAACAATATATTCCAAGAGTTGATTTGATATTTCCTCGAAGCAATCGAGGAAATCTTCAACATCCAGAGGATTCGCATTTGCAACACTTGATATCTGTAACAGAAGGATTTCAAACATAACGATTTGTGTAACAAACAACAGGACATGTTGCTGATCAGATAACATGAATTACACATTTAAACATTGAGTTTTTAAATACAACCAAATCATACTAGTAATGTGTTTTTACTGTACACCATTCACAGAATAAGGTGTAAGTAGTTAAATGCCTTATACTTGCCTTCAAAAGGTAAATGGATTGTACAATAAAGAAAAAAGGTGTGTGATGGATCTTTTTCAATGCATGATAATAGTTTTATTCTAAATAATAGCTAAACTGGCGAACGTTGTACCGCCTTTAAAGGTATAAGGGAGTATAACACCTATAAAGCGAAGCAGAGGTAATGCCATTTTCTTTGCGAATTCGAGTACAGTCGAACTTTTACTTGCAAAATGATTTGCAACTTCAATAGCCTATAGCGGATAGGCTTCACTACATAACAGCCCTGTTATTTTTTATGTTCCCTCTACTCTCTTCTACTACCATGATATAAAGTTTATTAATGTAATGTTAACTTTTAGCTTAATCTAATTTAGGACTTTATTCAACATCCCTTAACAGAAACATACCACCATCTTGCAACATTAATTACAGACAGGTAATTGGCTCTCCTAGTCATAAACAGAACAAATACAAGCCTGCATCGGTGGCTCCTGAGGAGAATCAACAATTAATCTCATGCTCAGAAATGGATGGTGTTTCAAATCCTCTAGCACTGATGGGATAGATTCATGAACAAACTCAACAACTGGCAGGTCCAGAACCAGATCAAGTGTTTGAGAATTTGCATTTCTTACATTATTGAAAAGTTGAAAGTTATAAAAACTACAAAATTCATCCAGTCTTTCAACAGCCACCACTAAGATCATAGTTATTGTCAGTGATTTCTGACAAGTTGAAGTCTCCCGCAATGAAGAGCCTATCACCAACCACATGAACATAAAACACCAGACCATCAAAATAAATTTGATAATTGTTGGCATTTGCAGAGTTGTAAAAGTACGAAAAGTTGATAAAAACAGACCCACTTCGTGCCACAACTCTTATCATGAGACTTTCAAATCTTCCTTCTGTGAGTGATTAATGTCAAACTCATTCAAATCAATGCTCCAAAATTGGAGCAAATTTATAAATATACTCTACTCATTTGTTCCAAATAATATACTATATCGCTATATAGTCATTTCATATATTGTTTACACCATTTGAGTTAATCAGCTGATTAAACAGTTTCGTTGAAGTTGTATTGGTCAGTGCCTCCAGTGGTGATAATTGATTCACAAGAGAGTCAATATGCGTCAAGACTTGGTTCTGCTAGCATCCCTGATTGTCAAATTCATTTTGATTGAAGGATTACGTTCATGTGGCTATGTTTAATTTCATGACGAATCCATTAATACCAGTAGATCTATCCTTTGACATTTTAATATTCCCTCATGCTGAAAAAGAACAGCCCTATCCCTCAAGGTCATAGAGTTTGGGAGGTTTACCTTATTCCCTGCCTTTTCCAGAACTTTCTAATTATCAAAAAATTCTAACTTTCCAGAACTTACTTTTCCGGTTGCTAGTCATCCTGTAATCTATAAAAGGTTTCATGGTACAAACTTCGATTAGAAAGTTATTACAAAAGATAAATTAATTGAAAAATTTAAGAGAAAATAACACAGGGGGTTCAAAACTTGAACTTAAGTTGACAATATATGCAATTCCAGTCTCTGAATTGATCTATCTGGAATTACAGTATTGCTTCAAACACGCATTTTAATGTGGCATGCACATCTTTTCAAACTCATTTTTCAAATTTCCAAGTGATATAATCTATGTCAAGTAATTTTTCAAATAAAAATTTCTGTTTTCATTATTATAATATTCAAGTAACACAGCATGCAATGTAACTTGACATGCATAGTGAAACAATTAAAATTACCATAAAAATTTCAACTTACCCTGAACCATTCCTTTTGTACAATATTGTTCGCATTTTTCAAGCTATGAGGAAGACTGCCAATGGTAGATTTCTGTAGGGAATCATTGAGAACCTTTAAAGCTGCCTTCATCTCTCTACTAGGTTCAGCCCTGGAAAAAATCCAATTTCAGCAATTATTTTAAGAGAATTCGAATTTTTAAAGGTTTAGGTCTGAAATCACAGGCTAATAATTTTCTAGACTTCTTAATGGAGAGATGACAATGTTAGAAGATTTTAGAAAGTCTGTAATGTCTCAATTCAGAGACAAGTAGCAAGGGTAATCTACATGGTACAGGTACTCATTTTAGTTCAGTTGAAAAAGTTGTTTTCAATACCTAGCATTTATTATCCAGAAGAAAAATGGAAAGGCTGGCCGAGACGCTACATTTCAGCTGTGCAGACAAAACTTTGCAGATAAAAGGTTGGACAACAGGACGAACATTTCACACAAATGGTTTCTATAAGTGTTAAGTGACGCTACAGATGATGATTTTTGCACTAAGTTTTGTCATTCATTTTCAAGGAGTACACACTACCCATTCTGCATCAAAAACAAGTTAGAGCGTAAAGTTATGTATATCCAGCTCAAAAATGGAGCAACAAAATGTACACATCATCTACATCCCCTCTTAATAAAGTCTTACACGACCCATGCTGCCATCTTGATCCTCAAGCTATTTAGCCTATGTGAAATCAAGACATGACCTATCCGGGGCTCTGCCCTGATTTTGCTGGAGAAGGTAGTTCAATAAACATTTTGTCTGCACAGATTTCAGTCTGGACCGGTCTTAATATCGTTAAACAACGTACTGCATATAAAACACTGTGTATTCATCTCCAAAAATATTGAGGTGCATGATTTGCAATTGAAAAGAGCAAAATACAACTCAAATACATCACTCCACTTCCAATTATGAGCCAACAAATTGAATTAGACAAAGTGAGAAATCATATGCATGATATGAATAATAGACTACCTGGAAAGGTACATCACCTACATAGAAGTTTCATATAAGGTTTCAATTGGAGTTAATTGAGGAAGAAAGAGAAAAGTATAAATAGTAATTTGAGCTCACTTCTGTCTAGAATTATTTGGTATAGGCTGAAACAGAGCTGCTTCAGTGGCTCCTGGATTATGAACTTCAGATCTGTTGTCATCTTCAGACCCATCGTCAGAGATACTGTCAGTTGATATGTGTACAGAACTTTCCAAAGTTCCGGATTTCACCCTAAAAATAAGTTAAAAATGCATTTTCAGTCATTTGAAACCATTACAAATGAATTAAATACAATTGGCATTCACTCAGCAGTACAAAACAACACAAAACTCAAAACTGTCAGATAAATTAGTCTGGATGCATTTACTGTATTTCTTCACATTAATAGTTCAAATAAGAGAACTTCAGACATAAAAAATCATTTTCGCTTCGAATAGTACACTAGATAGCGTAGTTCAATTGATTTCATGCAAACCTCGACATATTTCCCTCATTAAAAGATTTTGTTACAAGAAAAATAAAGTTTGAGAAAAACTGATCTACCAGTAATTCCAACATAACCAATCTATGCCTCTGCTTTATCTAGATGCAAGCTGCTTAGGAGCAAGCTGACGAGTGGTCAAGATAAAATCAGAGTTCTTATAGTTTTCTCTCAAACTCGTTTAAACTAGTTTTATTTTCTACTTTTATCATTTTTCTTGTCTTTCAAGTGAATTTCATTGAAGTTTTATGGTTGAAACTGACAGAAATCACTTTGATACAAGAACCAAATTAGTAGCAATACCTAACCGTTTCAATATTACAGTACAGAAATAATATTGATATTAAAAAGAGAGAAATCTCTCAAAGTTACATTACTACACATACGGTATTTATTATATCTGTACTGTGAGTCTGTACTGGTGCATGAAACTAAAAATGAGCATTTGATTGGTCTAATCACATTCATAATTCTTAACCCACTATTCAGACTCATAGGCTCAGAATAATGATCTTTATCAATGCCGGTAAATGGAATTTTACTGAAAACCAAAACTTGATATTTTTTATTAATATTTGTAGAATTTCATTGACCGGCAAACGGTAAAAGGCTCGAATGAACCAATGCAGGCTCCCATAGCACACCCATTATTACCAATTAATTTCTTGGTGAAAGTAATCAATTCTTTGTAGCCTAATAAAAATTGAAAACATACAAGTTTCTGATACTTTGATGGCACTCCATTGCTCGAACTATCTGTTCGTCTATGATGTTATGCTTTTAAGGCACAAAAAAGGCTTTTTACAGAGACGTAGTTATGTTCTAAAGGTGAGTTTTTAATATTGAATAATTAATTGATTGAGACAGACACTTAAAAACTTGACAATATTGTGATCAGGAGACATAATACTACAATTTGGTGAAGGTTTCAAGTGATTTTTTTCTTGCTAACATCTGCGGCACAATAATTACCGTGGTCAGGTTAGAATTGACGTTATAGTTTTTCTAAAACTCTCTATAATATTATGGACTTTTGATGGAACCCAGTAGTTTAGAGCAACTGTAAGTCAATATTATAATGTAGGCGTATTCGTAGGGGTAGGACGGGATACCAAACCCCCATTGGCAACGAAATTACACTTTGAGAAAGTGAAATTCCTTGGTCATAACATGAAATCGAAGTCAAAGCTGAAACATTAAAGTCCTCCTCCAACTTCTACTTTTGAATTTAACAGTTCGTTTAATATTTCAAAAGACCTAACCTTACAATTAAAAATAAGAAGTGAGTGATGTTGACTTATTTCCCGGAATAAACATAAAGTAGAGGTTCAGAGCAAACATGCTTTCTTTTAGAAATTGGTAGCCTACTTATTTGCTTGAGAATTTTTGAAATTCACCTTATTGAGAAAATTCATCAAAATATCAATTTAAGTAAGATTTTTATAAGAAGAATATAATATTTTGTAACATAATAGTCTACTCTATTTTTATTCGCCAAGTTCCTAAGTTGCACGGAGTCGGCATTTCCAAAAGACAACTTATCGAATCAACTCTAGGTAGATGGTAAATCTAGTTGGAATCGCGATTAAATTGTACTTACTTGTAAAAGTCTGCATGCCAAACAGTTTGCTCCTCCTGCATACGTATGAGAGATAGCGTTAAGAGAAAGGCAAATATGATACCAGAGATAATCAAGTACGGTACCTAATAATTAAAACTTGAAATAATTTCAGGTTAGCCTACTGATAGAACTGGCATGATTTGAATAATTGATTAATGAAATCTAATTTGATAGAATAGGAATAATTAAAGCATTACGATCTCAAATATAGTTCTACCTGTTACTCAAGGTTAATCGTTGATTTTATAAATATTTTGATTAATGCCTGCTGGTTACAGCTGGGCGGCTGACTAAACGCAGATGGTTAGATGAGTAGTTCGTGAACGACTACTCTGTTCACTAATTCATTCAAATGAACTACAGTTCTTTTATAAACTAAAGATTATGAAACACATGGACGCTGCAAAAAAGGTTGAAATTATAAAAAATTTACAAAAAATGTCGGTTACTAAAGTCATTCTTGAAAGGGTTAAAGGAACTGGTTGTTCATCTGCATATCAATAAAACATAAGTTTAAACATAAGATATAAGTAGGGCTATGCCACGAACTGTAGTTCGTGAATGTGAAGAACTTTTCCTACCTTGACCTACTGCTCTAGTAGTACTACTACAACTAAGAATAGCAACTTAATAAAAATAGTTCCCATTAGAAACATCCATGGCTATCATCAATATTTCAAAAATCACAATAGCGACATAGCCAACCGTATTTTTCCTGAGATTAGACGGCGTTCACACCTTCGCGATGCGACAGATGATGCAATATAATAAATTTTATACTTCTTTCAAAAGAGTCGATGACATGGGGCGAGTTATGAGCTAAGGGAGTAACGAGTAGAAACGTTACATGCCGACCGTGCTACAGCAGCTCGGTATGACAAGCCGAATTATAGAAAAAGTAAACTTCCCGAATTACTTCTATACTACGGAAAGACAATAAATAATATTGCAACACAAAATTAAAATAGGCTCTCAAATTTCTACTTGCTACTCGCTGGCAGTGTATTCAGTAAGATCCATCCTTGACCAAAGCTAGCTGGATAGATTTGGTCATATAATAAGTTAGTTAAAATGTCACAAATACACCTAAATATAATGTAATTGTGGCCAAAGCCGACATTTAACCGTGCAGGCTGCCAACTTCATTTATGATATATTGAATTTTCTGGGAACTGTTTTGATGAAATTTTATTGAATAATTTCTTTGGAATTCCACAGTATGGGGGTAATTCTGGAAGTTACATTTTTTTATAATTCGACTTGGTATGGCGAGCTGCTGAAACACAGTCGGCCTGTAAAATTTCTACTCGCTACTCGCTTAGCTACTAACTCGCCCAATGTCATCGACCCTTAAGGCCTAGACAGAGCCACTGCAGTCGCCGTCACATACGGCTATTTCAGACTAAATCACACCAGACGGGTAAATTTAATTTAAAAAAATCAGCTGTTGGCTTTAAAGAAGTGTATGCCTTTGTGTACTTGGACATTGCTGAGCTCGGTCATGCGGTCAGCTGATTTAATTTAGCCTAAAAGTGTGGCAAGCAACGGCGACTGCAGTGGCTCCTAAGTGCCATGCAAACAGTGCGCTGCAAAAAGTCGAGGCAAAACATTTCTAGCTACTTTTTGTGCCGCGACTTTTGTAAACAAAATAGATAAGCAAATAATAATTCTTGGATGTCTTGTTCCATAATGATCTGCGTTGTTAATTTTAACTTTTTATTGTAAATTCAACGACTTGCAGTCAATTTTAATTGTGAATAAATAATATTCCTACTCACAGTTGGCCGAACGTTTTCGAGTCATGGAAACTAATCTTCAAGGCCTGTTGCGTGACTTTTTTTGAGGATGAAGCCCACATGGGTCTTAGACCTGTGCGTGAGTAATGAGTTGGATGATGGTGATTGATGAGCTGGACCTATAGTTTTAGGTGGGTTCCGAACCACCGGGAAGTTATTTTACAGCAGAGAACAGTGTCTTTTTTTCTGGCCAATCTAATCGGTAACCGTTACAAACAAGTCCTACGAGAACGCAGCTTATCTCTATCTGATTGAACAGATAGCTGCTACGGCTCGCGGCTATCACTTCCCTCCCTTCTTTGTAAACAAAAAAGATGGGGGGGGGGGGCGGTGCGGTGACCAGTGGCGTAACTAGAGTTGACTTATGGGGGGTTGTCCCCCTTCAGTCAACCACTCTTACATATTACTCCCTTCAAAAAAATCTCTCATAATATAGATATAGCCTGATATATATTATACAATACTCATATAGCTTCAAATTAATTTAATATTTGAATTTTTTTTTCAAATTGTTTCTTACAATTTTTTAATTTGGGTGCCCCAATAACCCTCCTCCTCGTTACGCCTATGGCGGTGACAGAAAATGTAATGAGAGAAAGGGAGCTAGTTACGAGTAAGACAGAAGAGTGTGTCAATTAATTTCTCTACAAATTCACTTTGAAGTGATATGAAGTGAATAGGTACATTCTTTAGCTTTTAAGTATGTATTTAATTTAAAGTGAATACTTTATTTAAACTTTTTAGTACGTGAGTATTCAATTTTTTGAGTGTCATTTAATTGGAGTCGGTTTTATTATTTTATGCAATCAAATTCTGAAAACATGAGAAATTTGAACATTTTTAAATGTTCCAATGCATTATGAAATATTTTCGAAATTTGCAAATCAATATAACTTATAAATAAAATGTTCTAACTACAAATCTAATTTTAAAATTAGTCAGACTTGTAGAAAAATCCATAAACTAATTATTACAATTTTACAATACTATATTAAATGTAGAATATCACAATTGGAAAAATTATAATAGCTCACTTTTAAAAATTATAATCATAAAAGTGGAATGGCTTTTGTTTCATCATTTTATAATTCGGTCCCTCTCAGAGTATCTATCGATACCCAAACTTCGGTTAGGTTTTTAAAAAATAATCCTTCTAAGGCCTCATTTTTAATAATTCTAGATGTGAATCCATCCATTACGACAATTCAACTCACGTTTTATGTTAATGTGAATTTTATTTAGGATCTTAGCATCTTGCATCAAATTTAATCTTGCATTAGATTGGAAAATACATGTGGATAATGTCTGTACCAAATTGACCAGTCACTTATGCTCTGCGTAAATTGAGAAACACTATTCCTTTAGATAGATTGAGAACTGTATATTTAGCCTTGTTTCAGTGTCATATAGAATATGGAGTAAGATTGTGGGATCTTTCTCCTTCTGTAAAAGATGTACTTCTGTGCCAAAAGCGAGCTATTAGAGCCATGCTAGGTAAAGGACCCAGAGAATCATGTCGACCACTTTTTATGGAGTTGAAATTATTAACTGTACACAGTCTGTACATACTAACAGCTTTAATTCATGTGAAGAAAAATATGTTTAACTATAATCAAAGAGGTTCACTTCATAGCTTTAATATTAGATCTAGTCATTTTTTTGATTTACCAAGATGTAGACTGAAAAAGACACAGGACCACTGGCTTGTTGGTGGTATAAAGTTATTTAACAAACTGCCCTGAACAAACTGTATTCCTCTGAATGTTTTCAAGAGAAAGTTGCATATGTGGTTTGAGAGAAACCCTTTCTATTCTATTAATGAGTTTTATCTGCAGGCTGTGATATTGACCTATAAGTTTAAATGAGATTTTTCTAATTTTTTGACTGTGATATAGCTGTTGTAAGTTTGAGTTTTTCTGTGATGTTGATGTTTTTGTTGCATAATACCAGAAATACTGTGATATTAAAAATTGAAAGACTGATAATTGTTTTGAGATAATGACAAATTGGTACTATTTATGAAAAGACTCTATGTTTGTGTTTCAAGCTCTTGGGTCAATAAAGCATATTTATTTATCATTGTCAATCAATGGGAGATCTGGACACTCATTATTTTATTAAGAAAATTTACAGCAGGCCTATTTGAAACTAACATCACTGTGTTATTTTCGATTCCTCACATTAACTGGTTGAGGTACCCTAATGAACTGTATATAAAAATTCCTTTTGAAAAAGTGAGTTTGGGAGTACTCCCATAGAAATTTGTGATGAAATAATCCCTCTAAAACCAAATTTTTAGTAAATCCAGACATTCTCTTGACTTTTTTTCAAAGATTATGTCTTAAAGCTTGTTAAAATTCCATTATTGACTATGCCTTTGAGAGTTTTTGTCCCCCCTAATACCCCCATATTATCTACAATTTCTGGAATAAAGTGTATGCACCCTGAGCAAACATGCACTTGCTAAATTTGATATTTGAATTATGCATTGATGCTACCATAGCACTTTATGACATCTACTGAACAATAGTGGAATGATTAAGTGGTGAAACAATATGAGCCTCAGCTGTTGCGGGCCGGACTGATCATACTGACATTGTCTAAGGCTAGTCTTGGTGCTGTTGAGGAGTGGTTGACTGCAAATGAACTGTTTCTCAATAAGGAAAAAACAACCACAGTCACTTTTGGGCTGAAGAGGAGTAACACGACCATCTGTAAACAACAAAAGTTCCTGGGAGTCACCGTGGATTCGGCTCTGACTTGGACTCAGCATATAGATGGCCTTAGGACTAGGCTCAGCAGTGGTGTTTTTGCTCTCAAGCGGCTGTGTGGTGAATTGAGTCAGGATGGTCTCCGCCAGGCTTATTTTGGCCTCTTTCAGTCCCATATATCCTATGGGCTTATAGTCTGGGGCTGTGCCTCACATGCAGATGATATTTTTATTGTCCAGAAGAGGGCTGTGAGAGTTATTGCTGGTGCTCATAGTCGTGAGCACTGTAGGGAGATCTTTAGGAATCTCCAAATTCTTACACTTTTTTCCTTACATATCCTGCAGTGCTTACTGTATCTTAAGACCAAACCTGACAAAATGGAAATGAGGAATGCTACACATTCCTATTCAACAAGACATAGCCAATTTCTAAATGTTGCCCGGAGCAGACTGTTCAAGACTGACGAGAGTCCTGTCATAATGGCTACTAGGTTAATGAACAAACTCCCAGTTAAGGTTAGGCAGCTTGATTTTGCAAAATTTAAGCATTGTGTTCAATGGTTCCTTCTAAACAGGGCATTTTACTCTCTAAAAGAATTTACCAGTGAGAGATGGACCTTAAGTAATTTTATATTAAATTGATAGTGTTTGTTTACTTTATGTTGATCTAAATGTTTGTAATTATGTTTGTCTTTGACTGGTCTATGTATCAAAATGTGATATTTGTTGGGCTAATAAAATGATTATGATTATGATTACTGGTAGGCCGGATTTGGCCCGCGGGCTGTAGTTTGGAAACTCTGGCTAGTCTGAAGGGATACCGCGACTTTTTGCAGCACTGCTCAGTCGCTACTTGTAGCGACCGGCTGAAAGTCGCAGTTGCTCATCAAGTCGCGCAAAACGTAGTCTGAAGGCTTCAATGACTTTTCAATGACATTACACTTAATGTATTTCCATCAGTAAACGTGAAGGGGTACTAAACGTATCACCGCAACTCTCATGTTTACACCAGAGCAATGTGATAAGCGAAGTAAAGCCTCAGTTTCCTAAAACGTGGATTTGACCTAATGGACATTGGGCGGGGCCACATATAATACAATATATAAACTTATTTAAGCTTTTGAAATATAGTTCATAATAATATAATATGATTATGTATTTTATTAATTATTTGAAACCTCATATTATACTCAGCTAACATATAATTTCCAACAACACGCCATCTTGATCTGTCCCACGATCCGGTGAGACATCAGGATGGTAACCTACAACACTAAACCAGTCGACACATGCTCAAGATGAAAAGCTTTATCACTGCCTTAATTTTAAGATTATTAGCATGATATCTCATGGAACAGATCTAGAATCAACAAGGTGTGCTGTTGGAAATTATATACCTGTATCTTCCAAATTATTATTGAAAGCTAGTATGAAAGAAGATTTATGAGTATAATAGCGAATTAAATATAATTAATCGAATATTTTATCAAAAACTATATTATGAAAGCAAATCGAGTTTATACATTTTAGTGCATGGTCCGCTGTCCATTCAGGCCAAATCTGTGTTCTAATAAACCGTGGCTTGATTCACAATAACCTCTGACTCCTATCCAACCAAAAAGTAGTTGTAAGTAGTTAGTATGCAGAAGTTGTGATCTTTTAAAGGGCAATTCCATAAACATGAATTATCTTCAACTAATTTACCAAACAAAATTACAGTGGAAAGACCTCCTGCTGAGGCGACATGATCACAGTTGATTATGAGAGTTGCAGCAATACTAGAGATAGAAGTCTATCACATTGCATCATCTATCTCATCATGTAAGTGTGAACGCCGCCTCAAGTATACCTAGGGTAAGATATAAAATGAGATATGATGTAGGAAAAGTGAAAGAAGTGATGCAGGAAAAGTAAGCACATTATTAGTTATTCATCCTACATAGATCATGGAATGGTTGTAATCTGCTTCTCAACACTCAACAAGGATATTGATTTTCTGAACGAGAAAAACATAAGTGAAGACAGGTTTTAGTAGTTGGCAAATTTCCCACTAGCAGTTTGGGAGTTTGGATCATTTTGCGGACCCTATCCTTTTATGATTCTCTCCCGGCGCGATCGACATGCTGCGTTGCTTCTACTCTACAACTACTGACAATAATCGGTGTTGCTCAGAGACTCTGAGATCGCGCTGATGTGCCCTTGTTTTATTGCTCTGGCAATGCACGTAGCAAGCAATTCTGCTTTGTATTGTATCACCTATCGCATCGCCAAGTATCACATACTCTTAGATAACTTTGTTCATTGTAGAAACATGTATACTTCTAGCCTACTCAATAAGAAATTATAAAGTACATCAGCATTTTTTGCAATACAAGTCAGAATGTAGTTCATATGGTAGTATATTGTCTGTGATCAATCTATACTGACTAGCCCTAGATCAGGTGTGATTACACAAAAATAAACGTCATGGTAAGGTCCTGGGTTAGATTCCTAGTACAGTATTTCATTTTTAATGCATATTTTGTGTTGCTACCCTCTATTGCCCAAATACAAACCTCATAATTACATGAGCACTATCTCCAATAAAAAAATACTGAAGTAACAGGCACTATATGCACTAAAAAAATTGATTGATTAAGCACAACTACTAAAGTAAGATAAACTAGAGGACCTTTAAATAGGCTGTTATTGAAAATTTAACAGGAATTTAGATTACATCTAATAGTCCAGTCAAATAAACACATATTTTGGGTAAGAAAGGAAAAAAATCCAACATGGCTGAAAATCAAGTTATTAGAAAAACATGCTAAATAACATACTTGAAGTCCCTATGAATCCTAGCTGTGCTTCGGCCGCAATCTTGGGAAAAAGTAAAATTATCCGACGTCTTTTTTCAAAATTGAGGCCAAGTTATGCTTCAGACAAAAAAGTTACTAGCGTCTTTTTTAAATACAGAAAGATTTTCAATAATTTGACACCAGTTACATCCCCTGTATCTATATGAGATCCCTAGCTACAATTTTTCAAAACATTAGTATTAGATTACTAAATTGAAAAAATCCGTTCAATATCTTGAACAGTTATCAAGTTACAGTTGATTTAGTGGGGCTCTCCAAATTTTGGACGTTATTTTATTTGGAGGTGAATGAGCTTGAGTTGAACTGGCCATCAACGGTATTCTTATTCTAGTTGCTATATCAGAGATTAACACCACTTTCACATTTGTACAAACAAGGAGTCCATGGGAACCCTATTTTGTAACACACACTTTACTGTACAATCTTTCACAACAATATCGTCTAGCTAACACTTGCCCCTGGACTAAAAATAGTAAGTGAAGAACAAATAAAAAATACAAAAAATCTTTACCTGTCAACACCAGATATGATAGCTTTTGGATATCCAGGAAGATCATGGATGTCTGTGCACCTGTCGGTATCTTTTGAGTAAGTATGTTGGCGCATGAATTTCCTCTTGTCCAACATTATTGAGTTCATACTATTAGAAACAGCTAAAGTCGTAGGTCTTGGTATCCTTGAAACGGTTGGTGTCATTGTCTGCTCGGGTTTGACTGGAGATTGAACGGTGTTATATGAAGGATGTTTTGCATTAGCACTGCAATTTTCACAAGCACTAATTTTATTATCACTCAAATAACTGGAGTCACCAACTGCTGCATCAACCAATTTTCTTTTCACTGTATTCACACCAATATCTTTAATATTTTGCTTATAATATTCAGATGTGTCTGTGCTTCTGTTTGAAGTAACTGGATTGTGAGTACTACAAGCAATAGACCTAGTCGAAATTTTCTTTTTCAGGATTGCAGGAGACTTTCCAGTCAGGTCGAATGATTTACTTCTTGTTATATTCAGAGAGTTCAAGGATAATGGTACAAAATCATAAGGTGATGTACCAACCCCAATGCTGTGTCTTTTGATTGAACATTTATCACAAACGTTTTGATCAATTCTATTTTCTGATGACCCAAAATGTCTTACCCTAACAACAGAGTTGATTCCAACATCTTCTGTTTTGGGCTTAGCTATTAAACCGACATCATTGTACCACTTGTTAGGGGAAACTTGAGTTCCAGAGTCCTTTTTCTCAATTATTTTCAAAACAGATTCATTAATCAAATTGATCTGAGAGCCTGTGCTTTTCAAATTTATATTATCTTTTTTCTTTGGAGTCAGATGATGTCGGAAGGTTTCTTCATAGAGCTTTATAGCTTTAGCAATATTCTGGTCAAGTTCATTTTCAGAATACACCTGGTTCATTCTCAACTCTGTGGACATTGAATTTTCTTTAGTTTCCTGCGTTTTTACTTTTCCTTTTTCTGAGTACTTAACACCGTTGGGTAGAGAAACTGTGCTAGTTTGTGTACCAAAACCTCTCAACTTTGGTAAGCTGTGTGAGATACCAACATCTCGCATAACAGCACCACACATGACGCCAACGTCCCTCATGATAACACAATCTGAAAAAATGACACTCAATTACAATCAAAATACAACTCTAATCATAAGTTGAAAATATTAATATAAATGACACATTTATCAATAAACGTTTTAGAAATTGCTTTTTTAAAATTACATCCAACATACAATGCAAATACTGTAGGCAACATTCACTGTATGTTACTATTGAAGAAAAACGTGTAATAACTGTATAATAATTCAGAATCAAGAGAAATTTCGGGTGAGAAAGGAAATTTTTTTAAGAAGGCTGAAAATCAGGATATATGACCATAAAAACTGGTTTCACAAAGCATTCTATGACTGATGGGAAAATATGGAAAAGGGATAAACCCTAGTGGATTTAATAAATTGGAAAATCACACACAAACCTGCATGAAGTTGGTCCCACCCAGAATGGTACTAATTAAGTATTATTTATATAGCAAAATTGTGCTGAACTGCTGGCAATTGCGCCTAATAAAAAATTAGTGCTGGTGATTGCAATAAGTTATTAGAATTAACCCAGTAACTCAAATTTATTCAAACATGTCAAAAAACGAGCTTAATGCTGGCAAATGGTATTGGAATGAAAATTGATGCTGCTTTCTGAAAATTGTTATAGATGTTTGAAGTCTACGGTCAATGACATTGTAAAAATTCATCTGTTACTACAATAGGTACAACAAAGTTTGCAGTATAAAAATTTACAGCTCAATTAGTGCTGACGAATGACACCAAAATCACAGTTATAGCTTCACTAGGGAAAAAGTTACAATGCTTTGAAATTTAGAAAAAAACGTGAAGCTGGCCCCACCCAGAAAATCGAATTTATTGGAACATACTTAAAAATAATGAACTCAATTAGTGCTGAAAAATGACGTTGGAATGGAAAATTGTGCTTCTCTCAAAAAAGATATTGACGTTTGAATTTTGAGGTCAATGACCTTTGTAGAATGTTACTTGGCTACTATAACAGGTACAGTGATGAATGTGGTATCAAAATTTACTACTTAAATAGTGCTGGCTATTGTTCTATTGCTAAAATTGTAGCTTCACTGAGAAAAAAGTTACAGAATATTGAAATTTCGCAATAAAAGCGTGAAGCTGGCCCCACCCATTCCACCAAATTAATTCAAAAAACTAAGCTGACTAGTGTTGATAGATGGCATTGGAACAAAAAACTTTGCAGTTTTCTTTAATGGAACCATAAACAGAACCTAAACAGATAAGAACTGACCAGAAATTTCTAGATGGATTGCAAGGAAAAGAGAGAACAGGGGGAGCAAACAAAAACGTAAATTAATCGCTTCTGGACGTCAATATTGACACAAGCATAACGCAGACAATTACTGTCCTTTCTTCCTTGCATTCCATAACACTATCATTAATAAATTATGTTCAAGTTTTACACTATCACAGCAAAAAAAAGCCAATTTTGGAAATTTCCTAATAGAATATAGTCTACATTGTAATATAATTTACAAACGAAATAAATAGAAATTACCTGATTTGACATTGTTCTCTTTCCATTCAGCCGATTCTCCATTTTTGAGGTGCAGTAACATCTGCCGCTTTTCTTCTTTTAAAACGGATAGTTGAACCTGTTCAACATAGAATTATGATGATAACAAATGCAGAAATCACTTCAGTATTATTACATCTGTTTAATATATCAAAATAAAGGAGATAATCCTAGATTTAATCAGCAAAATCTGACAAAATAACAAGTAGTAGGCGCTAGGCCTGTTAATGTAACTTGAACTGGGTCTAACCATAACCTGGCTTAACCCATAACACATCTATTTTTTTGTGATTCCATTACGAAGATAAATTCAAACTTAAATTTTTAATGTAATACTTTCTAGGTGAATATCAAATATTACCTAACGATTGCAATGTCGCACTGTTACACAGCTGGGGGTCTACCGGATAAGGTTGAAACTACCATTACACACATAAGTGTTGATATTCACCAAGAAGGTATTAAATTATAGTTTATGTAATATATTTTGTTATCATCAGTTTCTACTAGCTTCCAGTATGAAAAAATTGAGACCTTGAAAATGCGATGCATTACATATAATTAATTCAACACTGTATCAATTTTCAATGGGTCTATTGATACTAATTCTCCTATCCCATTGCACTGCAGAATTTTTATTCACTACAATAACACTGCAGATCAAAGTAATACTTCATCTCATGAATATTGATAGGCAGCTATTAGTTGTTCAATATTCTAGTGCGCTGTTGAAGGTTTTATTATGCACATGAATACGTCTTTACATGATATATTTATAAAACATGCACGGTTTTTGTAAATAAATTGATGATATAGCCTTTCGCCTACTTTATCAAATAAATCAATGTTATACAAAGTGACCCTACAGTCGCGCATCCCAAATTTTCCTGCTTTACAGGAATGACAGTTGAAGTCGCAAAAGATATTGCTAGTAGGGAAATTTATTGTGACAGTACTGTGTATGATAACACCATAGGCCTCGCCATCAGCCACGTTACAGCAAACAGTTTGTTGAGACCGAGCTACTATGTAATTTACGCACGAACAACACTGTTCTTGAACAACGGGGGGGACCAGAGCCACCCTGATTTCCAATTGTATGGCTTTTTGAAAGAAAACGAGTATTCAAACAGTATTCCCGCATACACGCGATGAACTGAGAAAATTAAGGACTATATCGAACGTCACTGCTGCTAAAAAGGTTGAATGCAAAGTAAGATACATTGAAAATCATAGTGGACGTTTCCAGCACTTATCATAGATTGTAAAAAAAGCTTTTATCATTGTCTTGTTACTTTGCAATTTGGTAAGTTGAAAAAATCAACTAGGTGAAACCTGAGCGCAAATTTGCTTGTTAATTTTAGCCTAAAAATAACCACGAAAGGATGTGTTCAAGTTAACATGAGTTCAAATGAGTACGGTATTTGAATAAATGAAATTCAGTACCGTACTCAACACTCCATCGAATATCAAATAAAATAATAGAATGATTCAAGAATAGTAATTTTCACTTGCTTATTAACAAATATGGTAGATATTTATCAATATAAATGGGGAAATATGGTATACAATAGCTTCCATCAATAATATTATTAACCCAAAAATGTTCTATTATTAAATAGTATTATTTCAAATTGACGGGTTCCAATTTTTGTCAATATTATGGTTATTATAAATAAAATGTCATTAACTGCACAGTTGATTAAGTTTTTCTTAGTAGACTGTTCCTCCGACGGTACTCCAATTTCATGAAAGAGGAAGCTCAAAACAAACAAGAGTTACTATTTCTCTAAATAAATATTAGGAGTTATTTCACTTCTGTAGAATCGGTCATTGGAGGTACAAGTGTGGGCATGAGTCATGAGTGTGCAACGTGCAGTAGCGCGATGTTTTCAGAAAAGTACCCGTGCCAAACCCCTCACCATAGCCCGACCGATTCTGGCTACGAGCAAAGAAATTGTGGCCCATACAAGCACTAGTCAAAAATTGAGAGGTTATCGAGTTGTGACATGTCACGATTGTCACATTGCTTTTCTCAATCTAAAGCAAGGCCCTGGATTCTCTGATGTGATGATTGATGATGTGCACAAGCAATTGTCCAAATTGAAAGAAGCCATTTTATTATTTCTCAAAAATGACTTTTAGTCCAGGGGTAAATGTTACAAAATATGGCTCTTGTGGGTATACAAGTATGAGAGTAGTGTCAATCTTTTCGTTATGAATAACATTAAGAAACAGATTATCGATGGTAAAAAGTTCAACTCGTACTCATTCGCCAAAAAAATATTGCGGCCAAAGTTTGCAGTTTTGCTCTATCGACTGCAACTCGGTAATCGTTTAAGATGTTCAAAATCAGATAAATGCAAATGTTTCAGTACTATGCTTGAGCTTTAAAATGAAATGATTTGTAAGAATGTAGGTCCGTTAATGTCGGCTTGAGCTTACTGGAAGAAGGGCTTGCGCGGGGCGCGGCACCCCTTTTAGCGCACATACGCCTCAGGCATGAAACGGAAATGTTTTTTTTTGTGGCTCCTTCGTGATACAGACATAAGAAAGGTGTCAATCCCTTCGTTATTGGCAGTATGAGAATATGTATTGTGATAATCCCAAAAAGTTTGTCACCATCAATACAACAAGATGACGGCCGTAATTTGCAAAGTTTCATGGTATCAATTGCAATATGACAATCGTAGAAGATATCAAATTGTATTTTTTTTTCACTGAAATTTTTCATATAGAATTATCTACAATTTTTCTCCTATTCCAACCCTATGAACTGGATTCCTTGCATTTTGACACTGCATCTGTTTATAACGCTCAAGCTTGAGGATTTTTAGTTTGTCCTAATTCGAAGATGTCTTCTCAGTTTTTCCAAAATGATCTCTTTACATTTGAATTTTCACTTTATTATAACGTCCACAGGCATAAATAATGGCAAAGAAATGTGATAGGTACAACTCAGGGGTGTAGTGAATCTGTAACGCAAGATTCCCGTTATTCATTTTCTTAGTAGAAGTGATGACCGAACCATTGTTGAATATGAAGTGAATTTGGTGAGATGGATTAATGTGACACATTCACTTCAGTTTCCACCATTTATGAAATCCATGAACTTATGTTTTTCACTTAAAATTGAACAAAATTTTCTGAGTTGAAAAATTATTATTGAGTGATTCATAGGACTATCTTAGATTTAGAAAATATTCTGCATACAAAGCGACCACTAAAATAATTCTTCAATCATGTTCTCCCTCTAGAAACCACAGTTTAAGAGCTGATCCTAGCTCATCTAGTTAGGATTCTACCTATTGATAGGATTACTATATTTAATTATTTACGAATTTACCAAATAAACTGTACAACAAATTAATACATTCATGACAAATTATAGTATAGATATAAATGATGCATCTTGCATCATTTTCTTGGAACTAATAGTTGAAATACCTGGAGAACTGGGATAAGCTTGACCTGTTCTTCCAAATCCTTCATCTTTGCAAGACTTACAGCCATCTGCTCTCTGATGTTCTGAAAAATTCAACGATGAGAATTTTTTTTTTTTTTTTTTTTTTTTTTTTGAGGATGAAGCCCACATAGGTCTGAGACCTGTGCGTGGGTAATGAGTTGGATGATGGCGATTGATGAGTTGGACCTACAGTTTTAGGTGGGTTCCGAACCACCGGGAAGTGATTTTCAGCAGAGAACAGTGTCTTTTTTGCTGGCCAATCTAATCGGTCACCGTTTCAAACAGGACCTACGAGAACGCAGCTTATCTATCTGATTGAACAGATACCTGCTACGGCTCGCGGCTATCACTTCCCTAAATTGGTCTTACACTGAATTTAAAAGCCACAACTTATATTATTTCATATTAAACTAATATTGAATGTCTTGAGTTGTAACTGTAACAAAGAATGATGCTCTGAAGAGTAATAATATTTTGGTATCTCATAAACAAAGTTAATCTGATTCCTGAGGCCATTCCCGTGTTTCGGCGGCCACGTCAAGCCTGTCGACCCCAGCTGCTTAAAAACAGTAGTCACGTCAGAGACACTGACACCAGACCTGAACCAGCCAGACAGTACAATATTATTATTATTATTATTAAAACAGTGTGAATACCTGTCTAAACATAAGGAGCTAGAGCAGCAATAATTGCATAGAGAAGTATCAGCAAGAACCGTGAGATTCCGAGAGCACTCCAACTTGACTAAACATGAGGCGGTTGCAAAAGAAGTACCTGGTCTATCTAAACTTAATCAGGGACCTGTTGCATAAAATTCTCAAATAAATAGCTTCTGCAAAATCTTATGGAAAAAATTAATTGTGAATGTAACTTGTAAACAGGCCCAGAACTATATGACTTTGTTTTACACGTCCAAGGGTCTTTTTAATTGTCAAACCACTAAAGGATACGTGCCATTGAATCAATTCTTCATTTTACCTTTTATATTTTCAATTTTAATTTTTTGGCACGATTTGTTAAGATTATTTAATATTATACTATTAATTACTTCATGGCATACTTTTCAAATGGTTAATATAATAAATTAAATACCAAGAAACAACCGATAATTAAGTAATTTTACAAGATTGCAAACAGTTCTTATTTCTCTTGAGTATTCCAGTATTATATTCCACATTTTTAAATAACATTTTTATAACTTTGTTCACTTATATACAAGATCAATCATAACAATCAGGCTTCGGCCTATGTGGTTATGGTGGCACATTATTATAGTGAAATTTATAACTTCATAGTTTTACAAATTTAATCTTACCAATGTGTGCTATTGAAATATGAAATATATAGTTTTGATTCGGTTCCAATAAAAGAATGGATAGAAATGAAATTGAAACAACATTCACACCGACCTACTGATCTGAACGTGATTGCATTTTGCAGGAAATGGGTCGCATGATTATAGTGAAATTAAATACATCATAGTTTTTTCAAATGGAACTACTACTAAATTGTATGATCTTGATGAATTTATATAATGATAAATATTCCTTTTTAATTTTGCCAGGCGATTAAAACCTAGGCCTATTTGATTTGACAACAATAAAAAAAACGCTTGAAAATAAAATTGTAAAAACATCCAAATGGACCTGCTGGTCTCAAAGTGATTGCGTTGTGAGGGAAATGTTTTCTTTCTACTTAATCCAGATAAAAATCATTGAACAGATATTTCTATTTCAATTGAAATAAATATGGGAGGTTGTAAGATCTAATTCAATATCAAATATGAAAAAAATAATTCCAATCAAGAAAGAGTGAGTACAAAACTATAGTGGGTGAAAAGTTGAACCTTGTAAAATTGTTTTTATTTTGGCTGATTGGTTTCTACGCATAGGGAGATCAAACCCCAGAAGGTTTAATATTCTTTAAAAAAAATTCCCTGAATAAAATTTGCGATTTATTCCATACAACATGTAATTTACCTGCAATGCTCCTGCACTGGCACTGTTATTACTAGTAACGCTGGCAACATCATCCTGGTGTTGGAGCATCTCACAGGCAGCCAGAAATCCATCATCATTGTGGTCTTCAATTAATTCAAGATCTGCAGGAGAAACACGTCTCATTGAACGTTTGCCGAAAATTCTGCAATTGTATTTCATCTTAAAAGTCCACTTACTCTTGCAGAGCTTCATTTCAGAAAACAGTAGTTGACAGTAATTATTATCGGGAATGTTTTGAAGCCAGCTTCTAAGTGAATTTTGACGGTTTGAGATCACTATCAAGTCTCAACTTTGCTTTAAAAACCTAAAATACTGGTTGGAGCTTAAAATTTACAAAGAAATGCTATTTGAAACAAATTTGCGATTTTTACTTGCATCTTAACAAGTCAATCGATAACTTGACAGTATACTTATATCACTTGAAGTAGTTCACACATTGATAAATACTGACATCACATAAAATAATCATGGTGCACATTAAAACTTAACAGCTTTCCAATAATATGTATAGACCTGAATCGGATGACTATTAATTTGAATATATGAACATGCCGAGAAAGATTACACTGAACATATCCTACAAGTCATTAGATAAAACAGTGAGACATGTTGATCAAATAAGTGAACTTTAACACCATTATCTTCAGTAGTCGATTTCAATTGAGTTTGAGCTTCCCGTTAAGATTTTATTAACTGCTAAATTGATTGTTGTAATAATTATCTGCTCAATTGATTGAAGTGATTTGATGAATAGTTTAACACCCACTTCATTGTCACTAATAATTTATTGTTTAGTATGTGGTGAGACATCAGTGATAGTTTAAATTATTATTATTATTATTATCGGAAAAAACTACTATTAAAGTAAATCAAAGATTATTTCCAAATCTTAGGAGAAGCTATAAGGTTTAGAAATGTTAAAACATCGAACTGAAACAACGAAAATTGTCGATGTAAATGAGCACAAATTAGAAACTTGCGCCATAATAATTATCAGATTCAGTTCATTTGTGATTTATTGTTGTTATCCAATAAATTTCAGTCTCATTTTGTATTACGTTAGTAGTTTTCATTTCAAATAAATCCCAGAGCCCACAGTGGAAACTGTTATTTTAGGTGTAAGCTGATGGGGAAAATGTCCAGTTATTCTGGATTTCATAATTGTTCCATGTAAGTGTTCACTCAGAAAAAAAACTATTTTTGTGGAAGATATGGTCAACACAGAACTAACATATGTGAGTAGATTTATTAATGTTAAGATTTGATACCCTTTGAAATTATTTTCATATATTCATTTACTAAATTATTGTTTTGATTGAGATTGATGTTGACATCACCAACAAATATAACATCATCCCTGCTTTAATTAACAGAGCACTCATCCAGACCTGGTATAAAATCATTAATAGGTCTAGAAAGTGAACGATAAACTGCTGCAAGAGTAATTTTAATGTTTGTCAGAGGTATTTAAAAAAAAAAAAAAAAATTCTAAAGATTATGCTATCACTCTCTGGGATGATAATTAGTTTAAATATACGCTATGTTCATATGTACATTTTAGATACATAATGTTTCAAGTAGCCTACATTTCTCTTTATTCATAACTTATTTATTAAATTAATAATCAATCACAAGCTATTATTCTGTTATTGTGATGCAGAATTTTTATAACTTCTTGGATTAATTGTATTGAGTAAATTGTCGGCCAGCACTCAAGCTTAGCTTTGCTGAGTCAATGAATAACTATAATAATTTAAAAATCAATGAATAATCTAGTTTTAATTATGTATTCACTTTTAACTTGTCAACTTACATTATGTTTGTATTTTTGCATCAATAAATTTGATATTTGATTTGACTTATGGTGTAGTTGGACATAATAAAAAATGCTTCTTTATTGGTTTATTAGAGTAGACCTTCTCTGTTTTTATCTAATTACGAAGTACTATAGTTTTTATTTTGTTTCTTTCATAGAAGTTCATGTTTTATTCTATTATTTACACACTTCTTTGATTTGTTACATCTATTTTATGACGTTATATACAAGCCAACCCCAATATATAGTACAATCTCGTGTGCCAAAGATAAAAGAGGTTGAGACAACATCAGCATTATTCATTAGCCTACTTGAGAAATCCAGAGAAATAAAAAATTTGAATTTGCTGCTGTGAATTATCTGTATAAATTCGAATTATAAGTTAAAGCATTAAATGCATTTATTATTACCACTGGGAAGCGGATATGGATGAGAAGAAAATGCTGATGGCCTGGATGATCGTTCAAGGGTTTCTTCAAAATCAACAACTGCTTTTTGCAAGGCATTCCCAACTTGAATAGACGCTATGGTCCTCATTAGCGGCTCTTTACTGATTGGTTCGGTCTTCTCCACCTAGAATCAACAAATAGTCAATAAGTCACTCGAAAAATTCCTAACTTCCTATAAAGAAGAACCAGTATTCATATTTTTTTTATTGATTATGATGATTCCAATTTCATCCATTCGGTAAAATCTCGAACAGCCCACATTCAACAGTGGCGTGAAGAAATAAATGAGGCTCTTCACACACATCGATATTATGCCGAACGGTAAAGACAACCGTCCGTTGCCGTGAAGCAGCCGTCCAATGTCTCGACCAGGACGGGCGCCGTTCGGTAGGCAATGGGTAGAGGTATAGAAAACTTGTGGGCATTTTCAAACACATCGAATTTAACTGTACGATAATTTGCATTGTTTATTCAATGCATTAACTATGCTTTTCCTCTTCAGAGACTTCTCTGTCTCTGTCTATACAAATAAAGTAATTTTATTTTTATCTTATGTTTATCTATCACCATAAAACCGTTCTGAGTTCAAAATTTGTTCACTTTTGTCCATTCCGTTCGAAATCAACCAAACGGCTGAAATCGTACGGCCGATATCGATGTGAGTGAAACGTCCCTAACAGTTGAATAAGTAAGAAAACAGCAGACAAATATATCACAAAATAAATTGAAGCAGATAAAACTTGACTTGGATGGAATTTGGTTATATGAGACAATGTCAAAGAATTATGAATATATCCTTAGGTTGAGTATCTGAATTTTTGAAAACCCAAAACAATGGCAGAACAGTTACCGATTTTCCAAGAGAACAACACAACTATAGCACAACTCGGATTGTAGGGAACTCAGTGGGTGTTTTTTAGAATAACATTCTAGTGGTATTGACCAATTTTCACTCATAACAGAATTTTTCATTAATGGCCTGATTACTATAATTATGTAACCCATTAACATTCCAATAACCACTACACCTTATTTTGTGATTCAAGATTTTATGTTCAATGAAATAACAATTATAGTTTATTAAAACTGGAACTTATTTGAGTGCCTATCATTTATTATTTTCTATCTGCTACATTCTAGCTTTGTAGTTGTAAATTGAGAGCATTAACCCTAAATTACTACCTACTCGAGAATTTTATGTATAATTATATATTATGAGTTTTATATTTTCCATCACTACTAACTTTATTACACCCACCACTGACTTCTCCAGCCAAAAGGGCTTCAAAGGGATTAATTGGCCACACGGTTACGAAGTAAGTGGGTTTTTAGGATACGTTTTTTATTGGTATTATCAAGTTTTTAATTCTTCACACGTAAATCTCAAGTACAGGACGGTAGTAAGCCATTTAAGTGAATTTTTCCGGTTTAGAGATCGTCAATGAAGAAATCTTACAAAGAAGGTTAGAAAAAAATGAAAATATTTATTATTGGGTTTTAAGCTATCCACTAGACTTTGCTTACTAAAAAGGCGTTTGATGGACAAAGAATTAGGAATTAATTTGTAAAGTGAGACCCAGTTCTACCCATAAACCAAGCTTTAAAAATTACATTTAGTTGGTAAATACATCAAGAATCATTATTAAAAGTTACATTATAAAATTCAAATAACATAAAGGCAAAAAACAAACAAAGTAAGTAAAATTTACATATAGATAGTGCGTGATACAGGCATATCAAAACACGGTAGTAGTCTAGGGATTTTTTACCTGCAAGGGAACAATGCCAAGCAGAACTTCCATTGACTGTCTTTGAAGCCTCTTTTCTCTTCTTTGTCGACGTTGATTTCTCCTTTGCTTACTGATATCATCTGCATCTTCATTAGCTCTTCGACCACTACTCAGTGATAACGCTTCACAGAATCGCACAAAATCCAAGTCAATATGGTAGCCGTATGGACAACAGCTACATGACAGCTGGTATTTGCCTCCTCCCATCATTCCCCTCCTAAAAAGTAAAATAATGCATCTCAGTATACAAAGAATTTCTATATAAGAATATAGTTATTTTAAATAGAAAAGGTTATAAACTCATCTACTGCAATCTGGCACTCAATATAAAAAAAACTATTTCCAGATTCTTAATTAGTAATCACAATTATTTAGAAAGAACAAAAAACTTCAGTCCTTGAGAACCTAAATCAGGTTTATTCTGAAAAATGAATGTTGATATTGCAATTATTCAAAGATTTATTTTAGCCAAATATACAATTACAGTAAAAGTGGCCAAGTCAATACTACAAAATGAGGTCACAAATTAAAAACAAATTTCATAAAAGTCACACATTTCAATACACAATAATGGGGAGAAAATATAGGCATAGCATTTTAGAAAATAACATGTTTCAATGTAATATAGTAGTTATAGATTCCGGCTGACGGTCTAGGACCAAGCCGTAGTAGTGTATGTTTTCATTACTTTTGTTTTTTTCCATGTAATGACGATTATTGAATAAAGCACGATTATATCTATATCTATATATCTAGTAGTTATAGATAGCCTACAAACAGTTAGCCTACTACAATAATGGATAAAATCTGATTTCATTTTTTTTTTTTTTTTTGTAGATTACGTCTTGGAGACTCCAGTTAAGGAGTATAAGACAAGTCAGATCAACAATATTATACACTAGATACCATAATTACTTCAATTAGTTGAGGTGAGGCTTAATTTTGATGTGAAAGGAACTCTTGTACACTATAAAAAGCTTTATCAACTAAATATTTCTTCAATTGTTTTTTAAATATTTCTATATTTTCAAGACTCTTCAAAAACTGCGGTAGCTTGTTGTAGAATTTCCTACCAATATAACTAGGTTTTTGTTTGAATAAGCTACTATTGTGACTCACCAAGTGATAATCTCCTCGGCTTCTTGTATTATAATCATGTACATCAAGATTTATCATTCGTTTTTACATATAAAGTAGCTTCATACACATATAAGCAGGGTACAGTTAGGAGACCAAGTCTCTTGAACAACGGCCTACATGAATCTAATCTATTTACTCTTTCTATACACCTAACCGCGTTCTTTTGGATCTTAAACACCCTATCAAGATTTTGTTTTGATGAATTACCCCATACTAAGATAGCATACCTAATATGTGACAGTAAGAGCCCATGGTAAGCTGTAAAAAGTAACTTTTTGTCATTCAATCTAGCGAGCTGTCGCAGGACAAATACCCCAGATGAAATTTTACTACATATTTTCTCAATGTATGGAGTCCAGGTCAATCGTCTATCCAACATAACTCCTAGAAATGCAATTTTTTCTTCCTGGTCTAATTGATTATCGTTTACAAACACGTTTATAACCCTATCTTCATTTAAATTATGTTTGTTTTTGAATTGAAGGTATTGGCATTTTTTACTATTTATAGTTAATTTCAACTGATTTAAAAATTGGACAATGGACGGCACACCTATATGGGCACTTATTTCTAAATTATCTAGAATGGAATTGCTGAAAATGAGTGATGTATCATCTGCAAATAAGAGGGCTCTACCACTAATTAATTCTTTAGGTAAACGGTTGACATATAACAAAAAAAGCAATGGACCTAGTATTGAGTGCCTCAGGGGAGGCACTCCAGCTTGCACCTCTAATTTATTAGATTTATTCTTTACTATACTATTACCAACTACTGTAGTTAGTTCTACACATTGTTTTCTCCCAATAAGATATGATTCAAACCATTTCAGTTCAACCCCATTTACACCTACATTTTGCAGTATTTCCAATAAAGTTCTATGATTAACACAATCAAATGCCTTTGACAGATCTAAGAAGATTGCAGTAGCTTTATCACCTGAATCTATTATATCTATTAGTTTTTCAACTAGAGAAACTATGGCTGTCTTTGTTGATCTCCCTTTCTGGAAGCCATGCTGTTCATCACAGATAAAGTTAGCTTCTTGAAGGTGCAGAAGTAACCTATTTAGAACTACTCTTTCAAAAATTTTACTTATTACATTTAAAATACTAATGGGCCTATAGTTTTCTACCTTTTCTCTATCACCACTTTTGAAGATTGGCAAGATCTTCCCCTCTTTTAAGTTATCTGGAAAAACACCTTGTTCTAATGAATGATTGATCAGATGAATCAAAGGGTCTAACAATTGATCTTTACATTCTTTCAGAATTTTACTGGATACCCCATCCATTCCTACAGTTTTTTTATTATTTAAACTATCAATGATATTTGACAACTCGTCTTGGCATACTGGGTGGAATTTTAATTCGTTCTGAATCCCCTCAGTATTCCTCATGTTTGCATCACTAATACCTGTATTGAGAGATTTTTGAAGATCCTTAGCAACCAGTTGATAATATCTGTTAAAGAAATTACAAATGTCTACACTATCATCAATATATTTGTTATTTTCTTTAATTATTCTGGGGACACTAGTATAAGCATCTACATGAGCTACTTGCCTATTTTTGTTTATTACATCCCACACTGCTGTGTTAAAGTACACACTATTATTCAAAATTTCAGCTGTTTTCTTACATTTCGCTCTTTTCACTTCTCTTGTATAATTTTTCTTTAGAGCTTTGTAATTATCTTCACTTAACATATTTCTAGATAGTTTGAATTCATCATATGCATCTTTAACCCTATTTCTTTCTGCAAGGATATCATCAGTTATCCACTCTTCAATCTTGTCTAATTTGTTCTTTACAGGGACTTTTTTAACTGGACAACTCATAGTAATATGAAACCTTAAAATATTAATGAAACTATCATATTTGTCATTTAAACTATTGCTATTGTAAACCCTAATCCAGTTTTCTTGTAGCAGATTCTGCTTCAAACAATCGATATTCCCCTGTTCACATTGTTGAATTTCTTTCATTACTCTACTCTTTTTAATTGATTTATGACCTTGCAACCCCACCTCTAAGATTTGATAGTCATGATCAGATAGTTCCGAGCCGCCTAATCTTGTTTTAGAGTAATTTATATTAGTAAGGATGTTATCAATTATTGTTTGTGATGTTCTTGTAACTCTGGTATATTCATGAACTTTTATTTCCAAGTTATTCATGCATATAATATCCTTTAAATCATAAATTCTCTAATGGAATAGAATGAGTTTGTAACCAGCCATGACTTTATTCGTGCTTTGAATATGACCAGGGACAATTTCCTTATTTCATCTGGCAATATGTTGCCAAATATGTTGGAGATATAATATATATATAAAAATTTGAATTCAGCTGGTATCTCCCAGAACGTACGAAAATACATTCGTTTACTCAATAATACGGTTTTACTTCTTTCATAGATATCAAACAAGAATCACTGTCAACTGAAATTCTACATTGATCATATTATCCGGCATGCAAATGTGAGTTCTTTGAAGAGTACCTACTATTTTTTATAACAATTTAACTGACCACTGTACGTAGGGCTTGGGGCTTACTCTTTGATTGTAGCTATATCTATAAATCTAGAAGATACAATAACAATTATAACAGTAATTCACGTGAAAAGTCCTTTTTGATTATAATTTAGCTGTTAATAAGCTGAACAACATAGACCTGAGAATTTGTTTGACATAAACTGACACGAATTATTGTTTCAATAAGTTTCATGAAATGTTGTTATTAAATGATGAAATGGATAGTTATAAATTGGTCATAAAGAGAAATAAATTTAACAAAGAGAGCTACATAATTCAGTCCTTGGTTGATATTACTCGACAACATAAAGAGACGCAAGAAGCTGTATACAATATACAAAAGACGCCCATACGTCCAGGCTTTCAAGACTTATTTCAATTTGTTTTGTGAAAAACTGAAAAATAAAATCGATTCAGCAAAAAATACTTTTCTGGCTAACAAGATAAAGAAATGTAAAGGTGACTCTTCGCAATACTGGAAAATTATAAATAATGAAAACTATAAATAGGCACTTCTGCTGTTAAAAATATTGATAAGATATAGCTAAATGATAGAACAATTATCAATGATCCTCAACAGATAGCCGAATCAATTGATATCTTATTTCAGTACAGGAACATAGCGACCTGAATCTTTCTACAAGACCTACACTATTGCAAAACAATATGTACGGTATCGTAACGGTTTTTAGTCATTTTTTGTTATGCCCACAAGTCTTGTCAACAATCAAAAGTTCAAAGAACTTTGAGCTCTGACAAATTTACTGTTAATTTCATTAAAAGTGTAGCAGTATCAATTTCTCCAGTTCTGACTCATGTTATTAATCTGAGCTTCCAAAATAGCATTTTTCAGTACAGTTGTTCCAGTTTTCAAAAACCCTTCCTCAATAAAACTTGAAATCATTCGACCGATAAGTTTGTCATGTGTTGTCAAAATTTTTTGAGAAGCTAATGAGGAGATGGCTAGTAAAATATTTAAACAGTATTAATTTTTTTAGCTAATTTCAGTTTGGCTTCAGGAAAGGATTGTCAATTGCAATTACAGAAAAAAATATATGATAGCTTCAACTCTAACCTATAGACCACTGGGCTTTTTATAGATTTTAAAACTGTCTTTGACCTAGTTGATCATAATATATTACTGTCAAAACTTGATGCAGTAGGCGTTAAAGAAATTCCTTCTAATTGGTTCAAAAGTTTTTTGAATAACAGAGAACAGAGTCAGATTAGATCAGTACAGCACCTCTCTTATTATTAAGGCAGGCGTGCCCCAAGGATCAGTTTTGTAGTCAACTTTAATTCTGGTTTTTATAAACGACTTGCTAGAATTACTCATCTTCACTCATAATCTTCAAGGGCAAGGAAATGCTTTTGCAGATGACAGCATTATTTTATTCTGAAAAGAATCTGCATGTTGTATGGACCAAGGTAAATGACGACTTGACAACATTGAGAAATTGGAGTTAGGTAAATAAGATGAAGATCAATGTAAGCAAAACTAAGTATATGAATTTCACTATTGTTCATAGTTTTGATTATCCATCAACTCTTGTCTATCATGAACTACAATGTCCTATGATAAGCTGCAATTGTGAAGAGATAGAAAAAACAGAAACTTTTAAATATTTAGGAGTCAATTTAGATCAGAACTTGAATTGACATAATCACATTTCAATTTAGTTATATTTAAATTTATTGCTATTTTATTTATTTAAATTTTACATAGAGGTATGGAATCTTCAATTACAACGTTTTATTTTTTGAAAAATTTCTGCAAACCTAGTTTACCAAGACTGCTTTATTCTACTCTGGTTGATTCTAGTATTCCCTATAGGGAGGGGGGGGGGGGGGGGGTGCATGTAAGACATATCTAGAAAAAATTAAGAATCTTACAGAACCATATAATAAGGATAATATTAAACAAGAATGTGAGAGAAAGTGCCTATCCTCTATTTTGTTCCATTCAAGTATCAACTGTTTGTTTTTAAAGTTTTGAAATTATTTTTCATCAGGAGAGGCAATACTGGTGCTGAAAATTTGTTTTACCAGATGAGAAGAAATTCACAAAGGTTTTTCAGACTAACCAAAGTAAATGAATCTTTATTCAAGCAGGCATTTCAATATATTGACCCTAAATATTTTAATCAACTGCCGCTATATATTAAATCATCTGGAAATATAAAATTATTTTTAATGCAACTAAGGAATTGGCCTTTCACTTTTCAGGATTTAAATTTCTTGAATTACTCTTTAATATAATTTCGAAACCACTTAGATCCTTGTTGGGTTAAGATTTTATTGTGTCTTTTTATTTCACTGATGCCATGGAATGGGAGTTATTTTTAAATTGATGTGTGTTTGGACTTACTAATCAAGTGTTTTTATTTTGTTTTAGTTTCATTTTTGCTTTTTGTTTATTTAGTTTCTATTTTGTTTTGGCCACGATTACTGGCAAATGTGGCCAAAAAATCCTGTGTTGTAAAATTGAGAATTATGTATCACAATTAAGGAGAAATAAATTTCTTTATTTCATTTCATTACTCCATATTGTAAAATTTTGTGCCAGGCTCTTTATAGATCTTTCAAATCTTACCCTAGGCTGGAATGTATTATGCTGATTCCTTGCAGCATGAGAATAGACTGCATTGGTCAACATGTAAGTGCCAAGGTTTCCCCTCAAAGGTACAAGGCACTATAAATATACAAGCCATATACTGTCAATATACCCTTTTCAATAAAAATTGGCTCGCAATGCTCAAACCAGCTGGAAACTGTAATGGCTCGCTTCTGTAGCAACAACACTATTGACATCTGCAGAGTGACCCCACAGAATGGTGCCATAAACTAAATTGCTTTGAAAAAAACTTACTGTATCATGTTTTCAGGAAGACAATCCATCAACTTTCTGAGCAAAAAAAATACTCTTCTGAGCTTGATTCATAATGATCTATTTGAGCATCCCAAATGAGTTCCACATCCAAGGAGAACCCCAAGAACTTGACCGATCTCGTTCTATCAACACTACTGTTTTTTAAGGATAAATTATTATGTTTTTTTTTTTTTTTAAACATTGTTCATCAAATAGTAGCCAAGAGAAAAACAAGCTGAATCATAACGTTTGTAGGCTTAATAGTTGTGTTTAGGAAAATTAAGATAGAATAAACAGCCTATTAGTCTCTAACTAGGTGCTAACTTGACAAAAAAAATAAAAACTATGATATTTATTTCTGTACAACTAGGCTATACTTGAGAACCTTAGCAAAATAACACTGAAATACACTAAACGACTTATGGACCCATAAGTGATTAATAGATGAATGAATGGGGTTTGTAGTAGTTTATAAGGGCAATATGAAGGTTCTTTTGCGGTTCAGGATAATCCTTTTGCCCTTCTTCCTGGAACTTCAAATAGGTATTGGACTTATCCAGCTAACATGGATTTGGTTCGAAGACAACTGATTTATATCAGCACAAGATTAATTAATATGGTGCCAAAGGAATTTATGTGTAACAGATATAATCTAAATAACAAAAAACAAAAAATTCTTGTCAACAACTGGATAAGGGATGCTTTCTTTTTCAAGTTGGAGTTTATTTAGATTTTGTTGAGTACGATATAGATTTTTGAGTTAAGTATTTTTTGTTTTGTACGCTGTTCAATTGAAGATGGGCCTTGCTGTCTTGCTGTCTTTTTTATATTATTTTATTGATTAGTTATTTTGTCATGATGCAACCGGCACTAGCGAACCAGTTTATCTTATGCTAGTGCCTGCCAAATTTCTCAATTTTCTTGACTGATTTATAAACACATTCTTGTATTTATTTTTATGTTTTAATTCTAGGTTGCAGATATTTCTGCTTGTAAGAACTATTGATTTTGGCAATATATTTAATATGTAATAATATACAGTACCTATACAGCTTGTAGTCGTATAGACATTTAGTTCATGTTAAGCATCAAGGTGCAACTACACGAACGATAAATAATCTTTGGTGACGTAGTTAACAAATGTCTTAGATTCATAACTTTGACACTATGACTCAATCGAAAAATATATTAATTAAATACATTATCGAATGATTCTGTAGTATGGTGGATGAACGAGACTCTTTAAATGTAGAATCGGTTTAGTTAGGTTCTACTTTCTAACATACCAGAACTAAGTGGGCGCTCAGCACTCAACCTACGTTCGTTGCATTCTGCTCAATGTCCCTGAGCTCATTGCTACAGCTACTAGTCAAACGTTATACTCAAATAACTCATTATGTTTTGGTAGATGAGCTTCAACATTTTAGTTAACCGCCCACTCTTTATAATTTATGTCATTGTGCATCATAACAAAGCAAGTGGAATCAGTTAAATCAATTTAGTTTCAAAAAGCTATTGCTCAGTGGCGTAGCCAGGGGGGGCCCGCCCATGGGGCCCAGGCCCCCCCGAAATTTCAGAAAAAAAATTCTCAAATAACTAATAGATAAGGACTTATTAAAGCCGAAGGGTTCTATCTGTTTTGTAGTATTATAACGAACAGAATACAGAAACCCTGATTGTGTAATAAAATATAGCTACAGTTATAGTCAGATTAATGTATTTTTCAAATATTTACTCACATAGAAACTTGAAGACTCTTTATTTAGGTGTTCAAATTGATAATTTTAATTTAAATTGAATAAAACATGTTAGAAATTGTGACTACCATAATTATTGAAATATTACATTAAATAAAACGCAATTTTTCAAGTTTGAAGTTAATTAACTTTGTTAATTATTGTTAAATCACCTTTTTGAATAAACTCATCTTGTAGAAAATTTAGTTTTGAGTATACCTACTAGTCTAAACACATCCAAAGTTCATGAAATCGGGATTTTATAAATGAAAACACACAAATAAATGCAAGTTCTATGCAAGCGTGTAAAATCAGTGTGCTATGATCAGAAAATTCCGATTTCATGATCTTTGGGTTGGGTGTTTTAGGCTAATGACATAAATTATATGAAACTTAAAAAAGGTATGCTTTCTTCATGTATATTTGAGTTGTATTTTTATAAACTTGAAATGCAATTTATTATCATTGTATTAATTTTGAGATTCAGTACATAAGTTAAGTATGGTTAGTTCCAATTCAAGGGTTTTGACTCAAAATAGTCACAGATATTAGTATATCAAACCTGGCCACCTAGGTTCTTGGGTAGTAGTTTTTCAAAAATTTCTTTTGAACTTTAGAGCCCAACAAGTTGTCTAGATTAGCTTTTTACACCACTAAATTTTAAAAAAAATCCGGACCCTCCTACTCCCCAGACACCCCCCTTGGTGAGCCCCCCCCCCCCTCCCCAGAAATCTAATCCTGGCTACGCCACTGCGTTTGCTATGCAATCGGTTATTTTTTCATTTTAAAAAACTCACACACTCACATAAATGCTTGGAACCAGAAGTTATGAATTAAATAAGGAGCTATAAAAATAATATCAATTATGCAGGGATTAAATATGAATAGAGAGTACATATTTATGCATTTTTTATACAGAACTTCTTTGCCGGCAACATGTATTAGACTATTTATGAAAGATCTGATTTAGAATAGACTCCTTTTCAATAAATTCATGAAATTTTCATAAATAATTTAAACAAACACTAGCGGAAATCTTGATCAAAAAATCTCATGCAATGCAGACGAATTTAATTAAACATTATGAACTGTATACTAGGGTTACCATACGTCCGGATTTGATACATCTGTCCGGTTTGCTGTCCGGATTTGAGAAATGTCCGGATTTTACTAAGATGGACAAAAACACTGAGAAGTTCCATTACGCATTGCCAAATATGTTGGTCGCATATATTTGCTTATTTAAACTACCTACCTTCTACTAAATAATAATTATCTAAAATATTTCAGAACTAAAGGCTAAGGCATAGCGTAGCTATAATGTTCAGTAATATTACTTTTTTTAGTTTAAGGAGTGGGTCTAAAGTGGGAAAAAAGGACAATTTTCCATCCAAAATTATAAAATACATCGTCTCTTAAGGTTTAAAATTTTTATTCCATACCCCCCCCCCCCAAACACCAGAATACCCTCCGTTCGGAACCGGCCTTAAAAAATTACGTTCACCTTATGTATACACACGCACATGTGATTGTTTTCTCACAATACACCAATACGAAGAAGATCAATTATTACTAATATTGAACAGTCCTGTGGTAAAATTACAATTTTGTTAATTATCAACTTGATTATTATTAAGAGGCATTAAAACCTTGGGAAAAACACGAAAACAACTTGTTCTTCATTTTCCACTGTTTCGGACACCATTTTTAACGCTAAACTTGTGAAAATGGTTTTAAATTGTAAATAAACTTCCCTCAAAAGTTTTTTATCTTTAAAACTCGACTATCATCTATCAATTCTTAAATGAATAATTACATGTACAAATTGCTTGAATTTTCTCGAGTTTATAGACCTATACGGCTGTTATATCGAAATGGAGAGCCAATTTTGAGATACTTTTGCACATAATAATACGATTCTCAAGCTTGTTGGATGGCAAATATAATAGCATCTGAAAAAGTGGGATGAAAACTTTTGTTTTCGCCTCTTCATCGTCCACACGCTCTTTAAATCTGGAAGCCATGTCAGTTTGGCTGAAGGTATCAATGCCTCTTCCCAATATTATAATCAAGTTGTACCAAATGATGTTAAGTGACAAATAAGAGAAAGTAGGGGTGCGTGCGTGCGTGTGTGCTTTCATGTGTAGTCTTGCAGATTTTGCAGAAACGGCAGCGATTTGAAGCACTCGATTTGGCACAAAGCTTCTGTTAGGAACGAGAACGTCCTACACTGCTGCATTATGTCAACAGTCCTTCCAGTTCCATTGATAATGTGCACTTGTTATTTTTCATCTTCGTCTCGGTCCTCTCTTCGTCACTCTCATATGTCAAATGCGTTTCTGGCATATTTAAGCATTTGGCCTAGAGAGTAAGTAAAATATTACTTATTCTTAATAAAAATTGACTGTAAGTCTCTGAATTCACCTAAAAGGTTAATTATAATAGACATCCTTTGTTCGTGGCAGAATACACAGTGCTATATGTGTGATTGATAATAGTGTGATAGACCTTGCATTTCATATTTAGTTCATTATTGAGTATGATGTAGACCACTGAGGTACAAAAATTTTCAAAAAGCATTTTTATGTCATACAGCATTCTAGTCTTCCAAGTCTTAGAACAATATTGTTATGGGAAGTGATAATAGCCGCGAACCGTAGCAGGTATCTGTTCAATCAGATAGAGATAAGCTGCGTTCTCGTAGGACCTGTTTGTAACGGTGACCAATTAGATTGGCCAGCAAAAAAGACACTGTTCTCTGCTGTAAAATCACTTCCCGGTGGTTCGGAACCCACCTAAAACTGTAGGTCCAACTCATCAATCACCATCATCCAACTCATTACCCATGCACAGGTCTAAGAACTATGTGGGCTTCATCATAAAAAAAGGAATGCAAAGAAGAACGGACAGTAATTTTCTGCATTATCTGCCTGTGTCAATATTGACTTCCGGAAGCGATTAATTGGCGTTTTTGTTTGCTCCTCCTGTTCACCCCTCGCCTTGCGGTTCATCTAGAGACCTCGGAACTTAAGACTTTTATAGAATAGTCTCAAAAATTGGAGAATGTTCTTATCTGTTCAGTTTAGAATTTGATAGAAAAATAGAGATCACTCTCGTTCTTTCCCGAATCATAAAAATAAAGCAAACGCTCAGGTAAACATCAGTTTTATTTATTGCTTGGATTTCGTTGACATAACAAGTGGCAGTACAAACGTTTGTTGTGAAAGTGATAACCACAGTATATTGTGACTGCATTAGTGAGACTTCCTTCACATTGTATAGAAGTGGACACATACTCCGTGCTTTTATTGTAATACAGTGACAGACTTGTGCTAAGTAAGTGTTTCAATTGTTATTTTTAGAAGTTTTTTCTTGAATTATTGAACAGTTATTTAATATTTGGTCGGCCTTTTTAACAATTAGTGATTGATTTTTTACAGTAATTTAGCAAATTCTTTATAAGCTGAACATTATCGATTTATCTGTTTCTGATTGATTTCTTTGGTGTGATATAACTGATTAGTGCGTGTTGTGGATAATTTGTGTAAATAAAGTGCAAGTGTTAATTTGATGTTGCCAGCATTATATTAGAGATAGAACCCATAACGATATGGAGTTATTACCTATTTTTTTGGGGTAAATTTGAACACATAACTCGATAATCATTGAGTTACTACCAAAAGTGTGTCTAAAATCTAAACCTCAAAAAGAAAACCGTCCTTGGCGATGACTCAAGCACTAGATACGATGCACTTGGACCCATAATGTGTGTTAAAATTAATATTATGTCAAGAATCGCTTAAAAGTATGTTTTGAAGTGATTTTTTTCCAAAAGTTTGCAGTAGGACAATACCTGGAACCCTTCTATTTCATAAAAGCGAGTTTCGAGATTGGATCGTTTGAAAAGTTCATCTTTTTATATGAACTTTTGGATCTCTTCCTTTGTATTTCGATGTAAAAAAGAGTTTTCCATCAAATTTTGTGTATGTTAACTAGTGTTGTGAATGCCAGACTGGATGTAACAATAGTTTATTGTTTTGCTGTCATTGGTCAATGTACGTGACTCAAAGCGGTTGTAAGTTGACTCTTTGTTTCCTCACTTTTCTTGGATGTCTCCCTCGCTTATGTCTGTCATATTTGCATCTCTCGCACTCTTGCACTCAATCGAGAATTTTGCAGTGTTCTGGATTTTACCACAACCTTCTCAAAGCATCTCCATTGATCTGGCAGCTTCCAGTACTTATGGGATTACCTTGAAACACTCTATATAAGAAGTCCACGTAAGCAAGTCGAGTTCAGTTTGTTGCTTGATCTCTTCAACATTCTTTCTCGCAAGACAGATCCTGTGGCAGATTATGATCCTGTGCATTGGAACAAACGTTGCAGTTACGAATCCCATGCAGTGAGTGATGGAATACAAATCCAGTGCACCAGGAAAGACAGTGTATGCTATCCAGTGCGGCTTATTGACAGTAAAGACATTGTGCTTTCACATATCAAGTGATATTATTTGGGATTATCAAATACCATATCAGACTGTGTTTTGTAAGTGTTAACTGTTCTTTTTGACATTTCTTTTACTTCTTTGTAATGTTTATTGGACTTTTGTTTATCTTATTATCAGTTGGCCTATAATTAATACTTGTACATAGTTACAAAAATCAGTATTACCTTGACATTTATTGATGTTTTATTTTTATTGGTTTTTCTAGCAATTAGTATGTGTGTTAATAGAATAATTAGTGTAAATGAAGTGCAAGTGTTAACTTCAGTGTTGCCAGCCAAATTTTAGCTGTAGAACCCAAGGTATTAAGGTATTTTTTGGTGGTTAAAAATAAAATTTATGGTACCCGGTTGCATTGATCCTGTTTGCAAGTAAAGTCATACAGAAGCGAAATGGATACTAAAGTTCATCTCTTGTAAAAATGTGCTGTGCTTAAACTTTTTGATGTGCCTTCCTGTTTTCTCATTTAATTTGGCCCTCTCCTTGAAAAGTTTGTCCATATCTGCCTTTAGTATACTAATAAATTAGTTTGCTTATTACAACCATTTAGAGGCTTATCGGGCAATGTCACTCATTAGCTAGTTACTAATAGTATTGGTAGAATTCGAAAAAAGCATGTCTTCAAGTGATGTAAATACAGTAACACCAAGGCAAGCTTTAAATTCAATAACTTGCCTAATTCTTAATTCATTGATTATTCAAAAATTTTAAATAAATTACTATAGTAGGTTTGGTTGAGAGTAGAGAGGTAACTAATGGTAAGGATATATAATTTATTTTGGTTGAGGGAGAGGCTTATGCATAATGAAATCCGTTGAAAGGTAGTTTAATACAATAGAGTCCACTGAAGCAAATACTGATGTTCTATGCTGGACAGTCTACTCTCTTCACCACAGACTCTGGCTGCATTGGTAATTGTGTATAATATGTTGCTCACTTCGGGTTAAGCCCCCCATACACGTGCGAACAATTTGTGCAAATTCAGTGTTTGTGCAAACAGTTTGACCGTCTATGGGGCTGTTTGAATGGTTGCGCAACTGTTTGAGTAAAATCGGTCAGGATCGAAATAATTTGTACAAATATTCCTTGTTTGAGGTGTATGGTATGGTTTGTGCAAACTTTGGGTTAGTCAACTCCTGCTCCTAGACACTGTCAGGCAGTTTCCTTTCTATTCCGGGGTTGAAAACGTAATTTCGGTAATTTTTTTTAGTTTGTTGCTATTTATCGCCAATATGGCGAAGAATAAGGCAACAGATGATTAACAGCGGGAACTTTGGAGAGAGTTTATTGCAGTGTATCGTGATTTACCTGACGTGTGGAAGGTGAAAAGTGACGGTTATAAAGATAGGAAGGATATAAGGATAAGAAGGACGTGGCGAATAAAATACTCGTCGATAAAATGAAGGAAATTGAAAATGAAGGAAAATTTTCAACGAACAACACTACAAATCGAAATGATGTTTGCGCAATAGGTTGCTAAGTGTATGTGCTAACGTATGTAAAAACAGGCGTTTGTACAAACACCGAATTTGCGCAAATTGTTCGCATGTGTATGGGGGGCTTACATTCTGTGTCCACTCCTCAGACACGCCGGTTGTCATAATGCCCCCCCCCCCCCCCCAACCAGCTAACTTAGATGCGACTATGGTTACTATTGAAAAAAAATATTGTGATACTATGTTGTTGATTTGAAATTTAATTATTGACTAATTAAGTTTACTATTTGTATTGCCTCATTGAGTTCTTAGTTCATTCATTTTATTAGTTTAAATTATTTTAATCGATAGTTAAAGTGATTTCAATTACTTTGGAGGATTTAATTTAATGTATTCAGTGTGACAGTTTTTCAAAGATCTTGTTCCATTCTCTCAACTAAACCTTACTAATAATAATCGAAATATAATTGGAAAGTGAAGCAAGCATTATTTCTAACGTTGTAGCATCTATAACTAAAGGTAGCATTTTCAAGTGGGTGTGCCAAGAAGGGACATCAATTTTATTTATAAATCTTTACACAGACAATGTGTCAGACACAGCTAAAAAAGAGCGGCTAAAATTAGACTCATTAGATTCATTCTACATTCACTTCTTAGCTTCCTCTTTCTATATAACAACATTCATATATCCCAAAGTTTTTGAATGATTAAAATTCTTCTGGAACTACTTAATTAATCATTGAAAGGTACTAGTATAACAAGCATAGACAAACCAGGTGTTTGCATGAGTAAATAGTAGTACAGGAGAACTGTATACAATAGGCTAACTGCTTCGCACATGCAAACGAGAAATGTAAATTATGTTTCTAGGTATAATTCAAAAGCCTTATATCGCAAGAGTAAATATTTATGAATTTGAAAAGGATGAATGAAAAATGTGAACGTTGATGTTGCCAAAGCCAGTCCAGTGGAGGGGAGAGTGCCCGGTCTAGCAAGACCGTTTTCCAGCCACGCACTTACAGATCCAGTGTTCTTATATATTTATATCGATGACGATACGTTAGTAAAGACCAGCGGATCCTTCGTTAACACACGGCGGCACTTCAACATCAGACGTCAAGGTGACATTCCGACCCTAACTAAACCACACAGCGATTGGTTATCAACTGTTAAACTAACAAATAAGAGAACCGGGTCTACAAATGTCAAAAAACGCACATCAGAAAAGTTAGGCTGTCTGGCAAAGCTATGAACTATACTGATGAGCCCTGGCTATTCAGCACGAAAGCACGCATCCACAAGATTATCTGATCTGAACATTTTTCACACCCAAATTGAACAATACTTTATCTGTGAATTTGATGGAGTTATGCTCATTTAAAAAATGTGATCTCCTGCGCCCCAACCTGTATATAAGAATACAATTTAAATGGTGCGTGTAAAGGCTCATTATGTGTAGCCTATGTTTTATTTTTGTATACAAATTCTGTATTTCATTTTTATAGAATAAATGAATTTGAATTCGAGCTTGGATGATATTTACTCTCAAATTTTACCACTATATTCTATACTTGTAGTGTATGTCAAAAGTATGACACCTGTAATATTATATTTTCAACTTTTAATTTGTTCTGGGGTATTCAATATCAATGGCGTTGCATATTCTATACAATATGAGTAGTCCACGGGTTGGTAGCACTTTAAATTGAGCATTTATCAGTTCTTTTCTCTATAGATTCTTATGTATTTTCAGGCGCTGAGTGCAAAATTTGAACTTTGGAACTCATGCGGTCAGGGGGTGGAGGGGAGCCGGTCAATCGCACCCCAATGTGTAAAGCTCATTCCTCTCAGCTCATTGAGGCGGTCCAAATTCATATTTAAAATGTCAATTTCGGACTAAAATTGACAATTTCAATTGACAGGGTAGTGTAATCGTCAAGCAAGAAAGATTCTATGGTTTAAACTCGTTTAAATCCTGAACAAATCGATTTAGCTATCGACTTAACCTTAATTTATGGGGTTCATGGGAGCTTGCAGTGATTGCACCGCCTAACTTTTGATTGGTCTATTCAAATTCATAGACCAATCAGACGCCTAGCAGTGCAACCGGTGCAGGCTCTCATGAATGCAACCAATGGCTGTTAAAAAAATAAAAAATAAAAATGGCCGTTCCTTAGTGAAAATATGATCAGTTAGCAGCTTAGCAAAATACAAAAAAAACTAGCAACACACTAAAAAGATGAATGAATGAAATCTTTTTCTCAGTAAATCTGTTTTTGCTTTGACTTTGGGTGGACAAAAATTGGTACCAAGCTGGAACTTTCTTTAATCTACACTAGACATTCACAAAAAATTTCGCTTCTATTTTTTTTTTCATTTTCTCCATTATTATAACCCAAATGTGGGTTGGAGGGAAATGACAGAGCGTTTCATTCAGGTAATTAATACCCCTCAATATGACAACAATATCCTCATTATCCAAAGAATAGATTCTGAGTTATTGTTATTTAAAACATTGAAAATTTATTGAATCCAAAAATTATATTCATTTTTTTTCATCGAGTTTCAAGCTAGGGCACAAAGAAATAAAAGGTTCTAATGGTATATGTCTGGAAGAAAATTTAATGATTTAAAACTTCTTGCCTTTAGCTTTTATGTGTTGGAGTGAGCATTTACAAGATAAATGCATCGAAACCTGGAAATGACTCATTTTTCACAAAGTAATGATACCTGATTTAAATAAATAAATAAATTTATTTATCAGATACAAAGTAAGATACAATACAATATAAAATAACAAAATAAACAGAATATTCATAAATGATTAAAAAAACGTAAAACTAGTGGTAATGTTTATTTATGCTGTGTATAAAACAGACAATGAAATGTATATATACATATATATATATATCAGACCAAGGAAATTACCTGATAAGAAATTAGGTAGGCTACTCCCGAGGCACGCCTATTTGGGAGTCCCAGCACAAAAACTTATAAAGAAAGTGCGATTAACATTAAAGAGAGATAAAAAAGAAAACAATAGTAAAAGTAAACTTAGTAAAAACTTTTCATGAGTAATAATAAATAAACAATGAAGTATATTGAATAAGAAAAATCAAAAATATTAATAAAAGAGTCCTTAATACCATTTTAAATTTTTTCTTGGCATTTATTAGATTGAAATAATAATAATCATAGTTCTTCTTGTCATTAATTAGCCTACATTTTTTTTAAAATCATGGTGTTCGCTAATACCGGTTCTGAAAGACTGTGTAGTTTGGGATGTTTACTGTGAAATAACGTTTCTTTTAATGTAGATTTAATTTCACTTTAGATTTCGGAGATGTTTCGTAAGTATAGTTATAAAAAAGGTTGTCTCAGTTTCAGGTTAGTTTTTTAAAAAAATTCTTCTATATTATTAGTCTGTAAAATCCACATCTTCAATTCTTTCCTAAATTTAACCAGAGAATTGAGTTGTTTTATTCTGATTGGTAACATGTTGTATACTTTTGGTGCAATATACAGGTAGAATCTACGGTAGAATTCTTTATTGGGTTTAGGTGGTATCCAATTTCCAATTGAGCGCAATTTATAGCTATTGTATATGGGAGTTTATCACCGCTTCTAATAAAAAAAGTAATCATCACCTTATAAAAGTAGAGGGAGAAAACCCCATTCTTTAAAAATAGAAAATAAATTAGTCGGTCTTCCTAGCTATAGTCCTCATGATATATTTGTGCCTTATAACAAGTGGTTTTATAGTGGAGTAGTACGTCCCACCCCATACTGTGATTCCATACTGCAATCTACTCTCTACATAGTAAAGGGAGCCCATCATGTTTATTTCGGACAGAGATTACGAATGTAATACAACTTTCGGGTAGTCTATTAAATGTCTGTCAGTCAGGTAACCATAGTCAACAAATTTTGGTTGTACTTCCACTCGTATTGCACAACCAGTTTAATGGTATAATAATGATAATGATAAATCATCTATTACTTTGCAAAAAAAAGCCTACAATAATTTAAATCCAAAATAAAGAACAAAGTAGAATATAAATTCAAAAACTAGAAATGATAAAATACAAAAAAATATAACTAAACCAAGAACATACCATACTTGAGTTGAATTTAATATTAAAAAGAAAACAAATCATAAACAAACCTCACAAACTTTTAAGAGTTCCTGAGGCTTACTCAACTTGAAAAAAGAACATTCATCTTTTTGGGTACAAATGTTTTTTTCATTTTGCATCAAATAATATAGGACAATAACAATAGACATAGTTTTGAGAAGCAAACTTACAAATGGTTGTTGAACCCTATGCCTAAGAACCATTGAATTTTTTTCAATGTCATAATTTTATTATTATGTATCAAAATAATATGCATAGATGTAATGAGTGAGCTATTTACTCTGCTTCTACTTGCAAACAAAATTAAACACCAATTGAGCTTAAATTATTTATTTTGAAAATTATCAGATATTTTCTTAGTTATTACATACATTACTTACAAGCTACATTCATTGCCTATTGCTACAAAACTTATGTTTTTTTTTTCAAAATAAAGAATTATTATTTAATATGATTTATAATACTCCTTTATTACTATTTATTATTATTATTATTATTCACCGTCTTCAAAAACTATATAGTTTTTATAGATGACAATATAGTATACAGTTACTATACTATAAATATATGTATAGTATTATGTTATATAGATAATATATATATGAAATTTATGTCTTCAGCTGGGTTGGTAAGGGAGAAAGACAACACAAACAATGATCATTTCTGTAAGATTATAAACACCTTCAACCTTTTTTTAACATCACGATTAACTTCAGTGAGAGAAGTTCATTCTGAGTCTGACATTCGTAAAATGATATATTCCAACTTGATATTAATGGTTATAAAATTTCCCAAAGAGCCTCTCTGCTCTCCTAGTCCTAAGTAATTGCTCTTTTTGAAGATAGTTGCATACCACACAAACACTATATCAGTACAACAAACTAAACTGTAATGATTACAAATAAGTATTATGATTATAAATACTAAATAATATATTCCATATTATCACATTATTATGAATTACGGTACTGTTGATAATATCAATTTATAATATTGTGAATTAGTACTTTTTATAATGAAATGGACGAATGGACCTAACCTGAGGTACTTCCTACTTTTTAAAGTGAGCAAAAATAGGCATATGAAAGGGTCAAAGTAGTACTTCCCTAATGTGATGAAAATGATGATTTATTGATTATCACGTGAAATGTGACTGAGATTGATGAAATGTGACTGAATTGGAACTATTTTTAAGCAATTTTATAAATTCCCAAAATTTCTTGGCCAGGGAAATATTCCCAAATCATAAGTTCCTTCCCACTGGGAATATTCCCGAACCACATCACTACTTCCAGAACACATAGTTCTCTCTGCATTACTCAGTATCTTCAAGAGGCGAATATATAGGTACCAGCTGACAGTCCCGAGCTACACATTTAAGGAGTGACATGGTTATTGATTGTGTGTGAGGTGTGTGTATGCGTGAGTTTCTATTCAAACAATAAATTGTAATGAAATCTATTATAATTACTTTACAAGTTATAAATTAGATGTAAGATTTTTCATTTATTATTGTTATGTATTGTTTAATTCATATTTACTTTACTTCATTGTTTAATCAATAAGTTTTTACTCTATTCTAAATGTGTACTTTTGTCTTGTTTTATTTATTCACTGTCGCTGCAGATATTATTAGATATATTATTGTTCTTTTTTCTTATTATGTTCTCTGTGTATCGTTGAATGAATATTTAAACAGCAATGCATGCAATGGGTCTTATCAGACCAAGCAATACCTTTGATCAATAAATCAATCTATCGAAGCAAAGGGAATAGCTTTTTCTTTTAAACTTGTAATTTTCCCATATAAGTTACATTAGATGTCAAAAACCAATATTTTCCATTTTTTCCCAATGCATAAAATTTATAAAGCTCTTACTCAGGAATAAAGCAAGTCAGAAAGGAAAAATCTCTTGTTAAATTTTACAGAATTTTATTCTGTACAAAAGTCATGAATCTTTCATTTCTTTCCTGTAATTAATTTGGTCTTAATTATGTAAAAATTGGGAGAATTTTTTGTTATAAAAACGGGGTTGCTTTTCTAATAAACTGATTTTCTGGGAGTGATCCTGGGAATTTGAAAAAAGAGGTTATTTTTTATGTTAAGACCAATTTTGAAAATTTATCTTTGAAATTGTTTGAGTTAAAGTAACTTGAATATTTAAATATTGTCTTTTTTCAAGTATAGGTCAACATGTCCAATGCTCTTCTTGGCGAAATTCCAAATACTATTTTAAAATCCGCCTAATCTCGTTTTATAGTAGCCTAATCTTTATACGTAAGGATGTTACAATATTATTGTTTGTGATGTTCTTGTGGCCTTTATTTCCAAGTTATTCATTAAAATCTCTCACTACAATAACACAACATGTAAAACGAATGGTAGTAATCTCTAAAGGCCTATTTAATAATTCATAAAAATTGCTCCAATCCCCATTTGGTGACCTGTGAATACCTAACATCGCTACTTCGAAATTATAGTAGATTTCAACTCTCATACCAGTAATTACTACCCACTTTGATGAGATATATGTCCTGCAATACGATGCTTTCAATGAACCTGAGAGTTTCTTTCTTGAATGTACAATGTATAAGAACTAAAATGAACTTGATTTCGATATTCACAGATAACTTTTCTCCTGATATATTATGTATAAGTGAGCATTGGTTAACAAATGAAGAAGTGCATGCCTATCAAATCATCAATAACCTAGCTTTGAAATCAGTTTATACAAATAGTATAAGTCATAGTCACTAGTCATAAAAATGGAGGTGTTGCCGTGTATGTTACTGACAATTATAATACTAATTCAGTGGACCTAACTGATTTCTGTGTTGAAATGGACATTGAACTCTCAGGTGTGGAGGTTTTAGAGATTTCAATGATTGTTGTTTCAGTGTATCGCTCACCCAGCGGTAATCTTGACATATTTTTTAACCAACTTGACAAATGTCTTTCTGCTCTGAGCAGTTTAGGCAAGCATATTTTATTAGGAGGTGACTTAATATTCCACTGAATATTGATAATGACAAGACGAAATATTTTGCAAATTTATTGAGGAGCTATGGCCTTTTTATTACTAATCTAAGTCCTACAAGAGGACTTAACTGCCTGGATTCAGTGGCCACAACTTTTGATTCCTGGGACTGTTCAGTTACTGTTGGAGATCCGGTGATTGCTGATCACTGTCCTGTAACATTGGATGTCAATATGAACCCGGTGAATGACTCTCTTCAGGCCCCCTGGGAGAAAAATTATGTTCAGCTAACTAGAGTTATCAATGAGGTAAGATTGCATGAATTCAAGCAAATACTGACAAATATCGATTGGGACAGCATCTTGTCTGACAAGCCAGCCGAACTGATGTTTGAGGATTTCTTCAACTGCTTCAAGTATAACTTCAATATTGTCTTTCCAGCTAAAACTCGAAAGTCAATTCCTATCAACACTAATAAGAAATGTAAAAAGCCAGAAAACACTTGGTATACAAGTGACCTGAGAGAGATGCGTAAATTGGTTGTCACCCTGTATCATGGATACAGGTCTGAAGTGGGCTCAGCACGGGATAGTCTGTACTCTGAATACCTGAGAGCCAAGAAACTTTATAGGCAGCAAGTTGACATTGCAAAAAAACATGACAATATTCAGAAAATTCAGCAGGCTCCAAACCCGTGTGAGGCAGCTTGGGACTTGGTTAGTGAGACCAGTAAGGCCAGTGCAATTATGAAGTGTACATCAAGTCCAGATGCCTTCAACAGGTTTATCCTGGGAGAAGTGGATCGGATTGTAAATTCCACAACATCAGATGAGAGCAATGACTATTTGAACTTTGGGGAGACTCTCAATACAAACAATTGGTTCACCAAATGGAGAAACGTCAGCCCATCTCAAGTATTGGGGGTCATCAAATCTTTTAAGAATTCACATAGTCCAGATGTGTATGGCATGAATGTGATTGTGCTCAAATATGTTGCAGATGTGATAGCACACCCCCTTTCGGTGGTGATTAATGCCTGCTTTGAACAAGGGGTATTTCCACGTGCTCTCAAGGCTGCTCGAACTGTACCTATCTATAAGAAGGGTGATCCTCAGTTAACTTCTAGTTACAGACCAATATCTATAATACCGGTGCTGGCCAAGGTGTTTGAGACCATCATGAAGGACCAGCTGGTGTCCCACTTTGAGGCAAACAAACTATTTGCAGATGCCCAGCATGGCTTCAGAGAAAAGAAATCAACCTTGACTGCAGTATCAAGGCTGGTCTCCAATATCCTGGATACATTTGAGGAGAGAGACTCAGTATCCCTGATTCTTGCCGACCTGAGTAAGGCATTTGAGTGTATTCCCCACAAAATCCTATTGGAAAAACTGGAAAAATATGGTGTCCAAGGACCAGTTTTGCATTTGCTGCACTTATATCTACAGGATCGTCAACAGATTGTATCAATTTGTGGAGCCTCATCTTCTCCCCTATCAGTGAACCATGGTGTGCCGCAGGGCTCAGTCATGGGGCCAGTACTATTCATTATTGCTATTAATGACTTGAGCTTGCTAGGCAATATACTGTTCTTTGCTGATGACACCACCATCTGTTCAAGGGGCAAAACACCAGAGGATGCAACCTTGAAGGCAAATGAGATTTTCAACAGGGCCAAGGATTGGTTTGAACTTAATAGGCTGAGTCTGAATGCTAATAAGACCCAGACTTTGATGTGTAGCCTTGGCCGACACTGTCAACCAGAAACGGTCAAGCTCTTGGGTTTCCACCTTGACTCAAGGCTGCTGTGGATTGAGCACACTGAGAATGTCTGCAGGAAGTTATCTCGAGTTGTCTACCTGCTGCATAGGCTGAAGCCTCAATTGTTGGAGGAACATCTGGTCTTCATTTATCATGGGCTCTTCCATAGCCATCTGAGCTATGGTCTGCAGTTGTGGGGCCATGTTTCCAGTTGTGATGCTATTCTGCTTCTTCAAAAAAAGGCTGTTAGAATAATCTCTTCAAGCGGCTATCTGGATCACTGTAGGCCAATTTTTCGGCGGCTGAAAATTTTCACGGTGTACAGCAATTACATCTTTGTAAGCCTACATTATGTGAAGGAAAACTTGAACATGTTTTCAACAAGAGCTGAGCTTCACGGCGGGAATCTCCGACATGGCATCTCACTAAACCTTCAATACTGCAGACTCAACAAGAAGAAGGATTGTTTTCCCAACCTGGCCCTCAGGATGTTCAATAGGCTGGCAGCTGCAGTGAAGTGCCTGGATGACAGCAGCTTCAGAATAAAACTCAGGTCCTGGCTCATTGATAGAGCATACTACTCGTTGAAGGAGTATTTCGAGGACGATTTGGGCGACATCGTCTAGCCCACCCTGACGCAATCAATCCAGCCCTGCTGGTCAAAGATGAAGACTTCAAGTATCAAGTGAGAATAGTTTGGAATATGAGGTTGTGACAATTCATCTAAGCCGTGTTCTGTACGTATAAATAGTTATATCAGGAGCCTCTTGTTCCAAGAATACTTCGATTCTTTATTCTGTTATCAATATATTGAATATCCTGATGCAACACAGTGTATACTTCCCTATTATTCCTATTATAGTTCTACATTGAGCTCGATGTACTTCAGAGCCAATCAGAACAAGAATTTCTTCTACTAATGCTATCGTTAATTTTTGATCGATTAGTCTTCTATTGAAATTGCAGATCTAAATTGATTGTTTGAAACTGGTTCCCCTTCCCGGTTTTGAGGCACTTTACTAATAACGGTTCATTACATGATTGTTAGAAGAGTTATTGACAGTAGATAGCAAACGACTTTCAATCAGCTCTGCTAGCCTATTACAAAATACTACTTTGCCAGATCGATTTAGGTAACTTATAGACCATGATTAGTGAAGTTTTGTCTTTTCAGCCTTTCAAACAAATCCCCAGTTGCTCAGAATTCTTATTTTTTAGGCTGTTAATTGTATCATGAATTGATTTATTTGTTGACTTAATTGTTTCATTTAACTCTGGCCTATCAAAACTAAACGAAATCGTGCTTATTATTTTTTTGGCCGAGTGGCACACATGTACAGTGAAAAAGTTTAATGATATTATGCATTTTTAGTTTTGCATATTTTGCATTTTTGAGAGTTAGAAGTAGGGTCTCAACAAATCACCTCATGAACAAGATGTGTAAGCTTAAGGGTATGTTAGCATATAGTTATGCAGATATTTCTTTCAAAGACACAAAGATTAATAGGTGTAACTACATTATTATGATGTAAGCCAAAGACTCTCACATGTTCAACTTGAAAACAATTTCACAACTCTTACCTGAGGCACAAGATCAAATTTCACGTTTGATTCACAACGAGGGGTTCACGTTACACTCAAAAATAGTTTTATAATCGCATTAAACGCGCAGAATTAGCAACAGGTGTGGATTACAGCAAGCAAATAGGGACTTTATATTAGTCAGACGGTCCATTCACAACATTTCAACACACATTCAACAAACCCACTACAAACACTGATGTCTAGATCTCGATCCGTTGCCGTACAATCATGTCATACAGGATTCTTCCTTGACAATGGTGGGGGCTTCCCGGCAGTGGTAGTAAAGGGTCAATTACATTGGGCGAGTAAAAACGTTACAAACCGACCGTGCTACAGCAGCTCGGCATGCCAAGCCGAATTATAGAAAAAATTTAACTTCCAGAATTACCCCCAAACTATGCAGTTTCAAAGACAATAAATGGTATTGCAATACAAAATTAAAATATGAAGTTTACCAACAATAATTCAATAAAACTACATCGAAACAGTTCACAGAAAACTCAATGTTTGCACTCTCATCCAAAGTATTATGTTGGTAGCCTGCGAGGTTGAATGTCGGCTTTGGCCACAATAACATTGTATTATTTTGGTGTTGGCTACACCCGCTACACTGCCGGCGAGATATAAAGGTCCGTGTTCAGAAACGTGACTTACGTTTATCTAAGAACAACTTACCCAAGTACAAACTTGGAAAGGCTCTCCTTCATTGAACATGGACACAAGCTAACCTAAAATTGTGTGGTGTTATCAGGCACTAATAAACGGAGATAAAAATTCATGAAAAGATAATAAACTGCATGTAAATTTACAGATGTACAATCTGTCTTATAGATTTATCACATCTGCAATTAAATGTTTTACAATTAATTTGTTTTCTCGTTTTTCACTCTTGTAGTCTCAGAAAATACATTGTAGAGCAGAGTTTCACAGATTCAAGCTGGGAACCTTAAAAATAAATTGTTACTGACTTTGAAAAAGCCCTAGCCAGCCTCCAAAGACTTGGTTCTGCCGACTCGCCCGCTACTCGACTCGGCGATCTGTCTACATCAAGCGAGTAGGAGGGCGAGTTTCAACTCGCATACAGACTCGCCCACTCTACTCGACCCGTGTAAATTAGGCTTTTAGTCCGAGGATTGACAGGTCGTCCAAATTCAGCAAAAATTTGAAATTTTAAAGGGTTCATGCTACCAGCCCCACTTGAAAACTTCTATGAATGTAAATTGTAAAATATTATGGTTAATTCTTAATGGGATTTTGAATTGAAGATATAGAATATGGCTAGAGCTTTTCGTTGTAAGAATATCGTTTTATGGTTTTTCATGATTTTCGACGAGGGCTATAAATATTTCTAGATTAATTCAAATAGAAAATAAACTCCAATTATTTGTTAGGTTAATTGATTACGATGAATAATTGTCTATAATCCTTTACATTTTTGTTCTGATTTCATTTTCAAATTCAGCTATTTCAGGTGGCAACTCACTAACAGCTAACAGCTGATTTATCTCATCTCGTTGTTCATTCACCCTCAAGACGGTCACTTTCTCAAAACTCGAAATCTCGCCATCAAATGAAACTACTAAAATAACAATTCCGAAGACCACGAAGATTGTGCTCAAGTCTACTGAATTTATGGTTATAAATCAATAGTCTTCATTATTATCATGAAGGTTGAACCAAGGAGAGTCACACCGTTTCTTCATTACTTGAGGAGTTTTTTTGCTGGGGTCAGTACTTACCGTTTTCTTGACTAAAATCAAAGTCGATTAACGTTATAGAAAGTCAATTCATTTTGATTGGATAGAAAAATCGTTTTTCGTTCAAACTAATCCGAAGCTATAAGATATCCAGACTATGCATTTCAGGATTTCAACTTTGCCCCATGAATTTAACAAACCTTTCTGATGATGTTGAGTAATAACATGATTTATTAATTTCGAATGGAAATCTATGAACGCTACAACACATAAATATTTAGTTACCGCTGGGAATCATCCATCAGTTATTCAATGCTGTTTTTAATATCCGCAGTAATAGCACTTTGAGGAATGCGAAATGGAAATAGATGTCTCAAATACCTGGAAGTGAAAATAAACCATTTAAAGTTGCATTTCTGTGCCGAATTTTTTGCTAATTAATTTCTTTGCTTGTGCCCAGGCTGGAATGCCTTTCCAATTTGTTTAATTACAAAAAGTGAATGCATTGAAGTAGAGTTGGTTAAATTCGAGATAATCAGTTCCAAAATTGAGGCGTTTTTCATTAGCTACCCCACCTGGTTTCATCATTAAAAAATCGACATACAAACCAGTAGCCTACTGTAATTTCTTTGCTTGTGACCAGGCCGGAACGACTTTCCAATTCGTTAACATCTCAATCAATACACAATCATTGCAATGCGAAATAGAAGTTTATATGGATCATCTCTATCGATAAGCAAGCGACAATTGATAGTTTGAAACGCTCCTTTTGATGTATTTTTTACAAAGTTCAATGTATTCACTACTTTTTTGGTATTTATATATTATATTATATATTACGGTATATGGAAGCTGAACAGACCTAAGCTTAACCTAACCTAACCTTGCTAGATCGTGAATTCCTAGATACTAAATTCAATAATGTATGAATTGAATATTATGTAGGTATGTAGCCTACATTTCCATTAACGAGTCACTGTTTTAGCGAGGTTAGGTTAAGCTTGTTCCGCATCAGCGCGCTGTAAAATAGTGTAAAATAGCCTTCATAATATAATACCTAAGTACCCATTCATTTTTATGTATTTTGTGTTTCAAATAGTATTCTTTATAATGTATGTGAATTTCAAGTTGATTAGTATTTGCTTTTATAAGCAGAAATCTGAATAAATTCGTAATTGAATTTGAATTTCATTTCAACAGACAGATTACATAATGCATATGTTCAGAGTACAATATAACTTAAATCATACACATCATAAAGTATAAATAAAGGTAATAATAGGAAGATAATAAGTTATATAAAAATAATAATTCATATTGGAAAAAAATAATTTACAGTAATCATCATTTAAATACTGTGCAGCATACATATAGTCCAATAAATGACATATTAATTGCCCATTTAGACCTGTTTGGTCTGTTTGTGGATCAATGAGTCCAGTACTTTATTAATCTGATATTTCTTCTATTGCTCGAAAAGAAAGCAAAAAATAACTAACACACACACGTCAGTCGTGAAGCATCCACAAGCGGAATAAGATGATAGATTGAGAGAAGAAAGAGGTAAATAAATGGAGAAAACGAAAAAGAGAGAAAATTAGCAATCTAATGTTGGTACATCGATTTTAAAAGTCGTCCACATTGATCTTCATTTAAATTCATCAGCCAGTTTGTTATTTATTCTTGGAGAGACCACAGGCACCTGGTTGAGTTATTGAAGGTGGAATATTTTTCATAATGATGTGACATAAATAGGAGATATTCATATCACAGGCTGTGCGAAAGTTACGTTAAATGCCAGAGTGGTGCTCCTCTTGTCTCTGAATTTAAATGTATTTTATTTTTGTACATGAACATCAGTACTGTCTTGATAAAAAGCTGTCTAACTCTGAAAACATAAAATATATTAAATAACTGATCAGATGGAAATTTTCTACAAATACCAAGGCCAGCTTTTATTATTGCTTTCTGGGTGACCGAAATTTCATCCAGCAAAGTTTTGGAAGCACTACCCCAAAGAATGATACCATAATACAAAACCGATTGGACATATGCAAAATAAACAGTTCTCAGGTGATTAATGTTAAGAACTCCCCTAACCTGGCTGAACACATAAATCATTTTTCTTAGTCTGCTTTTCAGATATCTAACATGGGTGCTCCAAGTCAATTTACTATCTCTATAAACACCTAAATATTTGTAATTGAACACGGTTTCAATCAAATCACAACCGCAATCATCACCCCAATCAGAGCCGCATGAGTGAAGCCTCAGATCCAAGTTGGGTGGAGGAGCGCGACTTTCACGTAAAAAATAGGCATACATTTAGTTTTTTTTGCGTTCATATTAAGTATGTTTGTATCAAACCAGTTTTTCAATTGCCTCAGCTCCCTCGATGCTACTCTGTAAACATGTTCCCAACTGTCACCCTCAAAGTAAACCGCTGTGTCATCAGCAAATCACATCATCTTGCAACTCATATTTTCCTGGATGATATTGTTGATGTAGCCCAGGAATAGAATTGGACCAAGCGTGCTACCCTTATAACTGATATCACAACTTATACTGATATAACTGATATCATGAATGTTGCTTCTGACGCCCCCAATGGAAACCAATTGACGGCGGTTGGATAGAAATTCTGTGCCCATGCATGTACCAGCAGTACTAGTAATGCCTATGCCCGTTAGCTTATACAACAATATATTATTGTCAATCGAGTCAAATTCTTTTGCGAGGTCATTAAACAACAAGAGTATGAATTTATTACTATTTATGCTCTGTCTCAAGTAATTGAGAAAAGCAGTTGGAAGAGTTACAATCATTCCTGAATCCAAGTTGACTATCTATTAGTGTATTATTTTTTCAAATACTCAATAAATTGCTTCTTTTAGCACCTTTGAAATAAAGCTGAGCTGGTTTATAGGCCAATAATTATTCATTTCATTTTTATCGCCGGACATATAAAGGGGAATGACTTTTGCTAATTTGTGGATATCTGGATAACTACCTGCTGCAAAGCTTCTATTAATTATGTGCCGAAGCGGCTGTACTGTAATATCCTTTTTTGTTAGTACTCTAGCGATGTTGTTTTAATTTTTTATCATACAAATATTGTTCTCACTGTGATAATATTGATTTTGTTTAGTTCACAATCAATAACAAATTCTATTTCATGTATTCTGAGATAAATTTCAACTAAATGTCATGCATTTTGTTTTAGCGCGAGGCCAAGGATGCTTTGAGACATCATTTATGGGATTCACAACCTCGAACACAGTCACCTCCAAGTCTTCCTGGTGGTGTTAATCATAAAATTTCAAAAAACTATTATTATTCTCGTGATGGACGAAGAGATGCCAAACCAGACCTTGTTTTGGTTGAAGGCTCTGGCCAAAAACTTATTTCTGAACAGACAGCGAATTTAAGGTATGATCATTGATTACTTCAGCCTGCAATCAGACATTTTGTAACATGTATTTCATTAGGCCAAGTAGTATGAGAACAACTCAACGTTATCCTATTCACGTCAAGACTCTCTTCCACACACAGGCTTCACCTTTGAGGAGAGCATTCATGAAGTATTTTTTTTAAATTGCGTTGTATTTCTGTGTAATTATGTTAAACTTCATGTAATATTTTGCTATTATGATAGAATATTTTTCAATTTCTACTGAACGTTTTAACTTATATAATATTTTTTGTTTGCAAGAAATGCAATGTTATTGTTTGACTCGAATTTTTGTTACTTCTGGTCATGGAAAATAAACACCAATTTGATTTGATATCAAAATTGTTAAGCTAAATAGAATAAATTATATATGTACGGTAATTATTATTTTCCAGTAAATATGAAATTGTATATTTCACGCAAATTCAGAACCAGTTACGTAGCCTACAATGTGTTTTCCAAAATTTATTTGTGTATATATTTCTTTCTTAGTAGATAGGTAAATTTTGTTTTTGTATATTACATTATTTTTAGAGATGCACCATCCCTTAGCACAAGCTTTGCAACAAATATTTTCTTTATTATGTGAATACTCATAACTTTTAAGTAGTTATTAGCAAAATCATTATATTAAGGAAAAGTGTGATTTTTGTTTTAAATTATTATATTATCAGGTTATGACAATAAATAAAATTGAATCGAAAAAATTGAATTATGTTTCTCTAACTTCGGAAACGTATTTTTCATGTTCAAAATTAGTAATTTTATCTATTTTGAAGGTATGTTTTAGATAATAATTGTGTTTTTCAATAGGATTATCTCATTCTACTTTTATAATAATTATATTGACAAATGAGGAACAAGATTATAAAACAAAGGGTTATCTGGAGCTCGCCCTCTGACAAAATTTCTAATTTAAATCCTTCAGAATGCAATTTTAGGTTATTTTAGTAATTACTAGGCTCCACACAATTACATTTCGCAACTCTCTGATCAAGGAAACCGAACTTCATAGACAGAAACTTGTTTTGCAGTACTGACCTTTTTTTGAGTCGTGGCGGACGCGTTTCGAACTATGTAGTTCTTCCTCGGTGCTTGGTTGCAGACTGTCACAAAGAATGAGAATTTGTAACTCAAAGATGCTACAACACAACCTTGTGAACTTGTTACATGGCGGTAGGCTAGCTACTACCGGACTGGTAGAATTGCTAGAGGACAACTGGAAAGCTTAGCTGTTCATCATGTTTATTTGAATGGCTGCTCTTACATTTTAAACCCTTCTATTTGAGTCTAGAGGTTTAAATTTATTCAACCTTACAATGTATTCTGTGCAACATCCTCTTCTCTTTGTTATATGTTTTCTTGAAATTTTCTGCAGCAGGATAACACACTTCATACGATCTATAAATAATAAGTTTTGAAGCATCTGTGATACACAGTATTACAAATTACAATCTAATATCAAACTGACAGTTATGAATTTTACTCACTTATAGTGGAGGGATGCTTTATCAGCCTGGGGGTGCATTTCTCTTTAGAGATGAAATACATCCCTCCAGTATAAGTGTGTAAAAATCATAATTTAAATAGAAATACAGTGTCAGTTTTGATAATAAATTGTTTATCAAGATTTCTTCATGGAAAACATCACAGACAGGAAAATAGCACTAATTTTCTAATTAATCCTGTAAAAATCTGTTTCATGAAAATATTTTTCTTTTATTCTACTCGTGTAAAATAACCTATAACATTTACCTATTGTTCCTATTATTTTCAGGTCGCTGTATTTTTAGCGACTCCTAAGACGTTTCCTGCGTCAAATTGTTAGAAATTCTTTCTTTGAAATTACTTGGTCGCCAAATTACTATGGAAACTATTTACCTCTTTATTAGCGCTTCTATCGTCATTCATTTTTAAGATGGTATGAAGAATGCTCAATTATTTAAAAAGTCACAGATACTTTAGTACGAAAGGTGCTCTTCATGTAATTCAACATTGATAAGAGTCCCGTATTATTTAGAGCAGTAAACCCTGTTCAAAACATACCACTTGTAAGTCGGAAACCTGTTGAAACTGAATGTTTTATTAGGTCCCAAGGAACGTATGCTTTTTTTAAAGAAAATTTGTGTCCGAGTTTCATCGTAGACAGGGTTTACTTTACAATTGCTGTTAATACAGACAAAACGCGTTTAAATTTCGTTTTAAAAGGAGAATTTATTATGAAGCATTAACTTGCAATTTCTACGTGTATTAATTGCATTTTACGTGTGTGCATGCCCTGTTACTTTTATGAAACATGCTCCTGGTTAGCGATTCCATATAGAAAAACAGATTCCAAGTTTAAAATTGTTCTTGTATGTTTATACAATGTTGTTTTTTGGTTGCAGTCAAGGAAAGTCAGCTTTAAGTCGAACTCCTGGCCAGATTTACCCATGGGATAGTCCTATGAAATGAATAAGAAGTCTTAGTCGTTTTTGTAAAATTGTTTCCAGTAATTTAATAGATGGCTTTGCTAATATTGTTTTTGTTGAATTAAAATGAATTCCATTGCTACTTTAGTTTCATTCAAAATCCACCAAAATTTCTATTTTGAATGGTTGATAATAATAAATTTGTAAATACTAAGTTATTCTTTCTAGTGTAATTAGCTCTCATAAGTCGAACATTTTAAATGTGGAACTTCTTGTCATTATGGCAGTCATTTGTGAACTCTAATACTTCAATTTTATTCTCTTGAATTGAAACCTGAAATTCTTTGGAAAATATCCTCTTACAATCTAAAATTGAATTGTTCTATGTAACATATGTTAGAATTCAATTTTAGATTGTAAGAGGATATTTTCCAAAGAGTTTCAGGTTTCAATTCAAGAGAATAAAATTCAAGTATTAGAGTTCACAAATGACTGCCATAATGACAAGAAGTTCCACATTTAAAATGTTCGATAGTACGGTAACTTATGAGAGCTAATTACACTAGAAAGAATAACTTAGTATTTACAAATTTATTATTACCAACCATTCAAAATATTACGCCTAATGTAGTCAAATTTTTAACTGGTCTGTTGTAATTGACTTTTATAATGTCGATTATAAAATAATAATCGAACCTTCAATTTTGAAACTCGTTCATGATCATTTGATCGTTGATTGACATTTAAAAAAAAAAATAAAAAATTTATATATATAGACATGAACATCTTACCTCAGAGTAGCTTTGAGTTCAATGTTTGTAGTCAATTGTGTTTCGTACCAATGTATGTCTTTCTAAAATTTTCCAAATCGATAAATGCTTGCTTACAAGATAAATTTGATTTCTTAGTTCGAAAGTTTCATTTTTTCAATGTTTCTTGTCTGAAGGAAATAGTTTCCCTCACTCACGTCTCGACACTTCCATTATTCAATTTCAACTACAATAAGAGGCCTCAGTACTTTTTTGTCACACTAGACCGCTCTTTGGCTTTCAAAAGCCACTTAATAAATACTGTAACAAAAGTGAGATCCAGGACTAACAAAGTGCAGCATCTTGCTGGCTTATCGTGGGGGGTGGGGGCAGATGCCAGAGCTCTGCGCACTTCTGAATAAATCCCTGTTATATTTTGCAGCAGAGACCTGTGCTCCTGGTTTGGCCACACCCACCCCTAGGCTCCCAGTGCTGTGTAATATTCCTCCTGGTATGAGGTAAGGAATTACTGAGAAGAGAACAATTTGTCAAGATTATCAAAAAGCCTAGACTTCCAATTTTGCAAGATCTGCCTGATCAAATCCGCCTCAAGTCCTAACTTCCACTAATTCGGACTGCCAGTTAATTGTCGAGGAATTCACTTTTGACAGAGGCTGGAGTACACCTTGGGAGAATTTTACTAGACAGAACAGCTCTCTTCTGAGAGACCCAGTAATACCTGTCAAGGGCATGATTCTTCCTCGAAGGAGTACGTAGATAGATAAATTAATTGTCTATTAAGGGCGGAGTTAGGTCTCAAGGCCCTCTCTTCCACTCAATTGGTGTGTTAATCGTTTCCGCACAGGTGTAGGAATATGCAATCACGGGCGTACCAAATTGGGCCAGACTCAGTGGCGTACCGAGGTTTCAAGCGCCCTGGAGCAGAAGTGTCTTACGATTACACCCCCCCCCCCCCACAAAAAAAAAATAGTCTTATACTTAACCACTCGATAGGGCTGATATTAATATAGTGGTCATTTAATGGACCAACGGCTTTTTACCCGCCTCTTACTACGCCGTATTTTTCAGAAATGCGAATCTCCGATGAATAATTTTTTGCCAGGCCAGATTCTGCTTTTATCACTTTTATCAATTTCCAAACAGCTTGTTTTTGGATTTTTTTACTTTTCTATAAATTCATGTGCAGTTATTCTTTTAGCATTTTGCAAGTAATTCCTATAAAAAATTTCTTATATTTATCTTATAAATATCTAATAGGATTCAAAAGTGAAGTATTTCAGTCCTGTTCTTGGTAATATAAAAACCATTAAACTTTTTTTAATTTATTTTTCTAAAATAAATTCAAAGTCTTCATTCAATTACTTGTAATCGTTATACCTTTTTCCACCCAATTAACATTGTTTTGGCTTTGCTACTTTTGACTCGACTGTTTTGCATTGTCTGGTTGTAACGCATTTGCGGCTGAACGCGTGAACCGATTTCTTTTAAATTTGACATTTTAGTAATGCGCAGCGATGTATTCATACGGTTTTTTAAAATTGTGTTGCATTTTACCCTTTTGGCCTTCATTATAGTAATACATATTTTCGTAAGTAAAAGGCAATTTTCTCTCAAGAACGGTGCGCCCCTCAGAGCCTTGCGCCCTGGAGCGACTGCTCCACTCGCTCCATTATCGGTACGCCACTGGCCAGACTGCAGACCAGTCCATTGATTGTGAGGCTGCAACGCAATCAGTGAGTCATATTATTGTTCATGAGTGTCCTTTGCGCGCCTTTCTAAGGGCATTGTGGGAGTTCACAGTGTTAGTGAGAGGAGTCTATGGATTGTCTAAAAGAGTTGAACATGGCTCTGTGACAAAAATATAAATTATATCACCTTTTTCCCTTAACCGGTTTTTATTATTTGACTACAATAGGTTCTTCATCCTGTTATTATTACTATTGTATTTATTTTATAAGACTCTTCTATGTATATAGAGAATACCTAATTTTGTGAATACCGTACCTATAGTGTCTGATCTAAATTAACGTTTTTTTCTCATTCTAACTTCATCATATACATCTTTTTCAAGAACAACTATTATATATATTTCCTTCTTTAAATTGCTTATCTGAACATGCAATGCTACAATCCATCATGATATTCTGCCAGAGGGCATATACCTATATAGAGGCATTTATAATCAATTGAAAGGAAGGATAGGTATGAATGTAAAGGAAAATGTATAAATTGTCTAACAAAAAATAAAACAATCTTCTGCCTGAATTAGCTGAAATTTCAAGCAGAAAACTGTTATTGGTTAGCCACTTTATGCATTTTCCTTTACATCATCCTATATTACTACCGGTATGTATTTTATCATATCATGACTGAGAAATGTTTTTAAATGTATGTTCAACTTTAATATTTTTTGGAAATAAAGCATTGTTCCTATGAATTTGTATAAAAAGCAATTCAGACAAAGCTTGAGCTTAGGGTTTTCCTAGATCAATCGTACGATAATTTCGAGCTAAATCCACCATAATTCTTCAGCTTGCGTCTGGCAACATTGATGCACAGTGCACAGGACCTATCTCCTTGATCATTCCGAGCCCCGCCATCATTTAGCCACTGATGTTCACCACGCTATATCTCAAAAATGGTTCGTGATGCGAAAAAAACAGAGTAAAAAATAAGTTGAAAATTAAATTGTCTTCCAATTTTATAATGCGTTGAAATGATGTGCAACGCATTGGAAACAGGAATACTATTGTTATATTTACAAATCTGATTTTCGTGACCTTTGACCTTCAATATATTTTGATTGCTCACAACATGTTGACTTTTCAACATCTTTTAGAATGTCAAAATGAAGATCTCTACCAAATTGCAGAAAGTACCATTCCATTCCGATGCTTGGCCACTTATTTTTGCCTGGGCCTGGACTATAATTATTTATTGTTAATATTCTCTCCATTCATGGTACGGGCATTTGAATTTTGAACTATTCCGGTTGCTAGCCAGTCGGCCAGGTTAGCCAAGAATTTTCTTGATCTAAGGAGTTACGAAATGACAGATTATTTTTCAATGTAGATATAGTATTTACTGCGATACATCCATACTATATATTCCATTTGAACTGAATTTATTTAATTTTCAATTTTTAGTAATTCTATATTTATTCTGAAAGACATTCAACTACGGTAATGAACCGTTAAGCTTGATAACGTACTTTATACTTGACAAAGTAGGCTACTGTAAACATTTGCGCAACAAAAACAAGTATATTATTCTCTGAGTTGAATCTTCATGGGAAAAATTGTTTAATATTTTGTGGAATATCACATTTTCATGAAATACATTGAAATATGAAATTTTATATTTGATAGATGAGTGAGGTTGATTGGTTTCTTCTACAGTTAATAGATTCCATGTATATCTGCATTTTACAGAATTTAAATGAATTGTGGAATTTAATTGTAATATACGATTATAAATAAATCTGGCTTTAATTTTTTTATAATATAATATCGCGATACGGAAGTAGATCTGCCTCCTTTATCGGATCGCTCTTCTATCTAAGCTTTTAGCTCTTATTCTAAAAGCTCGTGGTAATGTCTAGAAGTGTAGTGTAGAGCAGGGTAGATCGGTAGAACATCAGCTTCTTTCTGTGCAGTTTTCATTACTTGTATGATTCCGACTTATTTTATGTGTTTAAATGTTGATTCGTTATTTGGAAACGTCGTTAAAATGGAATTTCTAATGAAGGGAACATTATTGGAAAATGTTGGTGTTGTTTTGATATCGTGTAGTACCATCTTAGTGATTTAAAATTCAAACGTTCATGTTGATAGGGAACATAATGTTTCACCTGTGGCCAATCAGCAGAATTTAGGCCCCCTGACTTTCAAGATGGCCCCATGGCCAGAAACAGGCAACGAACCTAAGGCGCCTGATAAAAATAGTGAATCGGACAATAATTCCGTGAAATCAGATCGAACGAAAATTAGTAATTCAACTGGTACCGACAGTGACATTCCGGATCGTGTAGTTCAAGAGGTACGTTGAACCTTTTGGTTTGATATTTGTATCTTATTATTGATGGTTTATCTTAGTTTATCAATTTAATTCAATCTAACATCATATTTCAATAATGTGTTCCGTGTCCCTCCGCAAATCTTCTTTGTATTTCTCCTTTATTTGCATCGATTTCGATATTTAGGACAGATTTGGTTAACACATGCATTCCGCTGTTGTAGGGTTCATGTGTTTCCTAACTATAAACTTCAAGATAAAAGCCAACCTATTAAAATTGAAAATTTGGTCCATTCTCGAATGACTCATGTCAATTTCAAACTGTTCACCGATTTTGTAGCATGTGTCCGATGGATGTGTCGCTTGGTGTTATTGACGACACCATAGTAACTTATAAACAGCTGAAATATATATTGTTATAAGTTTGTGATGAGTCATCATAGTCTGTTGTGACTGGTTGAGTTATTTGATTACCTTCCTCTGGTCATATGTGAACATGCCCAAAACTCTAGGTCTCTAGTCAACAAGCTTAACCTAACCTCGCTAGATCATGTAGATGTTGAGTTCAATTCTGTAATGTAATGCTCTAACTCAAGCAATCTTCAGAACATTGCATTAGCGGGACGTCACAATCTAGGGAGGACGTCGCAATATCGGTTATTGTAGAATATCTTTTATTTCATTCGGTTGTTTGGATGGACTGACATAGAACTGGTGCCTTAATTTCCTAAGGCCTTTAGTCGCCACTGATGGCAAAGACAATCTCAATTAGCCTATGTTTTTATTAAAATTATTTTGATGGTTAGAAAAGCACTTTAATACTGCTAATTTATGTTGTTTATATTAGCAAAACAGCATTCTACTACATCATGGCTGCAAATCGGGGCTTGGATAGCCGGGATACTGTACTTTAAGAAGTTAAAATTTAATACATTCACAAAATTTAAGATGGCCATTTGAAAGTTTTGGCCTGCAATTTTGTTTCACTTGGTAATTATGCAGTTAGGTTTCTGTATCAGTCCACCAAAACAAATTGATTGAGTAAAGTCGTTGTCCGTACCAAATCCTAACCTCATTCACAATCATATCTAATTTTGTAAGCTATCGATTGTATTGGTGGGCTGATATAAGAAATTGTCATTTAGATATTAATTTATTTTCAAAATAGTGCGCGATGTTCAATAAATGTGTTGACAAATATGGTGGTTTTCAACTCATGTGGTACTAAGCACATGGTACTATGACATGTACTAAATGTTTCCTACCTTGTCATTGAAGCTGTCCTTGGACGATAATATTGGAGGCTTTATTCTGCACTCAATCGCTCAGCTTCCACGTCGTTCACATCCACCTAAATCACAATTCAAAATCAAATGTATGTATCAATAAATAATTACTTGCTGGGTAGTAAAAATCGATGAAAATACATGTACGAAACTGACTCGAGGACTAAAAGCTTAGCAGTAAAAGGACAGGAAATTTGTTTTCAAGTAAAGTTGTTTAAAAGATGTAAAATATCGTGCAGTAGTAGTTGAAAACAAAGATTTGATGGATTTGGTGGAAGCTGGAGATAAAACTCACCGTGCACAGAGCTCAACAAGAACTATATTGAGCACAAGTAATGTAGAATGTCATAGTATTTCTATGATGAAGGAGTAAATAAAGTAGTAGTGTATGCAATGACTGTATTATGACTGCACTTAAGCCATGACTGCACTTAAGATGTAGGTCAGGATAACATCGTATAAGTGTATATTTTTGCATATACACTAGTTTATTTACTACTAACACTGATAATTACCACTAATGATGATCCTCGATGGTGGTCATTGATGATGACCATCGTTTTTGATCTGATATGATGATCTTTGATTGATCATCAACCTTGGCGAGCCTTGACTCCTCAATGAATATCTTTAGTGGGGATCTTTTATGATGATCCTCCTTAATGGTCCTTGATGAGAATTCTCAAAGATGATCGTCAATGGTGACCTTCGATGATGATCCTTGCTGTTGACAATGAATAATCATCCTTGATGATGACCATCTCTTCAAACTTATTCAAACAAAAAGCAACCTAATAAGCTTAATTGTTGACAATAATTGCTTGTGGGTTTGAACTCAATTCAATTTTGACTATTGTGACTATTGCATATTATTCTTTTCAAAACTGAATTGTAGAAATCCTGAGCTCTGATTGGTCTAGAGTCCATATCAAAAAGTCTATCCACAGATCTTGCTTCTTGAGAGTGTTTATAATTGGTGCTCAAATGTAATTATTTATTTTTATTCTTATTACAAAAAGCTGTAAGCTTGAATTTTTTGACTTAAGAAAATTTAATTCTAGGGGTTTTGCTTGAAAGGATAAATTTCACAGTAAATTGCAAGCAGTAATTTTATTGGAGTGAAGAGTAAAAGCTTGAGAGCTATTTACTCTGTTGATAGTTGATTTACAGTTAAACCTTGAAAAATTGCTCTAATACGATTGGTAACCAATTGAAAATCACAATAATCGAATTTACTCTTGTAGTCATGTTCGTATACAATCAGCCATCAGCATCTTTCAAATTATCATATGTGAAACAATAAGTAATGAAGAGAAGCATGGTCAGTGAGGTGGAAAATTGACTGAGTCCTACCTCAAAGCTTGTACTTCTCGAAATATTTTCCAATTAGCCCAGTCAAATTAGACAAATTGAGAAGTAATTCTCGGATTTTTTAAATTGACACAATTGGTTCTTGGTACACGATGTTTGAATAACTAAAGAGTCCTGGTGGTGGGAGCGCGAGCTATGGTGTAGGTGACCTTTTTTTGTTTTTAGCTCTGAAACTATGAGTTGTAGCTGAAATTTGCTCTTCATAAAAGTTAAAGATGACAAAATTTTCTACATAAATGTACCTAATCATTTTTTACAAGAGACCAAACATTTTTGAGTTATAAAGTCAAGAAAAAACAAAAAGATTAAAAAAGTTATGTTTTTATTGTCAAGTAAAATGTAATATGTCGTAGGCTAAAATATGAATTTATATCATACTGAAATGAATATTGAAAAGGTTATTTAAATCATTGAACGAATTGTGTAACAATATATGCTATTTAGTAAGTCATAGATTAAACTCGTCATCGATCTCTTCTTCTGGGGATTGGTCGCAGTGGCGTAGTAGCATTAAACGCGGCAACTGCTGGGGGGCGCAAGGGGTCTAGGAGCGCACTCAGCAACCGGAGCTAAGCTCTAGATATTATAAGTTTTCCAGGAGCTACAACTAATTTTTTTGTAACTTCGTACTTCAAATTACTGCAAAAACTTATCTTAGTCCACTTATTGATTGAAATAAATTATATTTTTTTTAATGTCAATATTGTTGTAAGCAAGCCCAATATTTTGAGCAGTTTACTTTCAAGAGGAAGTGTTTTTTTTCTGGATCTTGAATGAGCGGCTTAGTTGTTCTCTGCTCTGTTGCTTACTCAATCTCAATTACGTAGGTTCTTCAATATTGAGAGAGTCTTCAATGTGCTACAGCTAATTCTCTCTGTTAAATAGGGGGTTTATAGACTTGAAATTTCATTCATTCATATTGAACTTCAAGGGGGAGATAAATGTTTGATTCGCTCAAAAGGGCTAAACATGTTACTGTCACACGGAACTAAGCTGTATTGTTATGTTTTCGAATTTGCCTATTTCTGAAAAAAGTCCGTAATTTGATGGGTAACTTATTTAAAGCCTAGCTCACATGTAAGATGGCTTTTTTCTCAAATAGATTCTTGTTGATTATTGCAGCTAATAATTCATTATTTTGTTGTCTGTCAATCAATATTTTCACAGCAACAAGAAAAAACGGATTTTAAATCAAATTCAAGCACACTTGAGCGAAGAGAAAACACTTGTGAGGTTCTGGATTTGATTTGGTTGCTTCTCAATCAAGCAGCAATTTTGTCTGGTCAATTTTTTTGACAAGACCTATGATCTAAACTAGCCATTTGTGCATCTTGAAGTATCACTTTTACATGTTGAGCTTATTTTCGTTTTTGGAAAAAATGTTACTAAACATGATAAATTGGGAATTTGAGGTTATACCTTTTTTTGTCTAAAACTTTTCTTCACAGGACGTATCCCAGGCCCAAAAATCGAGAAAAATGGCTTGTACTCAAGAATGGGGTGGAACCCCTGCAATTTAAAGGGCAGTGGCGGCAATCATAACAGCAGCAGCAGGGATGCCGACGCGGAGCGTCGCGGGCAGTGTATTCAACTCCCGCAGCTGCAGTATACTACCTGATTTGGTTAAATACAACCTTTCTAGAGCCTATTACCTCCCAAAATATTGTGTCCTATCCTTATATTTTTTTAATACTGAAAGTTAATTTTTATTACTAATTGATATTGAAATAATCCATAAGCTTACTAAAATGTAGTTGAATACGTTTTTCTTTCTTGACTTTATAACTCAAAAATGGTTGGTGTTACACAAAAAATGATTGGGAAAATGTTATCTTGAACTTTAGCTAGATCCTAATAGTTTTAGAGATATGGGCAAAAAAACAGAAAATGGTTACCGCACTAGCTCGACCTCCAGGACTTTTCAGTTTCTTCAAACATATGTAGCAAGGACTAACTGAGTTAATTTTCACAACTCTGGGAATTATTTCTCTCAAGCGGCATTATTATGTCTAATCTGACTGAGCTGAGTTAAAAAAACTTGTTTCTCTATACGTATTCAATTTCTCAATACTGTGATTTATGTGCATAGCACGAGTCTGCATTATCATTAATATCACTACTCTATCAATTCCTGTGCTTTTTGAAAAGGTTGTGCTTATTTTCTATTAATGAAAATTATCACATTATGGATTCCACGTAGGCTACTAAATACTTTGATAGTATTTGCCTTTAGGTTACATATTTTATACAAGATTAATATAATCTTTACCAATATTAAGTATATCAATTATAAGTCTTTGGACTTAGGACAGAGAAATAGTCTAGTATTATATGAAATTTAAATTGTTTTTTCATTATAAAACCATGCAAATTAGCCACATTTAGATTGTTGCCGCGTTTCACCTCTCTTTTCTTATTTTTGCTTGTCTATTATCAAGTAGTCTCCCATTACATTTTTTAATATAATCTAGCATATTAATAAAGGATTTTTATTGTTATTTATTTTTTTCTTTGTTACAGGCAAAGCTTGTGACACCAAAAATGGTTCAAGACGTTAATCAAAAAACAGCACAAGATGTCCAAAATGCTCTAAAACCTGTACAAGATGTCTCGCTCAGTTCAAAACTGGGGCATGGAGTTCAGCCAGTGGACTCATTAGACGAGGATGGACTGAAATCATTGCTCGAAGAAGCAATAACTTATAAAAGCCCCAAAGACAAGGACACCAAAAGTGCCCTTTTTCAGGTAGTTATCTATGTCCAGAAATAATTATTCATTATTTGAATTGTTTAGTTGCTAGCCTGTTTTCGGGTTTCATAGCAAAGCTGGAAGTTTTCAACATTTATGACCTTGTAATGTTGATGCTTTTAAAATCATCTGCTTTAATGAACATTATTCTGGAATGCATTCCTGAAAATTTATGACCTAGTAATTCAATTTCATTAGTTCTAATTGAATTAATAAATATTTAAATATTCTATATTTGATTTACTAATAATATTGATTTAGTAATTCGATTACTTCTAATTGAATTCATCAATAAATTTGCAATATTTCATACTTTGTGATTTTAATTATTAACTTATATGTTCCAATTGGATTTAAGCTGATATCTACATAACATAACTAAGCTAAGGTAACAAATTGATAATAAAAGAGAATTTATTGTTTGTGATATTGTGGAAGATATCCATAATGAAAAATACTTGTTGATGTTGCCACAAGCAAATTTATTATGAAAACATGTAATACTTCTAGAATCAGCTTCATTGAGATTGAGAATGACATTACAAATTTATAGTAAATGTTAATTAATTTTTTTTTGTATTTGTGTTCTTGATATTGTGGTAGATATTCGTAATGAATAAGACTTTATGCTGTCACAACCACATTTATTATGAAAAAAAAACGAGTTTCGGCAGTAACATCATTTCCAATCATAATAAAAATAATAATGATAGTTTTATTTATTTATTATAGCATAGTACATAATTCGTACACCAAATGAGTATTGTCAAACTAAGTACTCTACCCAATATGTATTCTAATAGTGCAAAACTAGTTTCCTAAATGATATCACATAGATAACAGAATCTCTCCGCAAAAACAAAAATTAACACTCCAGTGGGCGCACCCGTCTCCTTGCCATGAGTGGTCACGTATGTACACCATTTTTGTTTTGTGCGTTACGGCGTGTATACACAATCAAATTTTTCATCCAAATCAATAAAATAAAAGAATTCAAACTGCTTTGAATCCCTTCATAGTCTATCAAATAGCTTCAAATCTTGTTCAATATTATACAAGACTTTTAAAGTATTGTCAAAGATTGTACAAGATTTATTGGATGCGATTATTTGATGAAAGATTTTATTGTGTACAAATGTCTTTCTTCAACAATTTTGTCCAATTAAACTATTGCTTCGGCTTTTTTAGGTTAACATAATTATTACAAACATTTTTCAATATACAATGTAACATGTATTATGCTGTGAGGTCAAATCAAATTTGTAATCATTGTAATCTACAAATTTGAAGATTTAAAAGAGAGCTCTATAGTTTGCTTTTATCTGCTTTTTACATTCTGAATATTTTTTCAAGACCATTTTGTTTTTTAATTGACTTGAGTTTTCTAGTTTTTTTTAGGATATCTCCTCTCAAAATCACTTTCCAGCGGTTCGGAATCGGAACCCACTTGAAACTGTAAGGCCATTCATATCTCACCATCATCATCCCCCATTACCGATGCACATGTTTTCGTTGTTTTTTGTATACTGTAGTATTGTATGTTTGATTGGTAAATAAAAATTCATTTATTTATCATGTCGAATAATCAGCTGCATCTAAATAACACTGTAAAGCGGTTACAATGATATACAGGTTATGACGATTCAGTCCTTGTACGAGGTGGCCGCGGGGAGTTGGTACCCGGCGGCGAGTTGTCCTAGACCCCATAGATAACAATTCTAGTCATAACTCATCCATTCATCTACTGAATAATAAGCTTTTCTTTTCAGGAACGAATGTAATCCAATTTTAAACTCTTTCACATTTACAATATCTCTCAGATTGGAAGTTTATAAAAAGTCTTTGCCCCTTTTTCTCAAAAATATGAAGTCTGTCGCTTTGCATGGTAATGTTGTTTCGGCATCGTTACTGCCGAAGCTATTGTATCTCGTGTTGTCTTGACTTCAAAGTCACAACTACATTTATTGGTACAATTTGATTGAGATTTAGAATGGCGTTACTGCCGAAACTATAGCATCTAGTGTTTTCACAATAAATGTGGTTGTGACAAGTCTTATTCATTATGAGTTCATTTTAGATCACGTTTTGGTAAATTTGAATTTATTAAGGTCACGATTTGATTGTTAATGTGAATTTATGACGGTTATTGTTTTTAAGTACCATGTAATTTTTATCGACAACTATGTTATGAAGTCGGTATTTATTAGAGTTTTTTTTCGAAGGATGAAGCCTACATAGGCCTGAGATCTGTTTGTGTAATGAGTTGGATGAGATGATTGATGAGTTTGACCTACAGCTTGAGGTTTTGAACCGGGCTAAGAAGTGATGCCAAAACAGCTGATTTTATTCACACTTGATAAAACAATTTTAATGACGTGACTATTATACAACAAGAGCAATTTTTCAACACTGGCTCTAGAACAATCAGAACTTAGAATTTTTCCAAAACAGTGTCGAAATTAATATTATGCAATAGTCACATCAGCTGATTTAAACATTTCTGAATCAAAACGGGAATCACGATTTCAAACCCACAATCTATTGTTAACAAGCAAGCATTCTAGGTTATTTTACTCTGAGTAAGTTACCCAAGTTATTGTCAAGTGAAATTAAAAGTAAGTTATTGGTAGCTGTAGATAAAACAGTGTTTACAACTATTGTATTTAGCCTTAAAGCTACTCGGGAGATGTTTGGAATACTCGCTTCGCTCATGTCCTAACTTACATCTCACTTGTGGCTTCATGTTACAATCATACATAATTCATAAGGCAGTCAAACTACAATCGTTAAATAAACTACTGTTTTTAATTTCATTTTCTATTTATTTTTTTATTCACAGAACTTACTAATCGAGGCTGAAAAGAACGACGATAGTGATCAGACTGATGATGACAGTAGCAGCATCCATTACCAGCCGTTGGGTCAAGGTCAAGGACGGGCACAGACACAGCGAGGGACACGAAAACGTCTGAATCGCAGAGATTCAGACAGACAACGCAGTGGTGGCTCACTGCAGAATCTAGCCTGCTGGCATGCTGGTACCGGCAAGTTGTCAAGTCGTGGGTCCGTGTCAGCTAGGCAACGAGAAGGTGGCTCCTTGCCCACCAATGTCAACCAATCGTGTGCTGATGATGCTGCTGCTGCGGCAAAAGACGATGCCCTCTGCAATTACACGTCAAGAGCCACACTGCACGTGTCCCCAGTCGATTCTCCCATATCAATCCCCATAACTTCTTCCAAAGTGGCCAGCTCTGTGGTCAATGGTGTGGAACACACCCCTTTGCAACTCCATTCCAACTATAATGCAGTGAAGTCAGTTGTTGGCTGTGAAACAGCTCTTAGAAGTAAGTGCAAAGAATTCCTTTCAAAAATGTAACCACTATGCACTATTTTAAACGGGGCTTATTTGAACACTAATTTCTTCCAAACTACAAAACTTGGAAACATAATTTCAACTTTTATAGAAAGGAGGAAGTTTTCCTTTCCTTATTTCACAGGAGACTTGAAACCCCTTTCTTTTAAGGCTTTTGAAAGCAGGTTTTCAAGTCTAAGGAAACCTCATCGTTGGTTCATAAATACTGGCCTTGGTCTAATTTTTCTTGGTTTTTGAGAAATTTCAAGGTTTTATACAACAGTGTTTCTTGCTATAATTTACTTAACATTGCATGTAAAATGTATTTTAATTTGAGTTAGCCTAGACATAAGAGAAATAGTCTAATACAGGGCAGCCTAGACATAAGAGAAATAGTCTAATACAGGGCAGCCTAGACATAAGAGAAATAGTCTAATACAGGGCTATTCAAAAAGGAAACTGATTTCAAACATTTATTTCTTCTAAACTACAAAAGAGACAAACATAATTTCTATGTTTTTAGAAAGAGGAAAGTTTCAAATTTCCAACAGCCCGGGTAGACATTCCAATCATGGCCTCATTGATGCTGTTGTTTGTAGTAAAATGGCAACGACACTACAGGAACATTTTGTGTACTGAAATTACCAAATACAAAGTTTGTAAGAATCCATGTGCAGATTATGTTTCAGAATTCACCATACCGTATGTTGTGGAATGTCAAGTTCCTTTCTTGCTCATTATGTAGATCTCTGTGGGATGAAAATCAAAATGATCCTTCAAGTGGTGTCAAATTGTCAATTTATATTTACAAAAATGAAATGCAGATCTCCTTCGATTACTGGGTGGGAAGTGAGGCTAAATAGCAGAATCGTCATTCTCAGAAGTATAGCTTAGTAAATTTTTCTTTACTCAATTTTTTTTTATATGTAAATTATTTACATAATAATTGTGTAACATTTAAAATGTTTTTGTAACTCAGTATTTGGGTAAATTCATAATCTGTCTGGAAAAATGAAATGTAGCATATCAGTAATTATTTATGGTTTTCAGGTGGGACTAGCTCCGAGAATCCCACTCAACACGTCAGTACATGCTTTCTGCCTATATCACCACAACAACCTTCAACGGGAGGGCGAGAAGCTGGTAAGTTCATTTTATTTATCGATTTACAAATACATTATCGTTGGTTATATAAATAACCTGATAAGTTATTTTCACAGAGCAGGGATTGAAAGAAAATGTATTTAATTTTTGAGTATCAATTCATTGAAGTCTGTTTTTATTTATTTTATTTCAAGCTTTATAGTTGAATTTTCAAACTTTGAAAAAATGAGAAATTTCTTGTAGCCTACATTATAAAATATTTATCAAATTAGCAAATCAATATCATCAGTACATATAAACTAATGTAACTCAAAATCTTCCAATAAAAAATTGATAAACTAAGTTAAATTCTACAACTCTCTATTTAACGTAGAATATTGTATTAAGGAAAACTATAATAACGAAAGTCTTCTTAAAAGTTGAATGGCCTTTAATTCGCCATTTTAATGTGGTCCATTTCAGAATGTACCTACACTGAAAAATTAATAACTTAAAAGACTTGTTCAGTTTTATTTTTTTTATTTTTTATAAATTAACGATCTCAAAAACATTTTTCATTCCAACTCATGATTGAAACTATATAACCTTTTAACATACAACCGAAATCATATGAACAGAAATATTATATTCTTCCTATTCTTAATTCAGATTAAGTTGACCTGATTGGTTAAAACGGGATTTGACAGGCTTGTTTCACACATAACCGGCTTTGGGTAACCGATGTTGTTTACGCACCATAATTTCAATGCATCATATAATTTCTAAAATCGGGTAGGTGTCAAGCGCACCATATGATACAATAATCGGCCTGGTAAACGACACCGGTTATCCGACTGGCGGTTATGTGTGAAACTATTCTATTTGAACAAAATTGAAATGAAGACATTGATGTCTTTTTTGTTCAATATTGGGCCGATCCTTGCGAAACTTGGATGGGACCACCGCTGAATGATGTTCTTCAATTAGAAAAATATCGAAATCGGTTCAATGGTGTTCAAGTAATTTATGCACAAGTATAAAAAAACAGGTCGAATTGAGCACCTCCTCGTTGGAAGTCTGTTGAAAAACATTCTGTTTATGAGTTTTGCATAGCTCACTAGTATATATATAGCTCTTTTGTCCTAACTCATTTAAGTATTACCTTACATATTCTTTTATTTTATGTTATTTAAACTTGGAATATATTTTTTCAGATGTGAGGCAATATACTACTTATCCAAAAGACTCCGGCGGTGAATGCAAGGCGAGTGATATAAATATTTATTTATTTTATTTATCTATTATTTATTTTTTGAACATTTTGCGCTGATTTTGATTGTATTCTATTTTTTCCTTGTAAAATTATGTATTGCTTGAATGATTGATCCTTTTCTCTAAAATGGCGTTTTCATGTTATGTCTGATAATTGTCTTGTTAGCTTAGGCTTCCAAAATGATAGTATTTGTAAGGGGGCATTAGATAGACATTTTTTTATATTTGTCAATTGTTAATATCCTATTAAGAAAGGTATCAATCTTTTCTGGCCACTGAAGGAACGTTTTTTTCTCTTGAGTATGTTTTCATGCTCGTTGATGAGACATAATACAATTTATTTTCCTTCAATTATTGTTAAAATATTCTATACGGGATTGAAAGATTCACTTCTCTGCTTTCATTCTGTGTGTGTGTGTGTGTGTGTGTGTGTGTGTGTGTGCATGCCTTATAACGGTATCGATGTATTTATTACTGTTTTATTTAGGAAGAGGAGACTAATAACAATTGTGTTTTACTGAAGTTTATTAATGAAGTAAATGACTCATATTTCTGTTATCTCCAATTTCACCAGAACATTCAAGGCATGAGAAGCAATTTTGATAATTTATCAACTTATATCAGTTGTTGGAATGTCAAATCTGCAATCTTAGTGTTGTGCGAAGTGTTTTGATGGGTGCAGATATGGTTAATTTGCAATTTAACATTTCTAATTATTAATTAAATTTCTTATGTATGTATCGGTGGCATGGCTTCGACTTGACCGTTTTGTCTCAAGTTTCGGCTCCACTTTGGAAAGTTTACTGTCATGTGACAATTATAATTGATGATTTGAATATTAATATCCACAATAATAGTAATGATATTAAAATTGACACGTATCTTGAATTCTTGAGTTCTCGTGGATATGAGCAAATTATTAATATTTTTACTAGAGTTACTGATTACCAGAGTCTACGCATAGATTATATATTTCACAGATCACACCATTTTTCCCATTTTATCAAAGGTGCGGTGATTGAAACACTAATTGGTGATCACAATACTCTTGGTCAAAACAACATTCTTAAAAATAATAAGCTTATTCAGGAGAAAACTATTGTGGATTATCATTACTTACAGAATTTGATGTTTTCTCATAATTGCTGCAAAGTCTTGTTCAGTAATGATATAGATATGAATTTGATACATTTCTGAAGACATATAGTTTTATTAATAACTAAATTATCAGATTAAACTATAACTAAATTAAAGATTTTAAATTGTTTACCTAAAGTTCTAAAGGTTTGCTGTCAAGACAAATTCGTGATGGAACTCAGGATGCTGCTAATTGATGCCTGTCCTTACTCGCTGACTGACTGTTTTGAGGTTTTTAGGAGACAGAATGTTGGGTAGAGTGTATCTGTTTTGTGTTTTTATAGATGAACGAACGCCTGATAAAGAGATGAAGAATTGGTTTAGTTTAAGTGAATTGACGTGTCAAATGCTGCACGAGCCTAGCTCGATAGCTGCGGCTTAACGTGACTATCAACGTAATCTAATCTAATATAATCAGACATTGAGCTGTAGAATCTGCTGCTAGAACTATTTTGATGAAAATTGAATTTTTACATTAAATTGCAGATGAAATCTCTTGACGAAAACGGTAATGCCTTGGGAACAGCAAACCGTGTTGAGACCAGCACTAGCGACAGAAAAGTCAAGAGAAAAAAGGTGAGTAGTTTCAGCAAAAATAACAGTAAATAATGACAGTAATTCCAACCTAACTCCTCTATGCCTCTGCTTGCTTTTAATGCAAGATCTGTAAAGCAACCTGAGACATACGGTGGTCAAGTAGAATTAGCGTAATTGTTAACGTAGCTATCTACAGAATCTCTTGTAATAATAATCAATTTTTATTAATATGGGATGTATTTACTAGGGATAATGACATTCAAGGTCTACTTGTTCAAGATCTCTTATTTTAAAAATGAATGACGGGAACCACATTGTTATTGGAGCTAATTTATCTATAGAATCACACTTGGGTTTTAATAATATTGAGATTTTTTCGTCAAATTTACCATTATAATAACCTTATTGAAAAAAATCAGGCTTTGTGATATCTAAGGATCCAAAAATTTTTTAATCGGAACTGACTTTTTTTAATGAAAATACCACTTTGACTACAGTGCACTTGTGCTCGAGTAATACATTCAGATTGTCTCAGGATGTTGATCTTTGATTTAAATGATGATAACATATCAGTTGACACAGAAAATTCACTCTATATTTACATTTTGTTATCAGGATTGCGTATTTTTTTAAATTTTTGTTATATTGTGATACATAATTTACAAGTCAGTTCCATCTTATTTTTATCTTTTAATGTTTTGTCTAATTTCAATACTTTCCAGAGGTGTAAAACTGTTTTCCCCCAAGCCATATTATATTTAGTATAGCCATATATATAGTTACATATAGTTATGAGTAGATAACTTTGTAAATAAGCTGCTGTTTGCTAAATGAATGAGTAAATTAATTTTTTTCAATAAGTGTTTCTTACTCAGTTAATGATTTATTAATTGAGTGCATTCATTTTTGACCAAATGAGTGTTGCTTTATCATTGTCAATCCAATTTAGTTAATCATTTATTGAAGGGTGCATTAATTTTTCATTAAATAATAAGTGTTTTTTATTACTGTCAATCCTATTTTTTTAGTCAATTTGGTTTTTTACAGAAAAACTACCGGAATATTGTCAACGCCGAAAATATTGAAGGCCATCGTTGGGATGAAGATATTGATTCTCTGATGAAGTATATCAACTCAGGTTCTGCTGAAGAATGTAAATCGCACAAGTCCAAGCAATCAAATACTCCAGTTGCACTCATGAAAGGCGCTCGTGCACCTGTCTCAAAATTGAAATCCAAAGAAGATGAAGGTAGGAAGCGAAGGGGTAAAGAAGCGAAAATCCATAAAAGCAACAGCATGGAAGAAATTTCTAAAACTAAACTGGAAGATTTAACTAGTCCCAGTGAGAAAACGCCTGAAGACAATATTGCTCGAGTCAAACCCAAAAAACAAGTTACGTTGGATGATGCGCAGTTGGAAGCCAGTTGTTGGCAAACTGAAGAAAATCTAACGCAATCTGTATCAGTCGAAAAAATTGTTATTGATAAGGATAAAAAGAAATTGGATAAGAAACAAGAAAGCTTTACCGATCTCCAAGATGCTGAATTCCATTTAGTAAAGAAGAAGCAACGAAAGAAGAAGCGTCAAGTCACAAACTATGGAAGACGGGGTTCCTCGAAAGCATCAAATTCTGGCTATTATGGCAATCAAGGTTTCCCATCGCACTATCGACGCAGTGCCCAAGTGATACAGAAAGGTGTGCAGTCACGCCGAAAGTCAGCATCATCTGTGCCGCCCTCTGATAAATCAGACAGTTCAGATTTGGATAGTGTGCATTCGTTGCCCGTGTCATCTACAACGCCCAAACCAAATGTTGGGAAAACTTCAACATCGGGCGGTTCAACTCCTCAAGCATCATATGCAGATATTACACGATCAATGATTACACCACCCAGGGCACCCTGTATTATCAAAACAATGATTGGTCTACGATCATCCGGCGTTGATGATGATCGAGTATCTGCCACAATGTCTCCGCCACCCCCACAACCACCCCTGCCCCCAACGCCACCACCTCCGCCTCCTCCACCTCCTCCTCTACTGTTGACGCCTCTTAGGAAAGATGCAATGACTGATACAGACAGTGACATGATACTTCTTCCAGTTGAAGAGTACCCGCCTCTAGCTAGAAAAGCTGCATCTGGTGATTATTTCGTCGAGTTCACTGTTAAACGTGGCCGTGCTACCCGTGATACTGACGTTTCTGTTGAAGAGACTGTAATATTGAAATCTAGTGTACAAAGTAGAAAAGATTTGAGTGATAAAGTGGATAGTGACTTTAGAAGAGAACCATTGACTGTTTCAAAACAAACAACTGTTGATACGGCCGGCAAAAGGCCTCCAGTGATTTTGTTGAACAGGAGTGGACGTTCATCTCCTCAGCAAACACTCGATGTAACATTCGGTTTCGACATTAACCAAGAGCTGCTGGCTGAATCGGAACAGCTGCCCACCAGTTGCCAAGTAACCAAAGAAGGCTATGACCATACAAGGACTGTGCAGTTCATAAAATCAGGTTAGTTGTATCTCTTTTCTTTCTTGAATGCAGTTATAGTCTCTTTCCCTTTAACCGATTCCGACTGTGGGCGGCTTTTCATAACTCAACAATTTGTTTTCTTACTTATTTTCTTCTTCAATAAGAATGATTGTGTCATATCTGTCTATAGAATTTATTTAAAGTACTAAGTGCTGGCTGTGCTTATAATCTGTTATAATCTTTATCAAGTAGGGTACTTGCACAGTGGAGCATCCACATTCAGTGAAAACCACCATCGCAGAATCAAACACATGCTAAGGAATGGTGTATGACAGACTGGAGCAGCGTAAATACCACCATTTCACACCATGTGCTTGATTTTCCGATGATGATGATTATCATCGAGTATTGGATAGTCCACTTAGCAAGCACCCTTAGTCTTCATCAAGATGTAACTGATGAAGACTACAGTCGATTATAAGCACAGGGAAGACTTGACAATTTTGACAGATAAGAACTGGTTTACCAGGTCTACCAGGTCTGGTTTACTGGTTTACTGGTCTACCAGGTGAAGCTTTCAATCTCAAATTGTGTTTTAGCAGGTAAAACTAAATTGCAGTGGAAAATTTGAAACAAATTCGTATAAGCATATCCAAGAATGCTTTGTTACTGAATTGTACAGTTTTATAAGGCATACTTATGATTTCAGCTTGGTCGAGCAAACATTAATTTTAAGTGATTCAATCCAATTCACTGGTCGGATTATTTGAAAAAAGAGCTGAAAATTATTTAAAGTGTATAACCCAAGTTAATTTTGTTGTACAAAACATAAACACAGCACATCAACGATAACATTTGAAAATGTTTGAAGGATATTCACTTTGTTAACTGTTTAACATTCACATTTCACATTGTAGGGTATTAAATTCTAAAGCCAATGTCTACCATTTTTCATCATATATTTCTTGTTTTTAAATGTGACTCTCAGATCATGGCTGTTAAGAATACAGCCTCAGACTCTGTTTCCATTGGCTAGGCATACTGATATCTGTTGAAGGTTCTTACCAAAGCCGGACCGACCCGTATTGGGCGAAGCGGTGCGAAGCCAGCCGGGTGCTTTTTCTAACCTTTCAAATCATGCATTTATAGGTTAACAATAGCATCTTTTAGAAACGATGCGTTCAATTACGATGTTTTAAAATAGTACACTAGACTTTGATTAAGATAGATTATCAAGTTAACTTGGCTATTTACTAAAATAATTCACAAATTGTTGTAACAAAAAATTTAAGTAAGTTATTCAAAATGTTTCAAAAAAATAATTCATTGTACTACAACATTTTGATTTGCGGTATCAAATGAATTATTTCAGATGAAAGATCATTTCAATGCAATAGCAATTACCATTATTACTTACCTTCCAATCTATTGATCTATCTCAGTTTAGGACTAATAATATTATTAGCTATTCCAATGTGATTTTCGAAGAACAGAATGATTATGAAGTCATTATCAGCTAACGGGGTTCTGATAGAATAGTTGATGGTGCTAGAATAGCTTTAATGGTGATAATACTATAGAATTTGATTGACTAGAATAATTTATTCTAACTAATGAAATCTAATATTTGAGAATAAGAAGAAAATTTGAAAAAGAGTAAAAGTGAAAATCCCTTAGAAAGAATACTATTCTACGTATAATATACAGTACAAAGATTCACTTGTCCAATATATTTATATATTTTTTCAAAAATAAGAATACAGACAGGATGATGGTAGATGGATGATGGATGTTGGATGATGGATAAGGGGGTACAAGGAAATTCCCATGATTAACACAACATGAAACACAAATTACAATAATTATCATTATAAGTTGTAGATACAATAAAAAACTAAACTAAAGCTAGAATAGCAACAAGACATGTTGATTACAATAGTTATCAAGATGATGATGTTGATGGTATGATTGATGATGACCATCAATAATTATATAACAACGATAACAATTGAATGATGGAGGTGATAATTTAGATAGCTTGAGAACAAAAACACATTATCACAGGTCGAAGACCAATATATTAACAAGGAATCGCCCTCAACATCCATCCCCTGACATGTGCCTCTGATCCATCAGAATGAACCCCTCCGCACAACCTAGTAATGAGTCTTTGTTCTCTGAAAAGAGACGAAAAATAATTATGGGCTGTTCTGCACCATTGAATATGTTAGCATTCCTTGCATTAAAAGTGGGAACATGAAAATTAAGAATTAAAAGAAATGATGGGGAATGTACTACACCATCAAGCAATGCCCAGATGAAGAGCATTGAGGCTTTGTCACGGCGCTGTTTTAGAGATTCCATGAAACACAGTTCTCGTAATCTATTGGTGGGAAACCCTAAATATATTTCTTGACTAGTGTGAGGATTCCAAAATCATAGAGCCGTACTCCAGCACACCTCTCACTAGAGTCCAATAAATACCTACTATGGCCTCAATATTGCTGAAGTCAGTTGCATTCCTCAAGATAAACCCCAGCAACTTATTAGCCTTATTCAATACATAGTCAATGTAATATGATGTCAGTGCGTTGTCAAATACAATTCCTAAGTCTCTATAAATGGTACCCTTTCTTGACTATCAATTCGTAAGTTATCAATTAGCCAATGGGAAGCGTTTTCTGGAATAGGTCACACACTTGCATTTATTTATATTTAACTCAAGACCATTATCCCAACACCATGCTGATACCACATCAATGTCCAACTGCAACTGAAGGCAGTCACCAAAGCCTCGGAGTTCATGATAAATTTTAATATCATCAGCAAAAATCAGACATTTAGAAGATAACTGAAACGAAAGCTCATCAATTAACAGAAGAAACAGGAGAGGTCTCAAATTACTTCCTTATGGGACTCCAGAAGGGCTAAAGAATACAGATGACTCCACCCCCTTCACTTATGGGGCCAATGTATGGCCTTTGGAATAAATAGGATCTGAGAAAGACAACCCAATCATCACTGAAACCAAGACTTGAAAGATGATGTAACAACACACAGTGGTCTACCCAATCAAATAAATGTTTTGGCAAAGTCAGTATACATAACTTCCACATCCCCTCCTGAGTCACATTTGAGGTGAACATTGTAAATTCAAGTAGATTGGTTTGCACAGATCTTCCCTCCAGGAGCCCATGCTAACAATCTGAAATAGCAGGAATAGAATACCACATAATTCTTCTTGAGATGATTTTTTTTTCAAATATTTTAGAAAAAAACAGATAAGGAAATTGGTTGATAGTTTTTAATAAAAATTTTCTCACCAGACTTGAAAATAGTAATAAAATTAGAGACTTTCCACGTATTGGGAAATTTTCCCTTTTCAAGTTACAGATCAAACAGTACTTTAGGGGTCTAACCAGGAGCTCACCTCAGCCCGTCACTACAAATGATGGAATACCATCAGAACCTGGGGCTGTTCTAGGTTTAAGGCTTCTAATTGCTCTATATGTCACTTTCAAAAACATAAGAGATTAACAATGTATTATTGAAGCCAGCATGCTGGAACTCATCCTCAACCGGATCCCTATAACAAGCAGTGATCAAATTGGAAAAACCTTGCAAATCCGGTAGGGATCTCTGAATCAACAAAGACTAGATAGTTAGAAAGACTAATCCGTTATCAAGAACCGTAGTTCCGTTAAACTCTCCCTATTTACGTTCAGTTTTAACAAATTTCCAGAATTGAGAATTATGCTTGAAATTGTACTAAACTCTATTGACGTAATTTTGGTAATCATTTGAAATTAAATCTTTCAGCTTTCAGTTCTCTGGCTTGTCTTATACTCCTTAACTGGAGTCTCAAAGACGTAATCTACAAAAAAAGTTTAGGAACTGTTTATTGTGGTAAGCAGAGAAATGTATTTTGCGAGCACACTTATTTTTCCTTTTCACCATCTGAATAATTTCTGTTGTGAACCAAGGCGGATATTTGGATCCTTTGTTATTTATTACTTTCTTGGGGATAGTAGCCTCAAAACAACTGAATATTTTATCATAGAAAGAGTCAACCGCTGCATCAACATCCCTTAACAGAACCATACCACCCAAATCTACATATCACAACATTGAGTCAACGCTCCTGAGTAGCATTGACAATTAATCTCATGCTCAGAGATGGATGGTGGTCCAAACCCTCCGGCACTAATGGAATAGATTAATGAACAACCTCAACAACTGGCAGGTCCAGAATCAGATCAAGTGTTTGAGAATTTGCATTTCTTGCATTATTAAAAAGCTACTAGAAAAGCATTATAAAAACTATAAAATTCACAAAGTCTCTTCACAGCCACCGAGTCACCCCTTAGATCACAGTTATTGTCAGTGATCTCTGGCAAGTTGAAGTCTCCCGCAATGAAGAGCCTGTCACCAACCATATGAACGTAATCCTCCAGACAATCAAAATAAATTTGATAACCGTTGGCATCTGCAGAGTTGTAAAAGTAAGAAACGTTAATGAAAACAGGCCTACTTCGCGCCACAACTTATGAGACTTTCAAATCTCTTATGTGAGTGACAAGTTAATGTCAACACATTCATTCGAATCCTTTTGAACTTCAGAAGACCACCTCCCCGACAGGAATCACTGCCAGGACGATCTTTACGGAATACAACATATCTCTGGTCAAAGAGTTCACTGTCAGAGAATCCAGAATTGATCCAAGTCTCATTTAATATTATTATGTCATAATGTGATTCCACTGCCGACTGTAGAAATAAGTAAGTCTTAGTTCTTGGACCTCTAACGTTTTGATAATAAACACTCAAGCCATTAATCGAATGTGGCATGATTGATGATTACTTATAAGATAAGTGAAAATGTGAAGAGAACAAGAACTAATAGTTTTTTTTTTTTGCTTGTTGCCTTGCAGAATGGGATCACGTTATGCGCCTTTACAATTCGAATGCACGCAGTGATCGCGAAGAGTCGCAACAACCACAAGTGCAGTACTACAAACCGTAACCGAGTGATGTATTGTTATGTAGTTGATCTATCTCGAATATAGATAAAATAAAACGTTGATATATTATGTAAAAATTCATGTTTGGCAAGTGATGAGTTACGTTTAAAATCATGCAATTAATTGATGAACTTATCGATCAATAATGTTATAGCTTCATGTGTTGGTAAGTGCTGAAAGACTATGCGATACCTTGTTGGAGTTCCTTTGATAAGAAAAAAGTTATATATATTAAGTCATTGAGTATGTGATTTTAAGAATTTGTGTGCATTTCTAAAATTAATAATATTGTTAAAATCGAAATCTGGTCAAAATTAATATAAATTTATATGAAATAATGTAAATTTATTTGAAAAATAGTAATGGAATGCATTATTGTTAGTTAATCGAATATAGGTATCGTACCATAAAGCCAATACACATTGGCCAGCAATTAGATAATGTCATAGTTTATCTCTTTAACCACAGCTTTAACCAGTTGATTTAACCATCGTCATGTCAATGGCTCTTAAATCTGCCTCTTTATCTGGTCTCAGCTGAAACTGCACATCTCTACCGATTACAATTCTGTTTTCGAATCCAATTCGATGGCTGGAGCTTTTTGAGAAAGTGGAAGTTAGTGACTAGTCTGTTGTTAATTTTAGCAAAGTGTGTGAACCTCAGTTTCTCATTTGAAGCGATCTTTCGGCTCAGCTATGTACTATACTCTATAATTTAAAAAATGATTTTTTTTTTTTTGTAATGGGCTAGCCAAGATTCATTCAATTGTTTCAACTGGAGTACTTTTATATTTTGCTTGTTATTTTTGTTCAAGTATTTATTATATCTTTATAAGGTGCTCAGGTTCAATCAAGAAAAATAATTTCTTTTGTTGAAGCTATCAACTGTGGTGAAGTTCTGTTTACAATACTATGCTTATTCATATTGATATAAAAATAACTGCTTTAATTGTATTCTTTGAATTATAAGTTTTGTAATGGCTCATTGGTGGTTTTGAGCGATGGATTTTGATACAACAATCCAATTTGAGAAAACAAAAATTATCCTATTTTGATTTCTTGAAAGGCCCAGCTACATAAAGGCTAATTGTAATAAAATCACATGGTCCTACGCGTCAGTATTGTTTTGTTCAAGTTTATTACCCTTATTTTCAGCCTAATATGGCCAAATAAGTTCCCAGAAGGATTTACAATGAGTAGGTTTGAGAAGCGTATATGAGCTGCTTTCCGTATATGATTTGAAGTTGCTATATATTGAATATGAGAAGTATAGAACTAAGATCAATAATTACAACTTATAGTAATAGGCAATCAAGAAGTTTGCGCCATTTTTTTACTTTCTTGTATTGATGGAATCAAGAAAATTACGCTATCGTATATAAAAAAACTTCTCAAGATAAAAATCATATATAGCCTCATGAATTGTTATTCCTACAATTGATTATTGTTAACTAATTATTAAAAATTTAGATTTCATAAGTTTTCAGAAAAAATGGATACATTGCAAAAATCGTATGTTTCATTCTTTTAAACTTTGAATGTTCATATGGTTCACATTTGATGATGTTTTGTATATTTGCATCTTTTATTCCATTGTGTACCAATATGAAAATCTGTATTGCAATCGCAATAAGTACTAAATGTATTATAATGATTAATAGGAGTGTATTTCATCGTTATTCGTTTCTTTGTTTAAATTTTGTGATATTGTTTTTAATACACTTTACTTCGCATATTGATTTTCTGTACAATAAGTGTCAAATATTGTTTATTATTGTTTAATGTTATTATTCTCTTCTAATGCATTAATCAAAATTGATGTTGATTCTCATATACTTTTCTCTTCAACAATAAGGAGAGTGATTGAAGACAAACATTTTTGATACCCCTGCTATCTGTAGCCTATATTGGCTGCTTTGTATTCCATTTTCTTTGAAATTGGATGTATTTTCGTATATTTGCTAGCCCAAAACTTTCTCATACACATAATTTTGAGGGCTGTGATTAATCTACAGTTCATTCAATAATTTTGAACTGACAATAACCTAGAGTCTTCTGCAATTCAATATTAGAGAAGATAAAGCAGCAGCAATTTTACATCACTCAAGGCTCAAACAATATTTTTGAAACCCAGATAGAATTTTTTGAAATGTATTATCAGATATTAGTGAGTTGTGCATAACGATAAAGCTGACTCTTACCTGACCACTCTATGACTCGGCTTGTTCTAAGTGCAAGTTACTGTAGAGCTAGCTAAGATTTGGAGTGGTCTGTTCAGAATTAGCGTTATCGCAGCTTTGGTCAAACTATCATTCAAATAAAATTTATTTTGAGTCGTAATATTTGAGTAATGATATGAATAGCAGCGTTGTTAACTTCTATCGTATAACATAAAGTCCATAACCCCTTGACGAATGGAATTGGACAATTATTACATTTTATGATTATTAGAAATCATATTTGCTATGTACGTTAAGAGCCGGCAATATTCTAGTATGTCAGTAGAATACGGAGCGCCGAATTTAACATGTGAGAAAAACTTATCAGCTGATTACAGACTTCATAAAATGTATTTAGAAAAATGATCTCAGCCGAAGCTAGTAGTTCTACACAAGCTTTCATTTAATGTAAGAAATATTTCAATACAATTTATTATTCTTTTTCATTTTGTGTAAACAATCGTTGATTTCCCATAAATCAATAATTGTTTTACACAAATTGAAAAAATAAACGTATTGGAATGTTTCTTACATCAATTCAAAACTAGTGAAAAACTACTTGTTTCAGCTAAGATCATTTTTCCTAAGTCCTTTTATGCAGTCTGTAATCAGTTGAGAAGTTTTTTCTTCCTCGTTAAATTTGGCCCTCAGTGTTCAGCTGGCAGACTACTCCTGCCGGCTCTTAAGATTGTTGCCATTTTTTCATTTGAATCATTCGACTGTAATAACAGTTCAATTTGTTGTATGGTAAGAGTATTATTTACGGTTTGATTACTCAAACGGAATATTCAAAACTAGAGCAGTTTTGGGTTTGATTTTCTAAGCAATAAAACTAACATATCCTATTGATTTTTACTGCCATTTTGAATTAGATATTTAAGGTTATGGACTCCACTTCTGATCCTTGTTCTTCTTAACGTTTCTTGGATTGACACAAACCATGAGCTATTGAAATGTTACTGTAAATCTAATCGTAATAATTCTTTGGTTAGATAAAAATTAAGAAGATAGCAATGTTAACTTTTAGTTGAAATCTAAACGATTTCAATCTAGTCCCTGATATATATTTTGTTAATAGAAAAGTTATCTAGATTTCATTTTATCTTGTAGAGGATAAATGCTCTTAAAAAAAACTTTCGGATTTTCCTGAAGGCAACAGCTGTTAAATTGATGTTTATGTTATTTATTTCAATAGCTTATCAGTCTTCAATTTAAGAAACTTTTATTAAAAGTCAGGACAGTCACTGTGTACGAGCCAGAAATGAAATTTGTTCAGTCTTTGTTTTTATTTTATTAGTTGAAAATTTGTATAATGTCCTAATTCTGTCTAAAGTCAGTTTCATGCTACTTAATAGTTTTTTTAAAAGAAATTGCCTCGTTTGGCTAAGCTACTTATTTCCGACTACATTAGAACAGTTTCAGACTAATTACATTCATTGTTTAATTTCAATTCCATTTGTCAACCGATTACAGTACTATTGTCTTTGACTCATACATAACCCTTCTTCAAAGAATCGTTATTTTGATATTTTATTTTATAATGAAAATAATGTTCTAGCCCGTGCGATGCTTCACCCATTTTCATTCGTTCTAAATTCAACTAATAATATAATTATTATGTGATAATAGTTGGGTTTGATGCTAAGTGCCAAGTGTCTGATGTCTTGAAACTGTTGTTATCAATACAGGATAATAATGTTACCATTCAAGGCACCATTAATTGAATTCATTTCATTCCAATAACGCGTATTGATGTGTGTGATTCAGTAATTTCACTTAATCTTATACCTTTCCAGCACCTCATGTTTAAGAGGAGATAAAGAGTCAAGTCTCCAAGCCGAACACTCAGCGCCCAATTTAGCATAAAAAATGTAAACTGATTACAGCTACAGTTGAATCATGTAGTGTTAACAAAGCTTTCATTTGATATAAGAAGCATTTCAGTACAATTACCGTTCTTTTTCAATTTGTGTAAAACAATTTTTGATGCCTTATGGGAGTATATCAAAATAAGATTGTGAACAACCAAGTACAGGATTTGATTGTAACCTTTATTTTTATTAAACCTGTAATCATTCAAGATGTTTTTTCTCCCATGCTAAATTGGGCGCTCAGTGTTTGGCTGGCAGAATCGACTCCTGCCCTCTTTTATTATTATTTTTCAAGATTATATGAGGGTGATTCAAACGAAAACCATGTGCAATGAAAACTTGAATTTCACTTAAACTGTCTGTGAGTTGATAGTATCGTCTATAAAAATATGTCTGAGATACCATGGTCACAAACGGAGCAACCATTTATAATCTGGTATTGTTGATGCTGTTGTTTGTATTTTTGTCACCTGTAATTTTTAGCCTGAAATTTAATTTTTTTATTTTTAAGAATTTCATTTGAATCACCTTAATATTTCAGTAAACTGTTTTTATCCAGTAAGAATAATTATTTCTTTCAACTGACATTCTAGGAAAATCCAAGTTCAAGAAAATCATTTTCATTGCTTCTTCATAACAGAGTATTGAATAAATAAGAATTCAGTAGCAGATAAAATTCATCCACTATTTTAGATAATGTTTTAGCCTTTCAAAAATATTTTTATTTTCTCAATAAAGTATACCTTTTTTGTATTGATATTATCACAACTACATCTATAGGCCCACTCATTTATCTAACAAAATTGTAGCCTTTGATTGTAGCCTGTAAAAATCACAAGTAACAATGGGATTAATAATTGTGGGAGTGGCCCAGAAATTTTGTTAGGCATATCACTAACTGTAGAATTACAAATTTGGCTATTAAAGTTTTTACCTTTATTTAGAATGATACAACCAGTGAAATATATCTGTGTATGATATCTGTACTTACAAGTAAAGTATGGTATCTGATGTGGTTTTACACCATTATTATTATTCAACAACCTCTAGAAGAAGTGTGTTGAATAATTTTTCAGATTTTCAATAAAGTGGGTGTAATTTGGGTTTTAAATTATTCACAATTTTGTTATCAAAATTATGACCAATATTCTGTAACGTCTATTGTATGACAGTAGTACCAGTCTCCATCAGAGACTCAAATCTTTTTAAGTGATTTTTCTCTGAACTTGTATTTCCTAAGATTCTCAACTTTGTAAAGGATGAAAAAATAGTACATTTGTATTAACATTTATTTAAAATTATTCAACCTGGCTAGTTTCTATTCGTTCACCGTATGTATCAAAACAATTGAATTTGAATAAATTGAATTGAAACAGAAGTTGGTGAATTTTTATTGTGTGTAAGGTACCATGAATCACTTTATAATATGAACACAGCTATACTATTGGTTGTGTATATCACACTACATAACTTATAACAACTCAAAATTGTATTGATTCATTCATGCTAATGCTAGGAAATATTATTTCTTCTTTATATTAGCGGTGGTGATATTGAGTTAGATTTACCAGCTTTATTGAGAATCTTGTGACTGTTATTCAAAGGATGAAAAAGTCTCTGGAAAACATGCTTATGCTCCAAAGAATGTATTGTTACAAATCACAAATTAGGAGGAGAACGTGATTCAAGCGCCTGCATTACATTTACATTGGATTGTTATTTGTACACAATGGCTCAGCATTGTGCTATACAAACAGTTGAGATGCTTCTTGTTTTTCTCTTCTCATCTCTTCTTGTCTCCTTGCTCTTGCTCACTCTCATGTAATAGAGCTCTTGTGCTCTAGATAGCAGTGATAGTGTGTGTACACTGAAATAACATGCTTTGCATATTTTGAAAGAATAGAATATTAGTTTGAATGGATAAGTAGTATTCTTGTTTTTTATTATTATTATTATTTTTTTTTTTTTTTTTTTTGGAGGTGGAAATGCCTTTACGCACGTTGTGCCAGGCTCTTGCTAATGCAAACTACTGGCTAAAACCACCTCCATCTCTCCTAGGCTCGGTTGGGACAGTTTAACACATTACTTCACTCCGAGCCCTTTTTTCTTTGGTATGCTTAATTAAGCATGTCTATCTGCTTCTTCAAAATCAATCTTTTTTTTTTTGTAGAATCTTGGTAACAAGATTAGTCACCTTCCTTCATTCTTGTTCCCCTTGAAGCATTTTGCCTACAATACATTCTGGCGTTATTTCTCCAAGTTCCAGAGTTAGTTCTCTTCTTTCCTCCTCCCATCTGGTGCATTGAAAGAAAGTGTGCTTGGCATCATCAATGCAATCATAGCAATAAAGACAGTTAGGTGAGTTAACCTTAGCTATTTTATGGAGGTATGCCCGGTAGTACCCATGTCCAGTTAGAAATTGGGTTATGAAGTACCCCACCTCTCCATGCTGACGCTTCAACCATGGCCTGATAAGTGGAATCAATCTTTCTGTCCACCGGCCTCTTGTCTCCTGAGTCCAGGCACTTTGCCATCTCTCTATGGTTATTTCTCTCTCATCACTAGCAGCAGTATCTTTTGCTTCACCTGCTTTCATCCTTTGATGGATTGCCTGGCGCTCTTTTGCTAGCAGAGCAATTGGAATAACCGAGGCTATTACCAGGACTGCTGGCTCAGACACTGTTCTGTAGGCTGAAGCAACCCTCAGTGCACCTCGTCGCTGAACCTGTGCCAGCCTCTTTCTGTGGACCTCCTTACAGACAGCTTGTGCCCAAATTTCTGCCCCATACAGAATGACAGAATTTACTGTAGCCATGAGCTGATGCCTCACACTTGATCTAGGTCCACCTACATTGGCCATAAGCCGGCTAAGTGAAGCCACACACCTTCCTGCCTTGTCTGACACCTGTTTGAGGTGATCTCTGAAGGTCATTTTCTGATCCATGAAAATACCAAGATATTTGGCAACCGGCTTGGTATGGATCACCTCACTCCCCACCAGAAGTGGTCGCAGAGTTTCAATCCTCTTTTTGGTGAGGACCACAATCTCAGTCTTGCTTAAGGCCAGAGACAGCCCATGATCCTCCATCCAGGATAAAACACTCCTCATAACCTGGTTGAGTCTCAGTTGAGCAAGCTCAATTGTGCGCTCACTTATCACAACTGCCACATCATCAGCATAAGCCACAAGCCCTGCACCTTCAGGCATCTCAGTCCTAAGCAGTCCATCATAGGTGATATTCCACAGTTCAGGACCCAAAATTGAGCCCTGAGCCGCACCAAATGTGACATCATAAGTCCTTGGCCCTTCAACCGTCTCATAAATCAATTTCCGACCACTGAGATATGAATCCAGAATCTGTAGCAGGTACTGTGGAATTCCAAAGTGTTCAAGAGCTCCAAGCATGTCCGACCATCTGACAGAGTTGAACGCATTCCTTACGTCAAGTGTGACCAGCAAGACAATGTGTCTAGAGTGCTGACTTCTACTCTCAGCCACCTCAACTGCCCTCATCACCTCCTGCACAGCATCCAAGGTTGATTTCCCCTTTCTGAACCCATATTGTTGTGGGGACAATCCTCCAGCCTGTTCCACTGCCAAATGTAGACGTGCTCTTAGCATGCGCTCATATAGCTTCCCTCCATCATTCAGCATATTCAAAGGCCTAAAAGATGAGGGAGAGTCTAGGTTACTCTTGCCCTTGGGTATCAGAACTAGTCTTCCCACTTTCCATATGTCACAGAAGTGACCTGCTTTGAGACATGCATTATATGTATCCATTAGTAGCTGAGGTCTCAAGAGACCCACCAACTGTAAAGCCTCTCCAGGTATGCCATCTGGCCCAGGTGCCTTGCCAGGCTTAATTCCCTTCAGTGCAGCCTCAAGTTCTTCCAATGTGAAAGGAGGAGCATCATTGTTTCCCATGTAGTTGTGCCGCTCAAAAGGTTCATGTCTTGGGAAGAGTGTGCCAACTATGTGAGCAGCTTCATTCTCTCCAAGTAGCCCTGATGCCAATCTCATACCACCAAGTCGTTTGGTGACAATCTTATAACCAAGACCCCATGGATCCTCATTGACTGTTTCCAGCAGCTCTTTCCATTTCTGGATCTTGCTCAGATTTATGGCTTTACACAGTTTCTTTTTGGCTTCCTTGTACTGTGCAATGGCCTGCTCATTGTCTCCTCTTCTTCTCCTTCTCTGGGCTACTCTTCTCAAATGCAGACACTCCTGTCTGAGCTGAGCTATTTCATCATAGAATAGAATAGAATAGAACTTTATTTACACATTCCAAACATTACAAAAGAAAATGAAACTAAATTTTAAATAAAATACATAATTTCTTCTTTTCTTGTAGCTATTTCTTAAATAATATTTATTTCTCTTTCCAAACTTATTTAGAGTTCTTTAGGCTTAGCCGAAGCCGTCAGCCGGGTTAATAGTGTTAACATTAGTTCCATTTATATTTGATTACTACACAGAAATAATTATAAGAAGGCTAATACACGTTAAAAGAAAACTTTATCTTTTAGGAAAACAAGTGCGTCAATGTGGCTGAATTTATGGCACTAACTAATTAACTACTAATTGATACTTCAATACATAATGCAATAAAAATCGAATCAATAAAGATAATCACAAATAAACAAGGTAGAATAAATAATTACCACACAAACTTACTTAATGATTAAACAAATTAATAATAAAAAAATAATAATCAATAATAAACAAAGCAAAACAAATACTGATCCATCCCATAATTTTAAAATAAAGAATTAAATTCTCTCATTATGTTTGTCGTTACTTTCTGGCCTCCCTTAGTAATATCAAAATGAAAAAATAAAATGACAACCTTATTGCAATTTAAATAATAATAAAACGAAACTACTAAGCAACAATTCATACCGTAATACTAATACATACATAATTAAAAATAAAAAATACTAATAAACTCAACAATAATTCCTTTACATTATCCTCGTTTTGTTCATTCTATCTTAGTACCTTTCAAATTAGAAATTAAATTCCCTAATAAGTTCTAGCCTATACTTCCAGGCCTCTCTTAAATAACCTACTAGGCTCTTCCAACATCTACCATTCAGATAATCTATAACTACCTCTCTCTCTAATGTCCTCTTTCTCATCCATTTTATTCTAATTTCGCTCAAAATCGAACAACTTCCAATAAAATGAAAAATATCCTCCGTTTCTCTGCTGTTGCACATGGAACAAATACCTATCTCCTCCTCTCTATGTGGGCCATGATTTAGCGAAAATAATCCTCCTCTGGCTTTAAATATCATTGAGATTACGTTTCGCCTGTTTTCATCATTTATATAACCTCTTGTCTTATCATCAATTTTTATATCTGCATAGACCCTATGATACTGAGAACGCTCTCGTCTTTCTAGCCATTTGTCTTTTACTTTCGTTTTCATTTTTATCAGCGCCTGTTCCCACGTTGCCTCCCACCCCTGTCTAAAGTTCCCTGCTTGCCAGTTACCCGCTGTTATCGGCAATTCAATATCTAAATCGCCCAATATCCGAGTCCACTCGGCGTACCAACCACACTTCTCTCTTAAACAGTGCCTTGCAATTACGGCTCGATATCGACCAGCTGGGAGCTCAAAAGAGTTCAACACATATTTTATATGTGATCTCAATGTGTACCACCACAATTCCTCTTTTCCAGTCTCTAAATATACCATATAATTAGGCGTATTATTCGGCAAACCATATATTTTCTTAACAAAAGCCCTGAAAAATATCTCCAACTCTTCTCTTTCCATGTAACCCCATACCTGAGCCGCATATGTGACTACAGCTCTACTAATTGAATCAAATATCACCCACTTCATAGACAAAGGTGCCTCTTCATTCAAAATAAGTTTGCGCCACACGCTATTGATTCCAAATTTTGCTGCTGTCAATCTGCCTTTAAAATGTTCGGTAAGAGACAATCTGGAGGAGAAAACAACGCCCAAATACTTATATGTATTTACAACCTCTATTTCCTCTTCCCCAAACTTCCACTTCTCTCCTTCCGATAATCTTCCACCTTTTCTGAAAACAACTATCTTCGACTTTGACATATTAACCATTAGATTCCACCTAATGCAGTACTCCTTCAATCTATCTATCATTGACTGCAGTTCTTGCGCACTCTCAGACATTAAAACCACGTCATCCGCGTAGAGCAGAGAGTTAATCAAATAGTTGCCAACATACACACCTCCACCCACAAATTGACTTAAATCATTCAAAAACAGGGCGAAAAGCAACGGGGACATTACGCATCCCTGCTTCAACCCGTTTTCGGTAGTAAAATATTCTGTCAAACCTCTGTCATCTCCACACCAAACTGTAGCTTTAGTTTCTTGGTACAACTTTTTCAAAATCTCCACAAATCTATATGAAACTCCCAGTTCATTCAACTTAAAAAATAAAGAATTTCTATCAATACTATCGAACGCTGCCTTGTAATCCACGAAAAAGCAGTACAGTTTCTTCTTACGTTGACTCAAACTATTCTTAATCACATTGTATAATACGAAAATGTTATCAATTGCTGAATAACCTTTGCGGAAACCACATTGATTCTCATACAATATCTTTCTGTTTTCCACCCAAGTTTTCAATCTCTTCAATAATATAGAGGAGAGTAGTTTAGCGATCGCATCAATGAACGATATAGCCCTGTAATTATTAACGTCATCTGCATCTCCTTTTTTATACAAGGGAAATATAATCGATCGTGAAAAAGCAGACGGTATCCGACCACCTCCCATAATATTATTAAACAATTTCAATATAAGCTCTTTGTAGTTTTTAGAAGCATTTTTGTAAAATTCTGCTGGAATTCTATTTTCCCCTGGGGCTTTATTGTCATGCATGGCTTTAAGCGCATTTTCAATTTCATTCATGTCTATATCACTATCGAGTGTTTCATCCTCAACATATGAGGCCCCATAGAAAGTAACTACACTGCCTATTGAACCAAAAACTTGTCTGAAATGCGTAACCCAGTCTTCTGCTTTTACATTTCCCGAAATTCTAAATTCTTTACTTTGAAATTTCTTTATCAGCATCCATAATTCACCACTGTCTTTAACTGCTTCAAACTTTTTCTTCACATCGCTATAATAATCTTGTTTCTTACTTTTACACAAAATTTTGTATTCCTTTACCGTCTTCAAATAATTCATCTTGACTTGCTCCAAATTGGATTTTCTAAATACATTCAACAAGCTAAATACAAGCACCCTCATCCTTTCACATTCCTTGTCAAACCACCTTCCCCTCAAACTTGCTTTACCCAACTTCTGATTATTATTGATGCGGGGCTTATTATAGTTAGCTGCTCTATGAACAAGATTATTTAGTAATTCAAGATTGTTTTCATTGTCCCCCGTTAAATTACCAATCTCTCTGCAGTAGTTGGTGAGTTTTGCAATGTAAGATTCTCTCTGTACCTTATCCCATCTCAACTTTGGCAATAGCGGGAGAATCACGCTCTCTCTCTCTAGAGAATTGACCTTCGTTAATACGGCTTCAATTGGTAGGTGATCGGATAAATATTCCGGAATTATACTGAAATCTTTTATTATGGGAATTAACTCCACTGATACACAGCATAGGTCGATTACAGATGATCCTCTCTGGCCCATGTAGGTGAAATCTCCCCACTTATCACCTCTTATTCTGCCATTCAATATTATCAAATTGAAAGTTTCACATAAATCTAAAATTTTCCTTCCTTTCGCGTTAATCGTCTCATCCTTTGACATTCGTTTACTATCTATGTTGTTTCCTGATTCAATTATGTTTGTAAATTCCGAAAAATCTTGCAAGTTTCCTATTCTTCCATTGAAATCTCCCATCAAAATGATGTTGTTTCTACCATCCTGTACAGCCATAAACTCCCATAATCTATTGAAATCCCTCTCCCATTCAATATTACTCCCACCACTAAGATAAATCGGTACTAAGTAATAACTAGCTTCTCCCCTTGCTTTTATTTGAACGAGTTGTCTATTTTGTACATTGCTTACACTTATTAAATAATCTACTCCCTTTTTAATCCCAATCAATTGACCTTTTTTTGCCCTACCCTGACTTGAATCTCTGATTGCGAACTCCCAATACAAGCTGTAACCCGGAAAACTATTGACAAAGTATGTTTCCCTTCCCTCTTCTATAAAAGTCTCTAGTAATATGAAAATATCATAATTTTTAATTATATTGTAGATTTCAAAAAACTTACTTTTCAATCCAGCCACATTGTACGCAATTACACTCAGGGGGCACTTCCTACTCGGACTGACGGCTGCCTCTCAGTTGACGTTGGCGTCGGCGTCGGCCTCTGCTCGCGTTGCTTCCTCCTCAGCGAACACGCTCTTCACCGCCTGCATCACACCTCCACCAAACATGTCCTGGAGTTTATGCCACCCATCACCGCCTCCCGTCGCCACCAGCCGCTCGTCTTCATCCATCGTAAAGCCGTTACCGTTCACAATCAATCGATCGACCTCCACCGACGCTCTCACCTCTGGTACACGTCTCCTCAGCTCCCTACACGCCCGAAACATTCTGGATCTTTTTCTTCTGGTGTCCGACGCAAAGTCTTTATGTATCACAAATCTCGTACCTTTCAACTTTTTGCTATTGTTTGTGATGTACTGTATGTCGCGGTCGTTGGGGAAATGGGCGATAATAGGTCCGTTATTCACTCTTCTACCCAAGGCATGGGCTCTATTAACCCAGATATCCTCTCTTGCACCTAGATGACCAACACAAAAGTCTCTAACAATTTCCGCGTAGTCCACAGTTGCACAATCATAGTTCAATCCTCGAAAAATTAAATTGTTTCTTCGCGATCTATTTTCAAGATTTTCCACTCGCCTAAGAACCAAGTCATTTTTTAATTTGAGCGCTTTAAGTTCTTCTTTCAGTTCCCTATTCTCCGCTGAAAGTTCTTTAACTTGATTGTGTAAACCACTTAAATCTTCTTTCGTAGCCAAAAATGCAAGCTTTTGGTCCATGGCTTCACACAGTCGCACTTCTAACTGCTTCAACATTATTTCTATATTACCTTGTTCTCCCATTTTCGATCCTGTAGCACGTTTTTTATGTTCAGTCTTTACGAGCTCCGGTGAACTTTTTGCTCTTGGCCTCTTCTTTTCACTATCGTTCTGCCGAAAATAGTTTCCAATCGTGTTCTTATTCATTACCCGTGAACAACAGTTTGAAGCACAATAAACTATTCACCAAAACACTTTAAACTTTTATTGAAACTATGATGATGTTATAAAGTTAGGTTAAAAGACCGAACGTAATACAACTTGCCGGCTACCGACTTGAACGTTCCGAGAGATAAGAGAGCAAAACAAACTACGTCCGTTCAGCTCAACAGCTCACTATCAACTCCGCTATTTCATCATTCCACCAGTACAGGGGCTGTCTGTTGGAAAGTCCTCCTTTAATTGGCATCGAGAGTTCACAAGCTCTTCTAACCACTTCCATTGTAGCAACTGCCAATTCCTCTGCATTCAACCTAGTTGGTTGTTCAGTTCTGAGATGAGCCACTTGAGCTGACATAATGGCTTCTGCAAACCTGGCTCTATTTACTTTGTTTGCCTTAAATTTCTTTGGGTGTATTTGTGGAATCCTTCTTCTGGCTACCTCATTCATTGTAAACCAAATATACTGGTGGTCACTCCCAGAGAAGTCTTCCATAACCATCCATTCACCAATTTTTGGACTGAGGTCTTCAGACACAAGAGTTACATCTGGAATGGTCCCATTGCAACCAGGGCGTTGAAAAGTAGGAACATTACCTACATTAACCACATTCAAGCCTACCCATGCAGCCATGTCCAAAATATACTTTCCTCTATTATCTGTGAAAGGCATACCCCACTCAACTGCCTTAGCATTCAAATCCCCTGCTACTACAATGCTCTTTCCTATTGTGTGGATGAAATCTTCTAAATTATCAACCTTGTTTTCAAACTCTCTTATGGTTTCATTTGGAGTGAAGTAGCAGCTGCAAATGACTGCCCATCCACAATCCACCCAAACAAAACCAGCTGAAGCCCCATGTCCTCTGATCTGGAGTGCACTACCAGGTGTGTGCCAGATGGCTGCTGTGCCTAGCATATCACTATACCAAGATGGTACATCCCTAGCCCTATACTGCTCACTTACTAGCACCATATCTACTCCCTTGCTCCTAATCATCTCAGTCAGCATATCATCAGCAAGGCGACTACGGTTCATATTTGCCTGGATGAACTTGAACATATCACTTCAAGTTCTTCTTTGCCTCCTCCAGGGCCAGCTGGAAAGCTTTACATCCTCTAGTTCCTGGGACATGTTTGATCTGACCTTCCTCCCCTTCTATGTGCTTGCATAAAAGACAAGAGGGCTCGGCTGAGCATTCTTTCACTTTGTGTCCTTTCATACCACACCTGTAGCAGTGAGTGCTTCTGTCAGGGCCCTTACAGTTTGTAGACTGATGTCCATATCCCAGGCACCTGAAACAGCGAAACACCTGTGCACGTCTCCTGATAGTGCATCTCACAAAGCCAATTCTCACTTTCCCCATATTCAAAAGCTTTCTGCCAGCATGCTCACTAACCTTGACAATAGCTGCTCTTTGCTCTCTGCTATTTATTTGAGTGAGGTTTACTCTCACCTCTTCTCCTTCTCCTATCTCTGCTTTTAAAGCAGATACCACATCTCCTTCTTCAGTGATGCAGTCCAAGTCTCTCACTTCTAGCAACATTTGAGGAACAAGATTTCTCACAACTGTGGTTTCCCCAAGTGATCTTTTAATTTTATCTGTAAGATCTGCTCTGTTTTTTGGTCCAGGAGCAAACTCAATGAGTACATCTCCAGCCTGTGTCTTCCTTATAGAGCTAATGTCTGTATTCTTCATGTCAGAGCTTGCTTTCTTGTGAAGGTTTCTCAGAACATCAGAGTAGGATTGCCCCTTGTTGGTTTTGATTAGAATAGCTTCCTTCTGAGTCTTGTTCCTAGTTTTCCTCTGCCTGATATTCATCTGGTCACTTTTTTCTGTTGGAGTCTCTTTTTTATTATCCTTCTTCTTGTTCCTCACTTGTGTCCAGGGATTCTGCTCTCTTGTTTCCTCTTCTGTAGTCCTGCTACTCCTATTAGTGGACTGTTGAGCATTCACTATCTCAGATCTAAGTACTCCAGATCCTTTCTTATCTCTCCTTTGTCCTTTCTTTCCCTTGCCTTCCTGCCTACTGGTTTGTGAAACTATATTTAGTCTTCCTGATATATCAGTAGCAGTAGGGTTTGGCTTTGGGCCTGTTTCTGAGGATATCTCCAGCTCAGCTTGGCATTCAGGGACTCTCTTACGTTTCTTTGAGGGTTGAGCGGGAGATACAATCCCAGGGTTCTGAGCCGCTTTCTCTCTCAGCCAGTCAATTGCATTTTGCCTCACTTTCCTGCAGCTGCTTAGAATATCCAGATTCTCCTCAAGCAGAGCCAAACTATTCTTAACCACTGTAGACATGTTTGGTTGCTTGTTGGCAGCTCTGCGCATGTCCTTGAGGGTCAATTCAACAGCTTTGAGAGCTGTCTCTTCAGTTAAATCTGCCTCCTCGAGCTGTTTCATCAGTTTAAGCAGTTCATCTTCTTCTCTTCTTTTAATTTCTTCAGCAAGAAGGGGGTCTCCTCATTTATGGGATTATCAGTTGGCACAGGCTCAGTGGTTTCTGTGAAACAATTACTGTTTTTCCCTTCACTTCTAACTGGAGATCTGGTTAGTCTCTTTCTTCCAGCAAAATCTCCAAGCAACTCTTCCTCTGCTTTCAGCCTATCTTCCTCCATCTTTTCAATGGGTGATACTCCAATTAGAGTGTCATTCCCATCTTGCTCAAAATCTCCATCCTCTCCTTGTGTTCTGTTGGCATTATTAAAAAAGGTATCCATCTTGTCTCCATAAAACTCCAGAGTATTGGGCCGTCTCCAAACGCAGTGCCTCATGGTGTGGGGGGGTGATGGCTACCTGTAGCTGCCCCATTACTACAAGAGTTTGTGGCATGAGGTCGGGATGGGCATCCGACCAGGCCTTGCACCTTCACCAATCCTTGGCATCCCAAATACCCCCATGGGTGCGGCACGTAGATGCCGGGAGTTGTTATCAGTGTGTGCTGAAAACCTATCCTCCACACATCCCTTTCAGGCAGTGTCAAGGCCCTTGCTTCACCTCTAACCCCAAAGTAGTTGATGCATCATGTGTACTCCTACAAATCACACTACTACCTGGGACGCAACGATGTTAGTTGCCAGCCAGTCTACATCAACTACTTTAAAAGAAAGTAAATAAAAAGGAAAATAAGCCCCTTGTCCCCTGACGATTGGGAGGGGGGGGGGGGCTTGAAAAAGCAAGAGTTTGGCTGAGAGAGGCCAGATAGACAGATGTAAAGAAGAGATGAAAGAAAGAATGGTACACAGCACAGTCAATAGAAATAGTACCATTCTAGATCCAAAGTGCCAGAGCAAGAAGAAGAAGAAGAAGGTAGTGGGGAGAAGGGCTCTGGCTTGGGATGTTTTTTATTATTAGTAATAATAATATCTTGATAATTTCTAGTTTTTATTTGTTGAGTATACTTTTAAGTATCCTAATAAAAAGTAAAATTCTGTTTTCGAGGTTAGGTGTTGTACCACAGACCACCATTGATTTCCTTATTCTATGGTTGGACCAATATTGATAAATTGCCTTGAAATTAAATAAGTTGACAATTATAATAAATTGAGAAAAATTCCATTGAACATTTTACTTGCTTCAAAACAATTTTTAGCTAGGAAAATGAGTCCAAACAAGTCAACAACGCGATCCCAATTAAACAAACAGTCACCCTTAGCTCTTAAAGCCACTGTAGATGTACAATAAAAGGTTTTTAAATTATTGCGAGACCACACCAAACGAAAAACAAAATTAGAATCATCACTAAAAAATTCTGGGGAAGAACGGATAGGATTGGTGAATCACATAAAATCTCTGGAGGTTATTGTAAAAATGCAGCAGCAGGAAGACCATAAAATCGAAATTCTAAATCTCACGAGTCAATGTAAGTAAATGTCAGAGGAAATAGAAATATTAAAATAAAATAAAAATTTAGCTAATGTAAGATTTGAACCTCTGATTAAAAACTTAAAAGTGAACTTTCGTTTATCCTACAAGACCGACACTTTCAGCGGTATTACTAGCGTTTCTAAACTGCTTGACATTTGTGCAAAATGATTTTAAAGATGTATTTCCCGAAATTTTAAAAGCTCTTCAAATAGTTTTCACTACACCAGTAACTACCACCAAATCTGAACGCTGTTTTAGCACTTTAAAATGAATAAAAACTTTTCTAAGAAACACAATGGGCCAAGATTGTCTGAATGCTTTAGCAGCTTGTTCTGTGCACAAAGATAATTTTACACAAACTTCAAGAATAGAGTCATTGACAGGTTCTCCACAATGAAGGAGAGATGCGCCTTGTTATTATACAAATAGGTATTATGCTGTAATTCAAGACCAGCATCCAACCAAAGTTTGCATCTACAATGGTAAGATTGTTATTACTTTTATACTTGAATTTTAGTTCATTGACCTATCCTCTTCACCCCTCTTGACTGTGTCAATATAATCACTGACGAAGGAACACTAAAAAACTGTACTCCACAGTAATTATTTCCAGTATTTATCCAAAAGAAGGCTATCGGATCGGTCATTTTGGAATAGATTATAATAATATACAGTACTCAAAGTCTAAAGTTATCTTGGTAGTGTGGGCTGTATACTGTACAGGAATTTTGCTATTATCTATCAAATTTGATTTCAACATAATTTTTATTATGAGGTTTGAGCACACACTTCATTGAATAATATAAAACTAGTAGGTAAATTAACGTTTTCTTAGTAATGGAGAAGGTGATATTGTGGAAGGTATCCATAATGAAAAATAAGACGAAATTGTCACAACCACATTTATTAAAACTTTGAGAAACTAGTTTCGGTTGTTACAACATTATCAATCTCAATCAAACTGAAAACTAAAGTACAGAGAAGCCTTATACATACTGTACATGGAATGATACTATTGGCTAAGAGGGAAAGAGGATGACCTTAATCGGACGTTGTGATTGGCTGTCAAGTCACGCCCCCTGGTGGAAGGAGTAACAAGCAAAAATACAAGTCAAATCAATAACTAAACACTGTAAACATCAAGAAAGCAACAAAAAAATTGTAAAATTTTTTAGCAGAGAACAGAGTCTTTTTGCTGACCAATCCAATCGGTCACCCTTACAAAGAGGTTTAGTAATTGATATCTGGGATAAAAGTGGGGTTTATAAATTGAATTGCGGTGATTGTAATGCTTGTTATGTGCGTCAGACTGGTAGAAGTTTCAAATGTAGAGTAAATGAACATATCAGGGATTGGAAAACCCAAAAAGGAGATTCAAATTTTGCAAAACATCTCATTAATAATGGACACAAGCTCAAGGCTGAAGAAAATGTTGAATTTCTGCATTTGATTGGCAAAGGCAGACAATTGAACATTTTAGAAGCTTTGGAGATAACTAAGTTGGTAAAAAACGATTCCATAACTATAATTTAAATGACCAAATTTATTTTAACCAATTCAATACAACTAACTTGGTTTCATTATAATTCCAGCCTATTTTTAAAAAGCAGTTCTTATGTCTATTCCTCAGTTGACCTTGATTGCATTTCAGTGAGCTTCTAATTTTTTAATTTTAATTTGATTAAATTCTAGCCTTATTACAATTTTTTTGTTGCTTTCTTGATGTTCACAGTGTTTAGTTATTGATTTGACTTGTATTTTTGCTTGTTACTCCTTCCACCAGGGGGCGTGACTTGACAGCCAATCACAACGTCCGATTAAGGTCAGCCTCTTTCCCTCAGCCAATAGTATCATTCCATGTACAGTATGTATAAGGCTTCTCTGTACTTTAGTTTTCAGTTTGATTGAGATTGATAATGTTGTAACAACCGAAACTAGTTTCTCGAAGTTTTAATAAATGTGGTTGTGACAATTTCGTCTTATTTTTCATTAAATTAACTTTATTTATTCCAATTGATTTTTCAGTCAGGCTCAGATTTGGGGGGAGGGTTGTCATGACCCCCATGAACCCCCCTCTGGGACAGCCCTTGCACGTAGGCCGTTATTCAAGAGACTTGGTCTCTCTAACTGTACCCTACTTATAAGTGTATGAAGCTACTTTATATGTTAAAAATAGTGATATTAACCAAAATCTAGATGTATGCGATTGGAATCAATGGCGGATCCAGCAGCAGATTTGGGGGGGGGGGGAAATACCTGAGTGAGTACTGGGTAACTTACTTGAAACTTCCACTTTTCTATATTTGATCCCTCACTGCTCCTGATTGGGGTAATGTACAGTACCATAGGCTACTTGAAAATTTATCTCAATAAAATTGAGGGGTACTCCTTGGAAACGTTTTTTAAATAAAGCTCCTACAAAACCACATTTTCAACGAGTCTTCTTTTACTCTTGCCAAAAATTGTCTCACAATGCTAAAATTCCAAATTACCTTTGTCTTGTGGGGGGGGGGGGGGCGCGGGAGAGATGTCCCACTGATTCCTCCCCATAGTAATGCACAAACTGTTAATGAAAAATGAAATTTACAAGAAAAATTACATATGTTATTCGCAATTGAAAAACTATTCAATCAGCCAAAATCTCCCAACAATTTTTTGAAGATTCAGGGTCTAGGGTGATTATCTGAGTGAATGAGTAGCAGTGTTAGTAAAACAAGTCAGCTTTTCTGTCATAGTAGTCCTCAGCCAGAAAAACCTTTCAGAACTGGCATAATTTTCAGACCAAGTACTGTAGTACACAATATTTTCAATAGAAAATTAATTGTTGGTCAGGCATTGCTGTTTCAATTTTTTCCCTTGTCAGCAACTTTGAAACTCTCATTTTCTTCTACTTTTTATTTTATTTTTCCTCTTTTTTACCCTTTTTTGTCTTTTTTCATTTTCATCTCTCTCCTCGTATTGGTTATATGAGTGATTTTGAGGATGAACTTTTGAGATTGATTGTGCCATACCAACACGTGGCCATTATGGGTGATTTTAATACAGACTTGTTAGGAAGAGACACTTGGGACAAACTTCAACTGACTAGAATGTTTGATGCTTGCAGTATGACCCTGCTTCCCCTCCAAGCTACTCATCACACTTCTACTTCTGATACATTACTGGATCTAATTGCAGTTATAGATAGTAGCTCTGCTGTAAATCATGGACAAATTCCCTGTCCTGGGCTCTCTGCTCATGATTTGATTTACCTGGTATATGCCTTAAAAGCCCCCAAAGTCAAACCCCAAAATAATTACTTACAGAGATTTCAAAAATATTGATTATCCTGCTTTGTTCCATGATGCTGTGTGTCTCAACTGGTTAAATATTTTCTCTTGCAACGATGTTAATTATATGTTAAGAATTTTGAATCAAAATTTACTTTATTTGTTTGATAAGCATTGTCCAATTAAAAAACGTAGAGTAACAAGAGATCCTGCCCCATGGATTTCCAATGAGATTCGGCAGCTAATGCGTGAACGTGACCAGTCTTGTAGGGTAGCTAGAAGAACAAAGTAGAATCCCTTAGATTATGATAACTACAAACATCTCAGAAATAGATGTAAACAAATCATCCGAAATGCAAAATCACAATATTATCGTAATCTAATTTCTTTGGCTGGATCCTCTTCTGCTCTATGGCGTAGATTAAAGAATGTTGGAATTGGTAGAGGGGTAGTCAGGCCCGTGGTGTCTCACACACTTGATGATCTCAATTAACATTTTACTAGCAATCCTGTTGGACTGGATCGTGCCCTTGATTATATTAATTCTTTATCTGTTTTTGAAACAAAAGATTCCTTCTATTTCTCTTCTGTCTCTGAGCATGATGTTTACATGGCCATCAATCAGATTAAGAGTAATGCAGCTGGTGCTGATTGCCTACCTATAAAGTTTATCAAGATTATGTTGCCCCTAATCCTACCATTTGTCACTCACTTAATCAATACTTCCCTCATCACTTCTGTTTTCCCTGATGATTGGAAATTTTCAATCATCCCTCTAAACAAATTCCTCATCCTTCTTCTCTCTCTGATTATAGACCAATTAGTTTACTGTCGGTGCTTTCCAAAGCTTTGGAAACCATTGTTCACAATCAGATGAGTACTTTTATTTCAAAAGAAGGTTTGATCAGTGATTTCCAGTCAGGTTTTAGGGCAGGACATAGCACCACCACAGCCCTTTTGAGAGTTACTGATGATATCCGTAAGGCCATGGATGGAAGGGAACTGACTCTAATCGTTTTGGTTGACCTGAGTAAAGCTTTTGATTCCATTTTGCATCCTATCTTATTTCATAGACTAGCTGAAATGGGTTTCTCTTATTCCACTGTAGCTTGGGTGCGATCCTACTTGCTTCATTGATGTCAGTGTGTGAGGCTTGAGGGTTCTTCTTCTCAGTGGCTACCAGTGACACGTGGAGTTCATCAGGGTTCAATTCTGGGTCCTCTACTCTTCAGTATCTACATCAACAATGTGACTCAAGTCCTACAAAGTTCTAAATATCATCTTTACGCCGACGATCTGCAACTTTACAGACACTTTAAAAGATCTGACTTGACTTTGGCTGTAGAAGCAATGAATGCTGACTTGAGACAAATAACTGAATGGACTGACTGTAATGGTCTGAAAATTAATGAAAATAAGACACAAGTGATGATTGTTGGCTACTCTCGTCTGCTTAATCAACTTGACTTTTCTTATGGACCTTATGTTATCATTAATGATACTCCACTTGAATATGCTTCCAAGGTAAAGAATTTAGGAGTGACACTGAATTACACATTGGACTGGACTGACCATGTCACTATGGTTTGTAACAAAGTTATTGCAGGCGTTAACACACTGAAGAAAATGGGGCATCTTATCCCATTCAAAACAAAAATTTTATTTGTTAAGACCGTGCTCTTCCCTATTTTCTTTTATTGTGACTTAGTTACCATCGACAAAACAGTCCAACTGACTGATAAGCTGCAGCGTGCACAAAACTTTTGTGTGCGCTTCATCTTTGACTTACAACGTGATGCACATATTACCCCATTTTTCCAACAGCTCAACATCATAAGGCTGAATGAGAGCTTGAGGTTTCATGTACTTGTGTTTCTGTTCAAGCTTTTGAAAACCAAAACCCCCAATTACTTAGCAACAGACTTCAAATTTTTGAGTGATGTTGGTCATGGCAGGACAAGGCATGGTTCCCATCTACTTGCTGTCCCTGTTCATAGAACTATGATATTCAATAAATCATTCCAGGTGATGGCTTGTAGACTGTGGAACCTTTTGCCGCTTGGGGTGAGGCGTATCAGTGGGCGACACCAGTTCAGTGCGGCTGTTATGGCGCTTATTAGAGAGGGTGGACTTGACCTGTTCTAGTTATAGTTATTGTAGAATTTCTTGGTGGGTATGTGTGCATGTGTGTGTGCGTGTGCGTGTCATGTGTTTATAACACTTTCAAACAAAAATTTTAATTTCAAATTATATATTTTGTATTGTACAATTTCTTTAGTTTTATTTGTTAATGAAGGTTTTTTCTTGATACTGTGGGTTAAGTGGAAGAGGGGGCTTGTATGCCTCAACTTCGCCCACAGCACTTTTTGTATTGTAAAGTGCGAAATAAAGGCATTTTATCTATCTATCTATCTATCTCCTACCAATTTCTATACTTTTACTTCTTATCATCTCTTTTCCACTTTTTCCTATCATTTCCATTCGTTCCTCTTTTCTTCTTTTCCCCCTTCTTCTTCTTCTCCTTTTTCTTCTTCTTCTTCTTTTTATTCTCTCTCCTTTTTCTCCTCCTTCTTCTGCGTTTGGGGGGGGGGGGGGCGTATTTCCTCTTTTTTTCCCCCCGTAGATCCGCCACTGATTGGAATACAAGAAGCCGGGGAGATTATCACTTGGTGAGTCACAATAATAGCCTAGCTTATTCAAACAAAAGCTACCTAGCTACCTACCATGCAAGCTACCTAGTTATATTTGTAGGAAACTCTACAACAAGCTACCGCAGTTTTTAAAGATTCTTGAAAATATAGAAATATTTTTAAAAAATTGGAAAAATATTAAGTTGATAAGCTTTTAATAGTGTACAAGAGTTCCTTTCACATCAAAATTTAGCCTCACCTCAACTAATTGATATAGTAATTATGTTAACTATAGTGCATCTCACAGCTGAAGACCTCTGAGCGCAGAGACGGTCACCCACCACTTTCGGAGCTAGCGAATCACATGCAAGCAGCGTTGCCAATACTATATTATATGTATGCTTACTATTGTACTGATTGACGTTATAAGTAAGAAGTTTTAAATCATTGAACAACTTCCAGAAGAGTCATCAATTTGAAAATTTTGTCAATTTGTTTCTAAGATATGCAAAAAACCTGAACCACTGTACAGCGCTATTAGGAGTGTAACCAAGTTTCATAAGTAAGTTATATCAAGAAAAGCATTTAGTAGTTCTTTCGTTAACGGATTCTCATGCATTTTTAGACGCTGAGTCTAAATATAAAATTTAGAATGTGAAATTTGGAACTCCAAAATGTTGTCATAGGGTGGAGGGGATTCGTCCCTCAACGGTGGACCCCTCTTCGCCCCTCTGAACGGTCAATCGCAACCCATTGGGTGGTAGCTCATTCTTCTCAGCTCATTAAGGCGGTCCTAATTCATATGTAACATGTCAATTTCTGATTATATTTCACTTGAGAGGGTAGTATTCATAGACAGGCCTATACTTGGAAATGACGATTTTTTCAACATTGAAATAGCTCTAACTCAGAAACTACTGGGAATAAAATGGCGAGGTTGGTATTAAATTGTGGGAAATATTCAATTATGAGTAGATGGAACTTTTCAATTAGCAAAAATTAGTTTTGGAAATTCGCAATTAAATAATGAAAATTTCAAAATTAAATATTGAAAATGCTGTATTAATAACTCAAATGGAGATTCCTCTGACAATTTTGACGATATTTTTTACACAGAAACGACATTGAGCAATGTTAAAAAAATACCTAGGTAGCTGTTGTAGTGATTGATAATCGCAATAAGAGTAAAGTTAAATTTTATTTGCTGAGCTGTACAATGTCACGTATATAGTTGAAAGGTAAACAAGATGTATGAAATGGGAAGAATAATTGAGATAATTGAGAAAATGAGGAAATCGAGTAATTACAACAAGAAAATAATCAACAAATAATATTGTATATTAACATTTTAATGGACATTTATAAAATTGTATAGTTCTTGTTAGTGAATTGTTCTCAATAAAAATGTAAGAACATTCATCTACCTTACTTAAATATATAAAATATAAATATTCCAACATAAAGTTTCATTATTTTCATCCTGTAAAATCACCACAGGAAAATATAGCACCCAATGAATATTACATATAGGTAGTTTGTAACGTTCATTGATGATTTAGAATTCATTTCGTGTTAATAAAAAGTCTTCTTCGTCGATACATATAATTAAAAGTCTTATGTACAGTGTATACATCCAACTTGGAAACGCTATCATAGGAGAAAATTCACATTATTAGATTTAAAATGCTAGAAAATGGATGTTGAAAAATTGGCAATTACATAGTATAAAAATAATTATGATTCAAGATGATTCTTCAAGGATTTGTTCAGCAAGTTTTATTAATACATTGGCAAGACGGAATTACATTTATGAAAACAAATTTACTTGACTTCACCATTGCATTATTTGTATTTTATAAATAAGATTACAAACTTTAAAGTTGATGAAAACTACTGAGTTAGTATTAGAGTTTATTGTCTTATACTGAAGTCGAATCAACAAAATAACGCTGTCACACTACAGATGCATCTGCAGCCGTGATACTAAGTAAAATGAGTATGTTGATGCCATGTTGCCACCATATTTCACAATTGGAAAAATACCTAGATGGCCCTCATTTTCAACAATAATTTATTATTATAACTATTCAAGTTGTGAATCGAAGATAATTAATGCGTTTGTAACTTACATTGATATTTCATAAAACTAACACCGAATAAATTTAAAAGAGTAACTGAGTTTCTTCACTCTATAATCAGGAATCAATTTCCGTTCAAACGGAAATTCATACTGATTGGCGTAGCCACGTGGAGGGGGGGGGGGGGGAGTTGAGCCTGTAAAAGAGGCCCCAAAGCGAGTAGGAAGGTTTCAATAAATAGAACAATTATTTCGATTTTGGGGGTAAAGGTTTTCAAATGAAAAGCGAATAATATTATTGCTCGAAAAAAAACCCCAATATATTGGTGTAGTTGAACTTGAGACGCTCAATGCCCTTCAAGAGAACCCCAACACACGATGTGCTGGATGATTTTTCTTAAAATCCACATAGAATGGACCTTGCTTTATAGGTTTTATAGGGCAGGTGCGAGGACATAGCAAAGGGAGGTCCCCGGGTCTCAAGTGGTTGTAATTCATAAAAATGTATCTCTTATCAAGCAATGAAAATGAGCACTAGGTAATAGTAAAACACACATTATAATCAGGGCCGTCTAGAGGGAGGGGTAAACGGGACAATTGGCCCCGGGCCTCAATAGCAAGGAGGCCACATCAATTGGCAAATATAAGCAAGTGACGAAACCAAAAAAATCAGTTGCCCTAAATTGCTCCAGCTGGGGGCCCCCAGGTCCCCTTTTTGCCTCAGTTTGTGCCTCTATAGGCCCCGTAGAAGCCCAACAGAATCTAGTTGCTCTCTGGAGCCGCGGGCCTTCCATGCCCGTTTTTCTGCAGTCATGAGAAGTAAATACTCAAATAGGCTGCATCTGGAATATTTCAAATTTGAACGTTTCTAAACCAGGGTCCCCTTATTGTCTCGGCTTCGGGCCTTCAGGGCCGCCCCTTATTGTCCTCATTTGGGGCTTTTAGGGGGCCCTTAAAAGCCACACAGACCCTGAAGGCCCTCTGGCGCTGTATATATTAGAATATTGCAAATTTGGTCGTTACTTCACTGGAAATATATTCCATGTATAAAGTCCGCGATGCTGTTGGGTCCCTGTGTTTTCAGAGCCCCAAACATGGGTTAAAAGTGCCCCCAGGCCTCTTAAATGAATTTGACACAATAGGCTTGAAAGGAGAAAGGGTCTCTTAATATATTTTGCAGAAGGGCTTCAAATGCTCCTATCTGTCACTGTTATATACCGTATTCCCAGTGTATTGCATATTTTATATTCTATATTCCCAGTGTACTAGGAATTAAAAACTATCTTAATTTATTAATAGTCAAGGCGCCCAAACTATACAATTCATTGTGATCGTTAAAATTATCACGCTATGAATCAATCAATGAATAATATGAGGGAAGAGGTTGGTTACCACAAAAAATAAATAGTTTAAAGGTCTCCAGCCAAAACTGTGTCCTGGGCTATAGAAGGTCTCCGGGCGGCCCTGATTGTAATAATGATTTGAAACAACTATTAATTGTTAAATTGGCGCTATAAAACTAGCAGTTTTCAAATTTCGTATATTAAAATTAGTTAAACTAATTAATGAACTAACAATATACGAAAAGTGGTTTTAAGTTCTTAAGCAAACATTTCGTGGAAACAATGATTCATTGAATTTAAGCTTTTACTACATACCCAATTTAAAAACTTTATTTTATTAAATACTTGGACAAATTTACTATTTTTGTTACGGTATGCTTTTATGAAGAAGTCTGTCTATTTTTTGCGATGCCTGTGATTGCTATCATGGGGGGGGGGAATTATTTTAACTACTTATCGGAGCCATTAAAAAATGTTCTCCGAGTCTTTTGTGATCTGAGTAGGCCCAAAACTTGTTAATAGAAACGCAGTGTCAGATTTATAAAAAAATTGCCTGCAACTAATTTTGTCATGGAAATATAATTAAACAATACATTAAACGTTACTGTAGAATAAATTTAAGCCTGACGTTTTAGCTGAATATATCACACACCATCAATTCAAGTATTTTAGGCTGCCGGTGTAAAGAAGTTTCTCTTATACCGCTATATCTGTGAAAGACAGGAAATAGATTACATGAAAGGGTTCTATAGGTAGGAAACTTACTTGAAAGTATAATTAAAATGAATAAATTCTAAAATCACATGTGACACATCGAGAAGAATCATTGAAATATACACAATTCTGTCATCAAATCATGAATTTAAAGGCTAGATTATTCTCATTATCAACAATACATTAAGAACAACAATAATATCGTCAACAGCAATATAATACTTTTAATGATCCCACATTTTCATACTATAACAAGTACCTGGTTAAACAATTTGAAAGGAATAATAGTTGACTTTTATTATCACAAACAATAACAATCCACCAAACATATAGGCTAGCCTATGGTAGCAGTAGTTCAAAAGGTGTAAGGTGAAGGAAGCAGTAAAAAACTCGGGTTGCTGATTTGGACCAGATTCGATCGAGGCACTTTGTATGTTGTGGCAAGAAGCCATAAGCCATAAGCCGCCATAAGTGACCATAAGTGGCAGTGTGCTGTGCTATAAGTGAGCCCTCTCCAGGGAGCCTTGGAACGATAAGGGCCTGCCCTGACGCTCGTGTAATAGAAGTCGATGAGCAGCCCTATCCATTTCTTCTTGTGTCATGTCCATTGCTTCCTGCATCTCCCGAGACGTGTTTCTCACAAAGTCTGCATCGCAAAACTTCCCCAGGCCTTGTTCGACTAGAACCTAAACAGCCATAGCAAATAGAAAATTCATCAACTCTACTACCGAACTCAACCTTACCACTAACCCACATAAGGTATCACCTCAAATTCATTGAGATGACATTGCTCACAAACCGATTAAATCAAGTACCGTACCGTACTATATAATATGCGTGCAAATTTAATTGTATCACCAGTTAACCTACTAACATACAAGGATACAAGTACAAACAAGAGGTACAACTTGTACAACTACATCAACAAACATACAAGAGGCAAAGGATTGGGATGCGATCCTCTAGATTTTTTTCATCACGATTAGATTCAAAAACGGGGGTTTCAAAAATATTTGTACAAAAAGTATTAATAAAATCACTAGAATTATAAATACATCATTTACGTACGTAATTGTAATAAATGAATAAATTCCAGTACAGTATACAATCCTATTGTATGGAAATGTGCCTACATAGGTGAAAATCTGTGCGCAGGCACAAGCTACGGATGTGAACTTGATGTTCATCAGTGTTAAAACTCCTATATGATTTCTATATGAAAAATAAAAGAAAAATCTTTACTTTCAATTAAAAAAATTCCTAATAGAAAACAATCGAATGAAACGTGTCAAAGTCACACACTCTCTAGGAAAATTATAAAACAATATTACCAATACAATATATAAATTATGTATACAGTAGATCTCATAACTATTATTACCTAGATTTATTCATAAAAGCCCTTATCTATTCTAAATACTTGACATTTGATTGTTTTTAATAACTGAATACAAAAAAATACAGAGGAGCGTCGATTAAAATCAGTCAAGCAAGATAAGAAATCATTCTCTTGAATCCAGTTGTAGAAGTCTATATTTTGTGATAAACATCATTCTTATAATAGGCCAACTCCATTATATTACAAAATACAGTATATTATAATAATGTATTATTTATTTTTTTATTTAGATATTCATTATTATTTATTTATACAATGTTACTATGTATAGTAAGGCGATTAATTCCGTTTAGTTTTTCAATTTTGAAACAATAAGATGTCTACACTGCTCATTTCAAGTGATAAGTTAGCCTACAAACATCTTTGTTGTTTTATTGTTTTCAAATAGCCTATCAGAATATATTCCCATACACCGTCAATTGATAATAATACAAGACATGGTCCCACCAAACCCACATGTTTTACATTACAGTACATACCTATACAAAGAAAATCGTTATTACAAGAAACAAATTTTTTTTAGCAAATAGACCATATAGGGAATGAAATTAGATCGAAAAAATAAGGAATAGTAAGTACAATATTATTGTGAAGAGTGCATTTTTCAATATTCTAACTAAAAAGAGAATATTTGAATTTTAAAGAGAATATTGAGCAAGGGAATGAGAGTGGGGTATCAAAATAGTCTTTTCTCTAATTGTATTATTTATAAATCTATTTTAGGCCAATTCATTGCTTATCTTATATGTTTTTACAGATTCAAATTATTTTTTATCATTTGTAATTTTTACAATGATGAGACAGCAGGAGAACCTTTCTAGTACTTCTCCACCAACAAAATCACTGTAGATAAAAATACTAGGTATGATTATACTTACACGTCCAACTAGACTCTCAGCTGATCCTATCACATCAGGAAAGTTTGGTCTTTTATCGGCAGGACTACCTGGAAGTGAATGGCTAAGTCTCTCGGCTGTCAAGCTTCCATTTGACTCTTCTATGTGGGAGCCTCCTATTGAAGAAAACATAAATCAGTTGACTATTTGATGCAAAAATAGCTATTTTTGTAACAAGAGCTACAGTAACCAAGAGAAACAGTTTTTTTCACAAGCCAAAAGCAAGTGAAAAACGTTTCTTGAGTGCAGAAACAATACTTAGCACTCGAATTACACATTACATTTTTCCTACAGTAATGTATACAGTAATTTAAACAGAACATAACCTCACATAACCTATCTTTGAATCAAATCGATTTTGACAACAACTACGGCTGACTGTGAGCTTGCTTTTTGAGTAGCTGAAGCGGGTAGCCAACCTATTTTTGAATGCAGGATAGGGAACCTGCGTATTACATGCTCACTATTTTGTGTTGTTAGGTTGCAAGTCTGGAGTGCAGAGAAGTACTTTCGCGCACTGGAATTTACTTTCCCGCGCTGGTGCAGGAATAGACTATTTTGCATGCTACAGTTAGTTCAAAAATAGGCACTTTTTTGGGTCACTGTAGGAAAAAATATTTATTATATGCTGTTATTAAATTTTTATACGAACTGAGAACACTTACAACATGAGGACATTCATAGTTAGGCTTATAATTATGAGAAGTGAATAGTTCATCATGCAATAGAAATGATCACCTTAGCTTGCAGCGTTTCCATTTCTGACCAGTCAGAGGGGATGAGAGAGATTCAGATTCAGATGACTTTCTTTGCGCAAATTTATAATAATTTATGAATGATTACAGTATTATAAAGAATAGCTACTTTCAAATCGAATAGTTATAGTGACGCCCAATTATTTTGGATGAGAGATTCAGATTCAGATGACTTTATTTGTGTAAATTTACAATGTACATCAATGATAAGAGTATTATTAATATTAGTACACTCTTAGATCCCATAGTTAAAGCGATGTACAATGAACGGTTGAAAAAAAATATTATAAATACAACAAATATATATTCTAAGGTATTGTACAGCAGAAATTATTGATGTGATTGTTAAAAGAGGAAGAAAAATAGAGCTTGGATCTGAGAGATGAATTACACAAAGAGGCGAAGTCTTGGTCATTGAGGCCATTCTTACACTTAACCTTTAATAAATAGAGAGAGAGAGAGAGAGAGAGAGAGAGAGAGAGAGAGAGAGAGAGAGTGTGTGTGTGTGAGTGAGTGAGAGAGATGAGAGATTGATTTATCTATTTATTGACAATTATTATTCACACGGCTTAAGCTTATTGAAGCAAACATAATATTTTGATAGAAGTAGAGAGTGATGAATATTTATGTATGTGAGAGTGATGAATATTTTGAAGATGTTTTTCTGGGTGACTTCCTTGTTTTTTTGATTTTATGAATCAACCTGTTAATCAACTCTGGACTGGATGGCCAATGGATATAGTCACACTTGATTGAAAGTCTGATTCATAAAATTAAAAACAAAAAGGCCACCAAGAAAAACATCACCAAATAATTCATCACTCTCACAATATAAATGAACAATTGTTTACTTTCAGAACCCAAAAAGAATAAAACAAGCTATAAGCCCCCCCCCCCACCTATCAAATACAAATAACAGCAAAACCCATAAAACACATCTGGCATGTACAAATTGAAGTGTCCTGATTGATTCAAGTTCTACATAGGACAGACAGAACCTTCAAACAGATATACAAGGAGCATATATATATGCCCTCATCAACTCAACTGAGTCAGCCTTTGTAGACTACTCAATAGAATAAGGACATCAGCAAACATACATTAAAAATAACATGGACATCCAACAGAAACTCAGTAAAGACCCAAAACAAAACACTCTTGAACAATTTGAAATCTATAAACATACGAATGAATGAACAAAAACACAATACCCTAAGTGAACAGACCTCTCTTCAAATCTTATATGGTACCCTTTTCAATAATTTACTCATGCTAATTCCTAAACCAAATCATTCAACTGAACTTCCCACTAACCCCCACTTGATATAGCTAACAGGAGACCTGTAAGATCAACCAGGCACTGAGGATGGGCATCCTGCCCATAAACATGTTCTGCAAGAAATAAAAATTCTATTTTTTCATTTATTTTCAACAGATCTGCATGTTGTCTAAGTGAAAATATCTACTATCACAGATATATGATTGATAATGTAAGTCTGACCTCTGCCATGAAAGGATGCCCTGTGGAGAAAGGGTGAATGTCTTGCATTGGTACTGGCAAGCCTCAATTGCCTGTCATTTGGCACAATAGATGTGGCCACAGCCACAGCCATCGCCTGAGCTTGAGCTACTCTCAAGCCATTGGCGACTGTTGAGAAGTATGGTGATGGAGATTGTGATGAAGATGGTGGATTGTGGTATTGACTGGCGGCAGCAGTCAAGCAGCCAAGCTTCGGCGTTCGTGAGCGTCTTGGACTGCTGGCGCTGCCACTGCTACACTTCTTCATCATTTCACTTTGTTGCTGTTGCTGTTCGTCTTTGATGCTACCATTCAAATAGGTTAGGTTAGCACATGACCATGCGTTAACATCAAAGCACTGACTGCAAACACATGCACCAGGATTAGAGATGACTACACACCAACAGTATTCATAGAAAATATTTTCATTCACTTCACTCATCAATCAGCACAGTAATCATTGATGCTGATAATCATACATAAACATGATTCTTCTACTTACCAGTACTTTGGAAACTTTCAAATTTCACAATTTTTAGTCAACTATCCAACTGTTTCAGGTTCATGGTATTGGGTACCCATTAAGGCTGTGCACAGTAGTACAGTCACTGGAGGTGAAAAAAGTGCCATCGTGGGAAGTAATTAATAACCCATCGAATTTTTCACACAATGTTTATGGGGGTCAAGGTTACCTTAATCCAAAAAGTTGGACATCACAGTCCAGAAGGTCCAATCTCATCCTAGACCAATTTCATTAATCTAGGATGAAATTGGTACCATTCTCTTGTAAAAGTAGTGTACTAAAGAAAAGGCAGGAATGCTTTTTTTTGTTTGATGCTCAGTTTGGATGTAAATTAGAAAAGTCTGAAAACAGAGCCTGAATTCAGTGTTTTTGGGGGGGGGGGCACTCTATAATAAGCACCAGGAATAGAAGGTCAACGTTTTGGATGAAGATCACCTATAAACATTGCACAAAAATCCGCTAGGTTACTAATTTTTCTTGTGACTGGACTACAGTTTTCTTGTTTGGTCATTTTTTTGAGTTTCTTATATTGGATATTATTAAGGTATTGAAGCGTCATCTATAGGCCTGACATTTTTCTGATATTGAAATGTTATCTATTGCCATTAGAAAATTTTTCAATTATTTTGTGAAATATGGGGGCTCAGATTTAAAATGCTTCGGTTTTCTTGGGTAGTAGATCTCCACTTGGTATTAACTATTGAAGTTTTGCAGTTTACCTAAAGATGATTTTTAAGAAGACACGAGTAAATGACAAATCTTTAATTTCAATCGAACAATTAGTTTTTTTAAATAGATTTTTTGAAAATTACTGAGTTTTTCTAAATATATTACAAAGAAACGTTTAAAATAACTCTTAAGGGAGATCAATTTTCCTAAAAACAGAAAAAGTTCAACTTCGAGCCCCCTTATTTCACCAAATAATTGAATTAATGAAAAAAAAATCTCTCACAGTAATAGATAGATCACCATCATCCAACTCATTACTCACGCATAGGTCTCAGACCTATGTGGGCTTCATCCTCAAAAAAAAAGTCCAGTAAAAATTGGAAAATTTCAGGAACTAAATCATGTAGCTCCATTTTCTTCAGGAATGTGTAGTACTGGGCCTAGTGAACAACATATATAATATTTTCCCATAAAAATCGGTGTCGCTATTGGTAGTGGATGGGGTAAACTTCTCCAGTTTTCTGCTTATAACTCGAAAGCAAAGCGTTTTTGTAAAACGTTCTTCAAATAAAATTTAAAGCTTACTAAATTTACTAGTGTCAAGAGCTCTTAAAAATGTATAATTTTCTAAAACATCTCAGTTTCCGAAATACTTATCCTACTAGCTCTCCACTTGTTCACTTTGCAGGAACTCTGTCGGAAAGAAAATTGTAGATCATCAAACTTCCTTCAAGAAAAAAATCAATAATGAATATATCTTGAAAAGAACAATAGTTATAGAGTTTTTAATATTTGCAGATATATGGTTTTACCTGGTGAATTCTGGAATTACTGTGACTCAAGCCAAACAAATTATCGATCAGGACATTTTTAGGTTCCTGGAACCTCATACTATCAGTTACCCTACCATTCTGCTCAAACATATGACCAGGGGTGGAGGGAGGGCCCAATTAGAAGAATAAAAGTGCCTGTTTTGGGTCCGCGTGTCACATTTACTCATCTAGCACAATAATTTAAATTCCTTTTCTGTGATAAATTTTTCTAATAATGTTTGTACTAAACCTGTCTCTAGTTATCTCTATTAACTGAGCTGTAGATCACCTATTATTTTCAATTCTACTCAATTACATTAACAAAATGTATTTAAAAATATTGTGAAGTATGGTTTAGCATGAAACTTGTATATGTTGTTTTAAGTCTTGAAGTAGAAATATACCTAATATGTAAGGCATCCGCAGAACTCACCCCTACACACAGTCGGGGGTATTCCTGCTGTGTCAATTTTGTTTTATTTTCATTGTACTGTTCTGTTTTTGAGAATAAATAAAGAATTTGATTTGATTTGACTTGGTACCAAAGTCGGCCCCCAAAAATTGGAACTCTGCACCCACCTTTGAACGGCCAATTGCATCTTATCGAGTGATAGCTCATTTTAGCTCATCTAGGCGATCCAGATTCATATAAATAACATGTCAATTCCAACCATAATTTATTAAGAATTTCACTTCAAAGTGTAATATGTATACATATTCATACACTATACTTTAAAAATGACGATTTTTCAATACTGAAATAGCTCTTAATAAAAAACTACTATGAATAAAAGTGCAAGGCTGATTTCAAATTGTAGGTCATAGGTTCTTGATAGCTGTACCATTAGAATCTGCAAATTCCTTTTTAGATTTTACTGAAAAATATTCTGTCACTAAATGCAAGAAACTTTTAAAAAATTATGACCAAAACTTCTGCTCACAGCCTGAATGTGGTCACCCCATATTATCAACCGTGTCCGAGGAAAGTAATGACTCGCACATGAGAACCATGCCGCCAAGTTTTTCAAATGCGGTTCATCTTACAACATATTGCGCTTTAAACTGATACTTAAAATCAACATTTGGCCTAATACATTTATACACATGCTTCTTGCACCTGGTTTGCAAGATATAGAGATTAATAAAAAAATGGATTTGAGTTTTTTCAGTTCAACAACTTCAAAGATCGAATTATTAGTAGCCTTTATCTAAAACAAGGGAAATGATGTATACAAGATTACATTATACTGTAATATGCGTGCATAGTCTTGAAGATGTATTATGATAAATATATTCAAGAGCTGCCAAATAAAATAATGCTCTAATGATATCCAATAGTTGATTATACTATACAATTATTGTTAAAGAATGATAGATTAGGTGATGTAGTCGTTTTCAGGGATATAAAATAACAAAATTCTATATCATATTAAGCAATAGATTATATTGTTTTCGAGAGTTACGACTCAGTCATAAAGATTGTATCGATTTTTTAAGGCATCATCGAATGTAGGACTACCGGTATAAAAAACTTGAAAAATGGAAACCTTGAGATGTTCAGCTAATTCACTTAGCATTCATGCTTAGCACTACCTATACAAAGTTTTAGTAGGTTATTGTTGAATAATCTTCTTGTCTTCAACTTCAAGTTTGATATTGCAAGTTTGATACTGAAATAGGTAACTGTGAATAATTGACGAACTGTGAATAATTGACTAATAAATCGTGATTCAAAGCAGTAAACTACGGTAACTATGATCTACTCTAGCCAAGAAGAGAGCTTCAATGTTGACAAAAATCTTTCAACCGAATTAATTTTTTCATTAGTCAGGATATCAGGAGCACACATCATTAAAAAAATTATTTCCAATTTATGAAAATATAATTTACAATTTTTAAAAAGGTGAAAATTCAAACATTCAGGTCATTATAACTGTATAATTCTAATCCAATTATAATTTTATGGAATTTTAAATCAGTTTCAAACAACCCATTATTGCATTTACAATAACACCAAACTTAAAATCTTACCATAATTTTTAGGGTAAGGGCTGTAGTTCATTTCCATTTGATTTCTGAAATTAATTATTGTTTTGAGTTGCAAAAAATAAATGAATACAACAAGAAAAAACTAAAAAATAATTACTGGTTTATTTAAAACTATGGATGAATGAGTGTGACTGAACAGCGGCATGCGCCTTACCATCACGGCTAAACGCATTTTTAGGACATACAGGAAGTTAACTAGAGTTTTATTATTTGTATTAATGTAGTGCAAGCCGCTACGATGAACGAATTATCATAGGTGGCTGAAATAGTCGTAAAGACAAAGTAGTATTTATAGGGATGTTGAAGCAATTTTATTAAACAATTGTATTGCAATAATCAGGATTCACAGATTAGAATCTTAAACAGATGTTCATAGACGGCTCTTCTGTCAGGTAGATGGAAGTAGGAAAAATTGAATGAGGGTCCTTACTTCATAAAGGTCCTTACCCTGTTCAAGTATTCTAACAAATGGGCGCTACAAATATTTTACAAATAACTTTCTTCAGCTAGGTAGATAGAAAATAAAACGAGAGAGGCCAAACAGAGAATAGAAAGAGTAATTTCATTTCAAAACACATATGTATATTATAAGTATGTATGTTTACTTATTGATTTTGTAGAATTTTAATTCTTGTATGTCTGCTTCTATCACGTATTAATCTAATAATAATTTATTCTACCAATAGCACATGCAATACTTGAAAAATATTGAACTATAATTGAAGTTTATAGAATGAATACCGAAACTGCAGTCATGACTGCAGTGACGGTATTTATTCTATACAATATAAATCCATCACAAATCAACTCGTTGGTTCTGCATACTATTGCCTACTTGAACAATTGGTAGGCACGGCAAACTGGGGTTTGCCCCCTCTTGCTTGGGAAGATATCTCTATTAGTCACTGTTTGATTTCTCACGTAAGTTATATGTATTTCTAAAAAATTAAATTAAAAAAGTATGAAAAGATTTTTTTAAAAGTATTATGTGAATCTACCTAAGAATAGCAATGAATTTTGAAAGTTCCCCTATGACTGATGAATGACTCTTGAAAGACGGAGTACAATAGTGGGCTATTTAGAGCTTTTCCCGCATTTCCCCCTCTTACCAGAGGAAAACTCATCACCAATAGTGCAATAGATTTGAGGCAGAAGACATTGGTAGTAGACATTGTCATGGTAGTATTATAGCATACTCACTCAATTACTCGGGGATAGGGTTTCATCTTTCTTTCTGAATCTCCATTATAGGTACAAAGCGTTTGTAATGGTATCATCAATTCTTCTTCCATTGGTCGAACAGTAACCTCTTGCATTGAAATAGCACTGCAAAGAAGGAAATCATGAAAGTGCAAAGAATCTGATTCACACAAATTCATTTTATTTATCTGTCTTATACAAAATTAAACAATCAAAATAACAAAAAACAAGCATTTTAAATATAACTAGAATTGAAACATTCTATCGTCTTAATAGGCCTTTCCAGCAAAACTAGATGAAATACCAATATACTAATAAACTGTACAGAATAATACGATTATAAATAATGCACTGCTTGGGTTGCTTGGTTTGAAAAGTGATTAAATCATTTGTTCCGTTGAAGCTATGGAAATTTATCTATAATAAAAGAATTAGTAATCTAAAGTTCTTATATATTTTTTCTGCTTGTAAGGCCACAGTGGAACACTTTAAGTTCACTTACTGGCTGTTCTTTTCGCCCTTAATTCCGCATGGTAGTTCTTCATGTGGTAAGATCTATTTTTTCTCTCAGCTTCAGATATCACTGTCTTTTTTCTGTTGGTTTCTATTCTTCTAAATTTTGTTTTATCTTCTCTCAGTAGATTGTAGTTTTCGGATTTCTCTTTTAAATCTTTTCTTTCTATATCCAGTTCCTTCATTTTCTCTATAGCCATTTTAAGCCACTTGGGTTGGGTTTTCCTCTTCCAGTAAAATTCTGTTAGTCTTTTCAGTAGTCTTGTGTCTTTCATTCTCAGGATGTGCCCTAGGAAAGATATCCTATTTTTTTCTGATGACGTCCGTTAGTGTTTCTATCCTCTGATACACTTCTTCATTGGAGATGTTCTGGCATCTTTCTGGTATCTTCCTTCTTGGACGATCCATTTCCCTATACAGTTTCTTTATTTTTCTTTTAGTTATCTCTAGTTTTCCTCCTCCATACTTATCTGTTGGATCTCATCATGTTTGACAGCCATATAATATTTCTGGTAGGTAATACTACTGTTTGTAATGTCTGATTTTGGTGTTTATAGGCAAGTTTTTCTTGTTATAGATATTTTTTGTCGTGATTAGGGATCTGATCAATTTATTTCGTCTTTCAATCCAGTTTCTTTTTTCTTTAAGGTTATGTGTAGTTAAATCAAATATCAAATAAATCAAATAAAGTTATTTCCCCTAGATATTTGAATTATTTGATTATTTCGATATCTTTACCATTTATTTTCACTTTATGCAGAGAGGCTCTCTTATCATTATTTTTGTCTTTGCATGTGAGATTTGGAGTTCAATTTTCCTGCAAGTTCCTCCAAGCTTTCTATAATATATATTCATATTTATATACCCATCTGAACCTATGGAATTCAGCTGTGGGGATCCTCTAGGATCAGTAACATGAATAGAATTCAGCCCATCATGAATCACGTCTTCATCAGCATGACAACATTGAGGTCATTCAACTACTTGACAACACCCAAATGACAAGAAGATTAAAGAGAACGAAGCCCTTTGAGTTCGTGTAGAGAAAGTGGAGCGAGAGAAAAAAAATAGAAGTCAAAAAAGTGTAAAAAAAGCAAAAATTAGTGAGTAGAGAGCTAGTCATCATTGGAAGACTCAAGCATTGGTACATAAGAATTTGGTTTATAAGAATATAGAATAAAATTAATTGTTAGTCCAGGTAACTAGTTTTAATGAGCATTAAAAAAATATATATTTATAAATAAAACAAATATTATTTTCCTATAGCCAGGTTTCAAACATTGATGGATGCACTATTGCCAAATGCATAACAAATCTTAATCAAATTTACGTTCATGGCAAAATTTTATTGAATTACATTTTATTTTCCCCACTTCTGTATGCTGTATTTGTATCAGAAATAATGGGATTCGTCCTCTTAAATATTCATAAATTGCTCACCTTTGTATAGGAGGTGAAAGTGCACTTTTCATCAAAGCTGTAACGTGGTTCATACCCTCTGTTAGAGGTCTCTGTAGGCCTATGCTGTTGTAGGACAAGTAATCTATTGAATTAGTAGGAGACACCTGTACAAACAAAATAATTGCATTAAGTTGAGGATTGTCGTCCAAACCATAATACAAGAATATTTACTTATTTATTCACATAAAATCAGCACCGGTATAAGAAATAATATTTTCCTGGAAATTACTATTGAGAAAGAAGTTTATATTTCCAACGTAATATTATTTATTTATTCACATGAAAACAGTAAAAAAAGATGTATCCAAAATATTACGCCTCTATTAAGAAACAAATGTGTTATATTTCAACGTAATGTGCACACAGCAATTTTGTAATTTTGATCCGTCTAATCTATAAGAATATTAAGCTCCATTCAGCCTAACAATAATTACACCATGGAATAAGAAAAATTCTCTCTTTTCCTTTTTTACTTGCCTTCTTAACATTTCAATCCTCTGTGATTGTGATCTACAAAATAAAGCTGCCTTGTAATAGGAATATTTTGTGCAGGCAAAGTAGGCTCCTCATTCAATTAAGAAAAAAAACATTCACAATTCAATACATTGGGAGGTATTTTCACGATATCATAATGGGGACGTTATTGGCTCTCTAAAACATGCGTAGAAAAACATGATCAAAATAAGCTCTGAACGCATGCGCAGAAAGCCCATATCGACCACTTTATGACATTACGACAATGTAAAAAATCTCTATTTATAAGGCTTTCCAATTACATTATTTGTTAGCATATTCAATGGTTGCCTACGGTGTAATTTTCTCTTTGGACTTGCGATAAATTAATACGTTGATTTTTTTAGGTTCATAAATTTGTAATATACTAGTATGAGTTAACGTAGAACTTTATACATATGTTTATATGAATAAAGAAATAAAAGAGCTTTGCAAAAAAGTTGGTACAGGTCTATGTGATCTTTTTCTCAAAATAATTACTAGAGAATTACATTCTCTTCTCCAAAAAGAGTGATAGAAATCAAAATTAATGAACAAACAACCTAATATAAAGAGTATACCGTGCATGAAACGTTTATAGCTAAATCATATAAACAGTGACAAAACCTCTATAAAAGCCTAAAGCGCAAATATTATGCAAAGGCACTAATAATTTAAGAAGCTTTTATAATTCAAACTATAATAGTAGCTATTCAAACTTGTAATGATATTAAAACTGGAAGCAAAGCATAAAGAGGCGCGCATCAATTAGCAGTAGAGTCAAACGCTTGAAAAGTAAGTACAATACTTCAAGAACAAACGTAAAACAAACCTTTCTAAGGTTTCGTCCAGGCACATCCAAATGATTCATCTGCCAGACAAACAAATCCCATCATTCACAACAATCGAAATATTCGCATTGAAAGCATTTAATGGAGCAGGCTGTCATAAAAATATTGCTGTGTATTTTTGCAAATAATGATTTCGGCCTATTTGTTTCAAACCATTTTAGTGGTATGGAAACTTACCATCGATTATATGAAATTCAAGACAATAAGCAAGTTTTGAGAGATAGAAGAAGTAAGACTGCTCAATACAAGACTAATAGTATAGTAGAAATCAATTTGACTAGTACAAGAGGTACTCAGTTGAATGGCAACTAGAATGGGTGTTACCTCAACACTTCAATGACAAGTTGAAAAGTCTAGCAATAATAATTATCTGTTTCACACGGGATCACAACCATCATAAGATGAATGACTTAATGAATGATAATAATATTGGATGACCAGTAATCTTGAAGCATGAAACCCTTTCAAAACCTGATGCATAAATTGAATTGCTAATATTTGTTATGCCAATTTTATGAAGCGTAAATCGTTCAAGAGAACATTTGGAAGACAATGTTTACAAAGGGATATGTGCGCTATATCCTTAAATTAACGATAAGTTAAATACTAATATAAGCTGACCACTGCATTAAAATAGAATCATCAGTGGGTAGCCTGAATGAAATCAGCTCAGAACATGTTAAGATACAACAAAACATCCAATACAATCTCTGCTCTATTTTTTTATAATTAAACTACCAGCGTTTTTTATACTTAGATAATAATACTGCTCACTCGTGAAACTCAGAGATTACCAAGAGATTAACCCTAACAGCCTAGCCTAGGCTAGGAGGAGTGCTAGGAATTGGCTAGTGGATGGAATTGAACTGCAAACAATTAAAGCGTATAAGCCAATATTTTTTATATACAGAATACAGTATAGAAACTTTGGTTTGCAAATTTAGGGACAGAAGACCCTGTCTTGCACTTGATCAATGTATGATGTATTATTGTTGTCTTATTATTATATATTGTTGTCTTGTCTTATTGTATGATAAGATTGATTTTTTTAATAGAAATAAATATATTATTATCGGCCTATTAATTTCTGATGAATTTGAATAAAAATGTAAATTGATTAAATGATAAATGGCAAATAAAATAATAGTAGAAAAGAATTCTTATTAATAAATTTGTTAGTCTACAACCAATAATTAAGGAAGACATGTTGAGAGCATCGAACTTATTACATTAATTGGTTTTAAATAAAAATTATGAAGTAGACCCATGGTTGGCCTACAGACCAATTTCCAAGTAGGCCAAGTTATCAACTCCGTTTTACAAATAAGGTAGACAAACTGTGGAGCACATGGAAGCAGAAGAGTCGTAGCTTAGCCCAAGCCTAGCACAGAATATTTACACCATACATCAGCAACGTAACCACACATTCAAAAGCTCACATTATATAATAAGAAGAGTTAAGACAATTATTATGTCTAATGCCCAGTAGCGTCTCTTAGGGTGTGCGAGTCGTACGCCAACGCCCAAATAAAACTGGTGGGTTTATAGGATCGTTCTCCTGATCCGTGAGAAGCATATATTTTATCCTTATTTTGTTAAACTCATTTATTAGTTTAAATACACTGCTAACGTACAAAAGTTGACCGAAATATCATGATCTGCTATACTAGCCGTACAGCTCGATATAAGAACAGAGTTTGTTGTTGGATAAGTCAAGGTCAACTCGTTGCAACAGTTTTACTAGTGTGCTTGCATAGAGAGACTCTCACTGCGCTTGTGCATTGGCCATTCTCTTGCCACTGAAATAAGTGACCAAGGCGTTGCATTGGATCGCAAAAAGTTGATAGATAACTATTTATAGTTAATATAGCTCCTTTCGATCCGTTCACTGCTCCTCAACTCTTCCAAGCCGGGCTAGCTGTCGCGAAAGGAGTGTTGAGTTGTTGTTGTTTATTCTAATAATTGGGTTTATATCCAATTGAAAATTTTATGGGAAGAAATTGATTTTTTCAATTTTTTTGAATCACTGAAATACTCAACATATCAATACAGTTCTTTGAATAACTTACATGCAGTTATAGACTTTAACGTTATAAAGGATGATAGTGACGTTTATTCTGTCAGCATGATTCAATTTTACCTGTTTCAAAATTTTGCACTGGATTTTTTCGAAAATCACCTGGATTTTCAAAGGGCATTTGATAGTCTTGATAGAAGCCAATTAGTTTTTGCTTTGCGGCCATTGTGCATGCCAAGAAAATTGATCAGGCGAATATAACATTTGAGAGTTTCAAAGCTAAGGTTCTTGTTGGAAATGATAGTAGTGATAGTTTGGGGTACATTCTGGAGTAAAGCAGGGTGGCCCATTCTCGACGATCCTGTTGAATTTGGCACATTGCACTATGCAATGAAACAAATACTACCTCAAGGTAACATAAGTTATCGAATGGAGCAGATAGGAGCTTATGCTGACGACTTTGGGAAAATGGCAAGAAATCGAAGAGTTCTGGAGGAAACGTTTTTATCTTTGGACGAAGAGGTACAGAGAATGGGCTTAAAAATCAATCAAGACAAAATAAAGGGAGAAGAAATTCTCAAAGTTTTCATTGTGAAGGCTTTGGTAGTGAAGGTCTTTGAGGTAGTTTCTCAATATCTTGTTTCAGCAATTAATAATAAAAACGATCTGAGTGGAGAAATTGCCAATAAAATAATGAATGCAAGGCATATTTTTATTACGAATTTTCTCTTCAAGACTGGTCTCCCGAAATATTAAATTGAGACTTTATAGAACTTTTATTCCACCAATTGCCACATACTGATGTGAAGCTTGGACTCTGTGTCATCAGAGCTCTTCGAGTTTTTGAAAGAAGAATTCATAAAATCACAATGAAAATGCTGGCTTGTACATGTTGAAAGAATGAGTAGACAGACTACCAAAGGCCATAATGGAAGCAAGGAGCAATTCAGGGAACAAGAAGAAGGGGGCGACCAATGAGAAGATGGCTGGAGGATGTGGAACAGGATCTACGGGTGATGGGGATAAGGGGATGGAAAAGGATTGTGGGCGACAGTCAGATGGAGAGGAATTGTGATGGAAGCCAAGGACCATACAGGACTGTAGAGCTACAGGAAGAAGAAGTAGGGAACGTATATTCATACATTAAATATAATAGTTATATGTAGGCCATTAATGTTTCACGGAGAAGAAAGGAACCAAAAAGAGCACGTGGACTGAGTTGTTAGATAAAACTATTACAATTTAAGGAAGATAAAAATCAAATTTTCAGTTTTTACCGGAAAAATTTTCACAGCAATTATTATTCTTAATTAACTTTGTACTATATAGAGCATGTCTAGTCATTTTATCATGTGATTTGGAAAAGCTACAATTATTGGTCCTTATTTTTGTAGAAGGTCTGGGAATCCAGCCCAGAAGTTTTCACTTACTTTTATTTGAGTTGGATTTACTTTGAGTGATCGTGCTCGATGGAAGGCCTGTGGCTGGCCTTTTCCTCGTTTCATTGAACTCCAAACACTGCCAAATAACGAATGGTTTCGCTGCAAAATATAATGTAACTGAATTAGGCCAGATTGAGTACACATTCTAGTAGACTATAGGTCGAAGGCCTATTGTGAGCTACACAACACACAAATAGGCCTAAACGACAAAGATGAAAAAAATTGAAGAGGCAAAATCAAAAACGTTTATTTATCAATTTATAAACTCTGACTAGCCTAATAAATGAATATGGGTTTGCTGGACGTTAGAGCCTAGACATTTTCAAGGGTTTAGACCCAGAATGATTTATTTTCGAAAATTTAGTTATCATCGTTTCTCAAGAACCACGTGGCCTATAAAGTTTGGTATCCAGGATCATTCAAGATCAAGTATAGCTTTATAGTTCTACCCGAAAGGGGCAGAAATTGATCATTTTAAAAATGCTCTACAAACTCCGCCTACCAATCACTGTGGTTAGTCAGGCAGATGCGAGCAAAAAATGCCTGCTGACTCATTTTTTGAACTTTTTCCCTAGGGATGAAGGGGGCGGAACGCAAAAGCGCCCCCCCCCCCTAGGCTAGACTATTGAGGTAAGAAATCGACAATTTTTCCATAAATTTTTCTCATTTTTGCGTATTTTGTAGAATAACGTACTTCAACCATCCCCGTAGCTGCAGACTTGTCACTTGTTTAATTAGATTTCACAGCTCTTTTCACATTAAAATTTTTCAATTCACCACATAAATTCTACTAAAAAACAGCAATAAACCGATATCTTCATTTCTGCAATGAAGCGTTTCTGAAGGAGTAAGCTTTTGCAGTCTTCCAGATTCCTCATGCAACTTGGAACACCCGCATTTGATACATTTTATCACTGCATAGGTACTGGAGATCTTAAGAGACCCAATTATCTCATTTAATTAACAAAATATTCAGCCGCCTAGTTGAATTCATTAGAACCAAAACTTCCTCTTCTTCAATTTAAATTTTCTGGCGAATGTTTTATTCTACCAGGCCACGCAGCCTATTTACACTCTTGGTATTCTTAAGATACGCAGAAGTGTTGTAACAATATTGTTATGAACATTATTTTATTTGAAGAAGTTAGAAATCGTGAAACGTACCAACACTAAACAGCCTGATTTCTCAATTAGTCAATTGCACAGACAATTTGCTTGAGAAATAAGGATCTTGATACTTATTAAGGTCCTGAGGGGGGGCTCAAGCTCCCAAAGCGCCTCTCCCCCCTCCGAAGTGCGTCATTGATTCATTATGAAATCATTGAAAGAAAGACGAAATTTAAGATCTGTATTTTTCTCTACAGTTTGTTAAACAATGAAACAGATTCATCATATTCACTTAGATCCAACTGATGACAATTATACTTACAATTATCTAATTATGACAATTATCTTTAATTACATAGAACTATAATTAAATCGATTTCTACTCGCTATATAATTAACTCACCCTATGCATTGGCTCTGGGTTATCATCAATCAGCTCTTCTAGATTGCCAGAAATAGCTCTTTTCAGTTCTGGGCCAGCATCATGCAGTGTTCTGAGGCCAGCCTGCAAAAGAAATCGGCGATGAGAATATTGTTAAGGCTGCGAGTGTATTAATTTAATAAAATGAGCAATTATTATATTCCTCCCATTGCAATATTATGCAATTATATTATGATAATTGCTATTTCAATCGGTGTAATGCTTGTTTAAAACAAATACATAGCATTGATTGAAAGTAGCTATCATGTATATATACATAAGTATCCACGAATGTCATAGGAGGATAATGAGGATTTTTATAATCTAGTTCAAGTTTTAGTAAGTTAGGTTTGAACAGTGTATTATTTAGTTTCTTCATTAGCCTCAAAACTTAATAAAATAATAGGAGTAGTGTTTAAAAAAAAAACGAGTAAAAATATAATTTAGAATAATCAATATTTAAATTCATAAGTAAGAAGCGAAATAATGAGTGGAATCGACCGGAAATTGTTGTAGCGTCATAACAGAAAAGGCATGTTGAAATTGGTAACACAACTCAGAACTTGAAGGTCACATCAGTTAAACAAACTATGTAAAAGTAATTTCTTATTTGAAGATGGGCCTGTGAAGATGAGTCTCCATGACTCGAAAACATTTGGCCTAAAGTGAGTAAAATATCATTTATAATACAATCCTATCCATTCTTCCTCAGAATTTTTTATTGATGATTCTAATTTTGTTTTTAGTTCGGTGTGATCATGCAATAGTTTAGCAACCTTTTCTTCTACATCAACAGTAGCTTTAAGAGAGCTGATGGTGATTGTTTGTTTAATTGGGATCGCGTTGTTACCTGAGTTTTAGTTAATCAATTGGATTTAGATGAATTGTTTGGACTCATTTTACTAGCTAAATTTCTTTTGAATTTAATTAAGTGAAATGTTTAATGAAATATCATTTAATTTATTATAATTGTCAACTTAAGACTATTCAATTTCAAGACAATTTATCAATACCAGTACCACCTAACCTCAAAAATAGAATTCAGCTTTTTATCAAGATACAGTAATTTAAATTATACTCATTAATTTAATACCATACTAGAAATTATCAAGATATAAATACTAATGATAAAAAACAAAAAATACTACTTATCCATTCGAATTAATATTAAATTCTTCAAATTCCTCAGAGCCTGTTCTGTCAGCGTACACACATGATCACTGCTACTGTTCATAACGATCTCAAGGATATCTCAATGAAATCAAATATATTTAGATAATTCAAAATACAATGAAAACTAGAACCCATTATATGCCTGCATTATATTGCAAAAAAATTAATCATGATAAAAGATTACACAAAATTTGAATGTCAAAGATGATGGGTGAAAAAGAAAGAGACAGAGTGATGAGGAATGAAGAAAGGAAGAAAGATGAAAAAAGTGGGAATTAGTAATGATAGGATAAAAGAACAGAAAAAGATAGTAAAAAATAAATAGTAAAGAGAATTGTCTACATATTTATATTGAGAGAATTGTTTAGAAACAGCAGTGATTAGTTAGAACAGTTTTTCTCAATTTCATTTAAAACTATCCATTTTTCTATTCCATTTCTTTGTCATCTAATTATGGTATGTACTTGTATTTTCAATGTTATTAGAATAAGGTTTATTTAAGAAGTAAGGTTTAGTGGAGAAAGGAATAAGGTCCCTTATGTGAAATATTCTGCAAGGGATGTAAGTTAAAAGGAGGTACAAAAAAAGTTGAAAAAAGTTTATATTTTCTTTTTATTATATAATATTAGGTTATTCATGAATAGTTGTCGAACTATCAAAGCCCTGAATCCAAACTAAATATTTAGTTAGATAGAGTCTGGGTCTGCCCAGAATTGTTTTAATAAGATGCTTTTGCACAATGAAAAATTTTGCTAAATGTGTATACACAGCTTCACCTCATGCTTTTATACCATATTGAAAAGCAAATTGTGCATAAGAAAAGTAGATCAGTTTTGCTATTTTTATATCATGAAGTTGTTCAATTTAGTAAGATTTGTAAATCATAAATTTAAATTTGGAACACAAGTTGTTAATTTGAGCATACCATCTTACCAAAATATTTTGGATCTACCAAAATACCTAAATATTTTACTTAGTCTTTTCTGTGTATTTTTTATACGGAGAAGAGCTGAATATTCTTTGATCATCACAGTTAAATTGTGTATTTCTATAGTTTTTAAAGTTCGTGGTTGACTGGAGGCATTAGAAGAGAATGTCATGAACACACTTTCACTAGAATTGAGAGTTAATAAATATTCAATAAGCCAGGAATGCGCCAATCTGAGTCCATATTCGGCTGCAAACATATCATTTTCCCGTGAATGTTGATGTTGTGTCGTCATAAAAAAATATGTTCTGACAATTTCTGTGACTTAATTTAATGACATCATTTATATTAATTTGAAACAAAATGGGAGACAAGACTGTCCTTGTGGCACGCCATACTCAGTCATTGTTTTATTACTTATGTTATTAGGGAAAAACTTTATAAAATTGCATTTTTCCTAAATGATAATAACAATCAGAAGCCATGGAACTTTATTATTTAATATAGGGACAATTTAGTTTTCTTTTTAGTTTGAATCAACTGTACGTTCCAAGATATTTTTGTTACAGATAAGTTACACATACACGTTTAAGTGTAGAAATTTATTTTATTTATTGAAACTATGAAAATAGAAATAGTCACGTGGTTATCACTTAATTTTCAGGTAAAATCAATACCTGATTGTCTAGGCAGCTAATAGTTCATAATGGATCTGATATATGAAAAGAGTACTTGTAAAACAGCTCAATAACTTTGTATAACTGAACGCCATAAACGTGACTGAGATCATTATTAATTTCTTGATTTCTGCTCATGATGATTTAGAAATATCAGAGATAGTATAGACATTCAGAAATTGACATTTGGCCTCAGAAAGTAAGAATTGTTATAAAAATAGTAAGCACTCATCCTTTATAGACGAGGAAATCTAGTCTCAGGTTATCGACTGGAAAAAGGGAGCTTATGATTTCCAAATCTGTAGCTTCGGTAGCTGAGCAGGGAGATCTACTAATAAATAATTAAATAAATAAATAATTAAAAATATAAATAATAAATAAATAATTCTAATGAATAATTAACTTTAGAATTAAGTATAATGGATTGTGAACTTTTAAATTAATAGTGGTTAAGTGAGAAGATTCATTTTGTTATTTTTCGAGTGAAGGTTTAAAGCAAATCTCAAATTTTCAGTCTGTGTTACCCTCAATGTTTTGGGCAATTTAACATATTTAGAATTTGTGAAGGGAGCAGTTTTGGACGAATCTGTTGCTCCTTCACATTCGTTGTAAATTTGTCACAATAAATAAATACTATAATTCTATTCTTGAAATAAATGGATTAATAGAATCAATATGATAACCGTCATAGACTTGCCTGCAATGTGACAGTGTTTGCCGATTCCTTATCCCCATCCTTCATTTCTTGTTCTTTGCGCTTTTTAAATCGACGGAAGTAGTCTTGAATTAAGAATGTGGCATAGAATTTTCCAACCGTTACTTCATCATCAACTGCAAATGGATAGAATAATATTATCAGAACATTTGAAACCCAAAAAATCTATCATAGTAGCTCAGTCAAAATTCATATGAAACATTTATTACAAGGTTTCTGTCATATATATATATTAATAAATAGTTATTACGTAAATAATAATAATAATTAAAAAAAATAATAATATCGTGTGACCTGGCCGGCTCAGGTCTGGTGTCACAGTTCTCAGGACGCACCTGAATAGATTCAGGGTCTCTAACGTGACTTAACGACTGTTTTTAGACAGCCGGGACCGACAGGCTTAACGTGTCCTCCGAAACACGGGAGTGGCCCGAGGTAAAATCTTTCGGTCAGAACTGGGATCGAACCCAGGACCTTTGGGTTAGCAAACCAGCACTTAACCCTCTCCACTCGGCTACGGCCACTCCATTGTATTATAATACATGTATATTATTATGCAGATGTTGATTTGTGAATCCTTAGATAATTATTGAGGGGGGGGGTAAAATTTTACTGTTTTCCGTTTTTTTTTCCAAGTGAGTTGCCCTGGTTTTTTTTATGCATTTCTACAATTTTAAAACAATATTGTACATCTATTGTTGCCTCATGAAAGTGAAATTTATATTTTTATCAGCTGCTTTTTCATGTTTTTATCGCTTTCAAATAAATAAATTCACAATTTGTCACCATTTAACTTGTTTTTTTTTTAAATAAGCTGTGCAGTATTGCTTGGACCTAAACTATGAAGTTATGGTTATTTTACTGTTGGATTTACAGAAAATATGATCTAGCATCAATTGAAATATATAAATGGTGTAAGTAGGGGATGCTTATCAAGAACAAAGAATTTTACGAAAATTGGTTTATCATAATTTAGGCTCTTCCAGTTTAAAGTGAAAACTCTGCAAGAGAACATCTTCTAATTTATGATTCAATGAGCTTTCCAATTTAGATATATAAAATCTCAACACCTATTTTTAAGTCATGGAAACTCGTCTTGAAGATGAGTTTCCATGACTCGAAAACATTTGGCCAAAAGTGAGTAGGAATATTATTTATTCGTAATTAAAATTGACTGCAAGTCATTAAATTTACAATAATAATTTAATATTAACAACGCGGATCGTTATGGAACAAGAAATCCAAGAACCTAATATATCAATATCTAGCTAGTTCAACTATTTCGATCTTTCGCTTCACTATTTCGGCAATCATAACAGATTGCCTATTTTACTCCTTGTAAGTGCAAATGACCTGCGTCCAACATCCTTAAGTGGTGATGAAGCAACGTTTTCTAGATTCTGTTCTACGGGTGCGTTAATTTAATTTTTTAGAGAATCAGATAGATTAATTACAGTTTCTTAAGGTTTCAGCGATTTTCTGTTGGCGCTGCTGATATGAGTTGTTATAAGTATTTGTTATGAGTTGCTATGATTTATGAGTTGTTAAAATAAATGAGTTTATTACAATAATATCATTGTTAACACAATATTATCAATTATCTAATACATAATTGAAAAGATTTAAATTTATTACTATTGGAAACCAATATTATAGTTGCTATCAATTTGAAAGATATAGACTACTTTGTATCATACATTTTATATGAATTAGATGAGTTTAAAAAAGGTTTCAGGCATTTCCTGTTGTTAGTGTTGCTGATATGAGATGCTATAATTAATAAGTTTATGTTATCTATTATCTAATAAATGATAATGATTGAATAGATTAAAATATATTTTTATTGGAAACCAATTATAGTTGCCATTTAAGATATAGGTTAATGTGTATCACACTCACTTCCTGGTGGAGGGACCACTTGATCTAAAAGTTTCGGATTAGTTCTCTTCCAAATCTTTTTAATTACTGCTCTCAGTTCAGCATTAGCATCATCAATATTCCCTTCAGTTTTAATTCTTAATGAAGTTCGTACAACAGCAAACAGTGTTGCATTGAAGAGAACAGTGCCATCGCTGTTAAGTGGCATGTTCATTGATACAAGTCTCTGCAAAATCAATCAACTAATATAATTATTGTCAATATATTTAAACATTATTTTTTTCTCAAAAACATAATAGAGTCAACTGAATATTTACGCAAATTAGCGTGGAGGCTTATTATCTTATCTCATATGACATAACATAGAGTGTTAGATAGCATACATTATGCTATCCACTAATTTGCTTGGTCTGATTGCGGCATCTTCTAGGCACTACTTAATTCAATGTATTTGATGTATTTTTTCCAGATTTCAATACTAGAGTCTCAATTTGTTACGCCCCTATGAATACAATAAAATATAATTAAAAACCAATAATCTACGAAGTTCTCATGTTTGATTGTGATGTAGTAAATTACAGTAATTGGATTATTTTATGATTATAAGACCCATCAGCGAGCACGTTTTACTTCCGCTGGTGGTGCATGATAATAATATTAGTTGTTTATCAATTATTGAGTAGTTTATGCTTCTTTCATCTCTCAGAAATTTATTACTTTTTTTTAACATTTTCATTATTAATTATGAAGATTTATTTTCAAGTGTGCTTGTTTATTTCTAGTTCTATGTTATTTTAGCAACAAATAGAATGAACAATTGAACATTTATAAATACACTAGATAGGACTTTCACTGTGATCTTTCTATTCGTGATTAGGTTATTGCAGTAGATATCCACCATATACACTATTACGATCTCCAGGATATTTTTTGATCTTTGGATGCCATGCATGAACTCAATACTTACAGGTTTTTATTTTCAATTAAAAAATCCTGGTTTACTTCGGCTAGGCGTGAGTTTCACGGCCACTCATCATGATGTAAGAACTTATATATTGAAGCAAGGATTGTGATGTGGTATTTCGTTGTTTTAATATATTTTTAAAATTCTAATGAACATTAGTCAACGCACTATTAATTTTCAAAAACACACAATTTGAAATTTTTTACATGAGCGGTCTTATCTCTCCTCAAAACTAAATGCTGTACGCACTTTTTCTCTTTTTCTTCTCTAGCCCATTCTTGCCAGTCCAGCGGATAAAAAACTAATTTCAAGTCACCCATTTACTGGGTTAACATACATGTTTATATTTTCAAACAAAATATAATTTGCCATGACATAAATGCCCCCTTTGCCATGAGTGTAGGCCAGTATATTCATGGCAAACTTCAGTTACTAGTTACATTCAACAATATATTCATGATAGTGACACACTATTCATTTCATTCAAATTAAATTTTTTTGTTATTCAAATACTTGTGATTATGTGTTGACTTGACAATAATAAAGTATCATACTGGCTTGTGCCCTTTTTGAACATAGCATAATACAATAAATAATAAAAATTGACATAAATAATATATATTCTAGTTTTGTCTTGGACCAATTTAAGCATGAATAGTATGTTTTTGTTTAGTATTTATGCTCGTAAGCAGGTCCTCACATGGCAGCTCTCCACTCTTGACGATTTCCTGCCTGAATAGTATAAGGAATACAATAATAAAATATAGTAGTGGCTATTTTCATCATGGTGTAAAAATAAACGTAATGTTGACAAGAATACAATAACAACATTAATTCAACATATCAATCATGATGAGTGGTCCAGGCACAGGTAATACCACGAAGGTAAAAGCAAATTTCTGATGCTCTATTTCCATCTCAAGTAGACATTATGTAGACACCCTAACCCTACAACTGGAATTGATTCCCTGTGTGAACGTATAGTTGCCTCGTTGGCTGACATAGGATGAATTCATGTTCTTCTAATAGAGTCTCCATCTTGGAAAATGGATAGGGTCCGCAAACTGGGTGAATCACTATGCTGGGCCTGAGGTCCATTCAAAATATTGTCTTCGATGACAGCCATATCAGCACTATTAGTAAAAACATCCAAATTTGTCATTTTGAACCTTGCTTTTTGATTCTGTTTATATCGCCGATTATATTTGATTTTTCTTACAACTAATACAAATTTAGCCATTTTCGTTTTGTGAAATAGTGGAGTACTAATTTTGTAGATTCAGGTTAGACAGTTGTGCTTAATTGACAATCCTTTCTTAGTCCACTACAATTCTTGTTTTGATGACTATTTTCAGCATTATTATTGTTATTAAAAGGAACTTTGGAGTTTTTCCCCCATTCTCTGTTTTCGAGTAGTTTGAATTGGTTGAAATTTTGCGGTTGCGTTGCTCAGTCGATATCGATTGATCGATAATTTGACGTTCGACTTACCATCTGCCATACTGTCTACACCGCAGTCAGTTGACCGGGGAGTCATCACAATATCATTTTCCGCTTCTTACCACATGTCACTAAGCGTAGTGAGCTCATGCGGGTTTTGGAGAGGATTATCGTTTCGAGAATGTAGGTTGATATAACTGTGAAAATATTACTTCCCACAAAGAGAGGCTTGCAATGCTCAATTGGATTTCTTCTTAATATTGTTTTGACAGTCTTCTTCTGGATTCGTAGCACTTTATCAAGGCAGTTTTGAGGCGATGATCCCCAGGCAGCAATATCATGTGAAGCAAACAGCTAGTTATAAGCGATGATCGCCGTTTTTCGTCAGTAGTGTTCCTGTTCCTTCGAATAACGTATAGGGCTGAAGATAACCTTTTGCATAAATATCCCACATGTTGTCGCCAGCTCAAATTCTTATCAACAATGACACAAAGACATTTTGTATGGTCTGCTGTTAGAATATTGCAATCATTCATATCCCTTTCCTCATGATTGTAATTATTGGGTGTGAAGTCAATGTGAACTGTATTTCTTATCTTTCAGTCTCTTCTTATTAAAATATTCAACTTCAGTTCAGTAGGCATCAATGAGGCCTCTTCAAGCGTGCTCACTCTGTTGCTATTACAGTAGAATCTCGATTATCTGAGTCCGGTCAACCGAGGTTATCCGAGCTTGTGATGGGAGAAAAAATTAAAATAAAGCTCTTTTTATTTTTAGAATAATACGGTGGGAAGATGCGTTTTGTACTTTTTATGATGTAATATCATGGTCTCAGTTAAAATAAGGTGTGTAAATAGTTATTTTAGGTTTTAACCTTGTTATAAAAATTAAGTTTTGTCACGTTTTTTTGACTGTTATTTGACTTTTCCTGTTATTAACACTTAACCTCCGTATTATCCGAGTTTTTCATATCCGATGTTGTCTTGGTCCCAATTACCTCGGATAATCGAGATTCTACTGTAGTCTTATTATTAGTAGGGACAATGATAGGAGTATCATCAGCGAAAAGGATGCATTTCTTATTTTTCCCATCTTATCAGGAAAGTTATTAATGTAGATAAGGAAGAACAACGGTCCTAGGAATTCATATATAGAAAACACCATATGGTGTTGTCACACCATATTTGTCTGACAAAATTAATAAATGTATTCATGAATAAATACAAAATTCAGAAATTAACAGAATTAATGTGGTTGTGCTAACATCAAGTCGTATTCATTATTTCCACTGTACTTTCGTGGAGATCCAAAGTTGCCAACTATGCTCAACTTTGTATAAGCAAGAGCCTATGGAGGACGGTTGGCAATACCGTATTAGAACATAGAAATTAGAAATACTCTTAAGTTGAAAGTATGGTACAGAAAATTCAACAGTCTTATTTATTGAAGTTGCATTATTGAACGTTCACAATATTAATTGAGAAAAGAATTTGATTGGTGAAAATGTATACATACTTTACATGCAACTCTGTGAGGGCAAAGTTTTCCAAAGCCCAAAGGAGGAGATATTTTCCGTAGTAATGTAACAACATCCAAATGTTTTATTCGTCCTTTGGCATCTGGATCATATTCACTCCACAGTCTTATGAACTCATCCAAATGGTGCGGTCCGAGAATAGACCAGTCTCTAGTCAGATAATCAAAGTTATCCATTATAACAGCTACAAATAGATTTATTATCTGCAAAAAAACACAACTGTTCAACTCTCTTAATATACATAGTAAAACTATCTATAAAACTAACATTTTGTAAAAATAATACCTGGAATTAAATTTTCACTCCAGAAAATAATTAATATATTGAATTCGCTCTTTTTTCAAGATGCAGAAATTGAATTGAGCATCAATCTCACACCACTCAACTATTATTAGATAACTTGTAACGTGAAAAATACAAGAATATTGCCTGTGTACAGACATCCCGGAGACAAATTAATTAGTGATTTCTTGTAAAGTTAGGTAGAGGTTAGCGATATTTTCTTAGCCATATTATGGTTACCAACCATGGTTAAGTAGTAGAGTGGACATTACTGTCCAAACTTCGCCACGTCAACAAATAAAAATGTCATTCTATCTATTCTAACTGATCTACATCACATTGTGTGCTGGAAATAACCAATTACATGGATAAATTCGAAATAGTAAATTGGGTTAAAGGAAATATATTCCTTAAAAACAGGCATTATTTTATATATATATATAAACACATGTACCAGCCTATTTTATTTTCAATTAGTCAATAGGTATTTTTACTTGGACGACATGCAGACATATTTGAAATAAATAAGAGATTCGAATATTTCTTTCTTACTTAAAGCAGAACATGTTTTCAGGTTGGAGCCCATCATCAGCAGTGCTTAGATGATCTTGCAGGTCTCTTGTCAGCTCGGTCATTCAAACAGTAGTTGGCAGGAAATTCCAATGAGTTGGGAATTAGCTTGAGTAGGTGGTTGAAAAGGGTATGTGATTTTTTTTTTGAGGGATGAAGCCCACATAGGTCTGAGACCTGTGCGTGGGTAATGAGTTGGATGATGGTGATTTATGAGTTGGACCTACAGTTTTAGGTGGGTTCCGAACCACCGGGAAGTGATTTTCACTAGAGAACAGTGTCTTTTTGCTGGCCAATCTAATCGGTCACCGTTCCAAACAGGACCTACGAGAACGCATCTTATCTATCTGATTGAACAGATACCTGCTACGGCTCGCGGCTATCGCTTCCCCAGTGGACTGTTCATTACGTCCATCAGCTACAGCTCAAAAATATGTTCTGCCTCAAATAATCAAGAAATGTTCGAATTTCTTATTTATTTCAAATAGTTCTTCATGTCTAAGTAGAAATATCTATTATTGCACTCGCAGTTCATCATGGATCAACAAATAGTAAGTTTTTTAATTAACTATTTCTTTTTCATCTTATTTTGTTATGATAATTTTCACCCTAATTTGTAATCATGAGTTAAAATCTCTTGTTTTGTTTTAAAAAGGTATCTCTTCAGCACATTATTGAAGATATTCATGTCTCTCTTCCTCAAATTTTTGATTGTTTTGCCTGGCACATCTTCATGTATATTACTTAGAATGTCTTTTTAGATTTTTGCATTCTCAGCATCAGCCTTTTCAAGAAGATTGCGAAGATTGATAACGTTGTTCATGTACCTCTAATATTTTGATACTCTGTCAAAGAAACTAGCAGGATATTCTTGTTGAGTGAAATTATATTTCAATATATTAAGAGTAAGTATTATTATTCAAGAAATATATTGTTGTGAGTATGTCTAATATCTAAATGTTTTTGTATTGTACTATGGTAAGACTGCTACAAGAATATAACTCAGTCTCACATAACATATAGCGTTTCATCAATATCATCAACAATGTATTCTAATAGAAAAAGTAATATTTTAATAATTCTATGGTTTTTGCGTTGTTATTTTGTTTAGTATACAAGCAAAGCTAGAAACCAGCATACAAAATACAGAATTATACATTACTTAAATATTCAATAAACATAAATTAATGTATATTCACGATATTAGTATAAACTAGTATCGGATACAAAACAGCCATATAATAGATCATTGAGAATTTCACAGCCAATGGGGCAATACATAAATGAATGAATAGCTACAATATTCACCAAAAATGAGCAGAGAACGTAGAAAGAAATAAAGTAGGGAAACGCAATGTCAGATCCACATCCCATTTTATTCTCAGCATCATCAGATCTTGGATCACACATTACCTCTCCAGGTCTAGAAGAGCAATCAAGCATTATGTCTTGCCAAGCTTCACCTGCAAATACAATTATATTCTTCAAAATGTCAAACAGTCGTAATCTTGAGATCAATCAAATGAAAAGTGTCTAATAGTTTCTGACTCAAATTCCGAATTGGTTTTGATCTTAATTTCCAGCCTATTTAATATGTAACGTATGGCATTAAGTCACAATCAATATCAATCAAATAGTGTCAGTAGAGCCATCTACTTGTCGAACTATCTAATCATCGTATTTCTCAGCTAATTTAGCGTTAATTCACGCAAAATGCAACAAGAAAGTGAATAAGCTTCACATTGGAATCTTCAAAAACTGATAAAGAATAACCTGCTCATCAATGAAAGTGCAACTTTAAATAATTTAAAGATCCATACAAACGTTGAAAAAATCCCTTGCTACACAAGTGTAGCACTAGTTTACAGTAAGTTATTGTGTAGTAAGAGTCTAAAGTCAAAACACCTATGAGAGCAATTAACACAATATGATTCATCATTGAAACTGACTGAAAAATTAATTTTGAAACCGCTGAATATATTTTACAAGACTTTTTCTTATCAAGAACTCACTGCTGGCTCTGTGTAGATTATGCCTTGCTCTGCTGTTTCTTTGTATGTTATTGCTTAGTCGAGATGTTTATTTTTTTATGTTATTTTAAATTTTTAATAAATAGCAAAATAATTTTTCAATCAAGTACTCACAGCTGACTCTTCGGTTATACAGTATTTCTTGCCTTGCAGAGCAAGGTGTATGTAATATCTTAGTTGAGGAAGAATTTTACTTTTATTTTATTATAATTTTTTTTGTTCATCTAGCAATATGCTATAATTTTTTCTCCTATTGGAGAAATAAATTTTGAATCGAGTAATGTATATAATGCGTAATTACCAGTTGCAGATCGGAAAAGAACAAGAACTGCTTGAGCAAATGACTGAAAATTGTTGTTTCGATGGATAGCAGAATCATCGTCCAGAGCTATTTTGCCAAACACCTGTAAGTACAGACGAAGTTGAGTACAATAATATAATGATTTATCATATAATATAAAATAATCTTATTATTGAGTAGGCCTATGCTATTTCAAGTCACTTTGAAATAGAATAATCATAGGCTATTATTAATGGTACCTACTCGATATTATCTGAACTATATTTATTATGGAGAGAAAAAAACACAAATTAAAATACTATCCTTTCGTTAGTCACGCCGTCATGTAATTCTCGCAGTATAATGCTGCTCTATATTTTAATTTTATTTCCATTAAGTTTGGGAATAGCTTTAATCTCAAAACCATAGTTTAAAAAACAAATGTGATTGTGACAGTATCTAGTCTCATTCATTATCATTATGTTTATCCACCACAATTTAATCATTACCAATGCGAAAAGGAATAATATTATTTTAGAATCATATTCAACCAACCTAACACCCAGATTACTTATCTTTAGCAGTAGCGGCTGGTGGGCTGTTTGAAGGAAGGGGTGGCTAAGACTATGAAGTTTTAGTGAATTTTGAACCAATAACCACAATCACAAGTTATAGTTATTATGAAGTTCATAATAAGTATGGGGTTACCATAAGACCCAATTACCAATAATTAATATGATAGAGTTCTAGTTGCCTACTTTAAAGTCAATTTATTTGCTTGTAGATGAAATTCATTCTGATTCTCCTCTCCTTCTGTTAAGCAAAATAAACAATCTTTCACTCCTGAAATAGCTATTATTAATTTTAAAAGAATTTTAATCCTGCGAAATGTGAGTTGTGGTTTAGGGGTCCCCAACTTTTTCAATTCTAGGATTCTAGCCAATGTTCAACTTGTAGGCAGTCGGCTGTCAAAATACTATGTCCACCGAGCTCATTTCAAGAGTGAATTTAAGTATAATTTATCACCTTTCTTGACAGAAATCGTGGAAAAAAGCTCAACTCACAAACGCCAATAATAAACTCCAAGTAATTATTCAAAATTAGCGTGAATTTAACCAGTGGTTAGGTCAGCTCACTGTTTTGAAACAATTATTTCCTACTGTGCGTGTGCATGCCTTCCTATGCGTTGGACTCTACCAAATAGCTAGAGTACGTGAGGTTTCATATGAAGCCTGGCCTCCAGCGGCCGGTCGGCGTGGTGGGGACAACACATAGCAAAGGGGAATCGCCTTAAGGGGCCCACACACTAGCGAGTCTGGCTCGGCGAGCCACCACTAACCTGTTGTGAACTTCCCGAGTCCGGCTCAGCTACTTTTCAAGGTCGGCTGGATTGCGCCCATGTTAATTAATTCTGATCCATATAACTCATCTAATCCCAAAATCTTAAAATTACAATCAATATCTCATTTGGAAGGTCATTTTATGCTCTAGAGTATTGGTTTTGCTAAAATTCTGTTTTATTTATTTATTATTATTATTAGTATTATTATGAGAAATGATTTATTTGTTGTAATTTTTTCTGACAGAGATATAGATTTCAGAGCGTTTAATGGCACGATTTATGTTTTTTATGACAATTATTTTCCCACCTCTAAGTATCTTTCTGATAGATTTATCTAATCTACAATTAAATATGCAGAAGTGTAATAGGGCCTGGTCCATAGCATTCAAAATGTCAGATGAAATATAGGATTAATTTCATCTACTTTTTACTCAATTTTTATTTTTTAATTACTTCCGTTTGTTTTCATTTGTATTGGAGTAATTAAATGTTATATTGCAATTCATTAAATACTGTTATATTTATAATGATAATGTTATAATAATAATAATAAATGTAACATGGGCATTGGGCATACATGCAAATGAATGTATTATTATTATTATTATTCAATGATTATTTATTTTATACACAATTTATCTATTAGCAGCTATTATTATTGAGATTATTTTTTAGAATTTTGTTTTCATGTTACTGTAGGTATTTTTTGTTCAAAAAACAGCATTTGAATATTAAATATCAATAATAAAAATATTAAAAAAAACCGTCTGCAACCATGCGCCTTTGGAAAGAATTCTCTTTTCCTATTTTTTCGGGGATGTGTGGAATTTTTTAAATACTGCAGACAATCTTGAATGAAATAGTCTCATTCTGGTTCAATTACTATTATTATTTATTCATATTTTACGAAAAAACTCAAATTAACATATCCTAACATGAAATGATTATTAATAATATGTAACTTAAATTTAGGTAAGTTACTTCCCTTCAATTTTTAACAGATTCTCTTCACAAGTCAATGGATTTTTAACACTCAATTTTTTATTCAAAGATTTGAAAATATTATTCAATAAATTTAAAACATTATGATGTCAAAAGTTATAAAAAAGAATTATTAAAAGTGAGACAATAAAACTCTCGACTAACCTAGGCTATGTCCAGCTCGTGCTCTATTTTATTTTCTATCTCTCTACACACAACCTTATTTTATTTGTATTGTATTAAAAATAAGCTCTGTACTGCAATATTATCATTTTTATTTTATCTTGAATATTCAAATTTAATATATGGTTTCTTTCTTATTTTTCTGTTTATCATTAGTTTAACTCGGTACCTATTTCAGTCATAGTATTGTCATAGTAATAGTAAATATATAAACTTAAATAGATAACTCAATTTTAGTTATTTTTCCATCTTGTGAACAGTGCAAATACTTGCTTTCTGACTATCTGCTATGTTATAATGAGGTGCCGAGCCTGGCTCGGCTCGGGAGACGTCCACTAACTAACTTGCAAGTCCCAGCCGAGCCGAGCCGCGCTTGTAGCCCTGCGCGAGTCCGGCTGGGCTCGGCTCGGCTCGGGAGAAAACAGCCCACTAACTCAGGACGGTATAGTATACCGCCCTGCCACTAACTAGTGATTTTCTCCTGAGCCCGGCTCGCCGAGTCTTACTTACGAGCCAGACTCGCTAGTGTGTGGGCCCCTTTAGTCACTTCTTCTACTCTGTCTTTTAGCGTGCTTTGTTACTAACGAGCGAACGTACCTCTGTGACCAACCTTTTTAGACTGTGCTGCTCGCTTCCCCCACTCCAAATTTTCAAGCATTGCCATAGAAACGTGATGTCACTTGACTTTCGCCAGGCTTCATATGAAACCTCACCTCACGAACTCTACCTATCTGGCTTCTCATCAAATCCCTTCAATCCACTCAAAATACCCACCCACCTAGCCCCTAGACAAATTGGACTCTTCCTCTCGGAGTCCGTGGCAGCATTGCCAGGTTGTTTTCGGTAAATGAAAAGGCGCCAATATTTTTTTGGAGGATGGAGCCCACTTGGGTATGAGACCTGTGCGTGGGCAATGAATTGGATGATGGTGATTGATGAGTTGGACCTACAGTTTTAGGTGGGTTCCGAACCACTGGGAAGTGATTTTTAGCAGAGAACAGAGTCTTTTTGCTGACCAATCCAATCGGTCACCCTTACAAAAAGGTTTAGTAATTGATATCTGGGATAAAAGTGGGGTTTATTAATTGAATTGCGGTGAATGTAATGACTGTTATGTGGGTCAGACTGGCAGATATTTCAAATGTAGAATTAATGAACATATCAGGGATTGGAAAACCCAAAAAGGAGATTCAAATTTTGCAAAGCATCTCATTAATAACGGATACAAGTTCAAGGCTGAAGAAAATGTTGAATGTCTGCTTTTGATTGGCAAAGACTGTCAATTGAACACATTTTAGAAGCTTTGGACATAACTAGGTTGGTAAAAAACGATTCCAATACTAGCTTAAATGACCAAATTTATTTTAACCAATTCAATACAGCTAACTTGGTTTCATCATAATTCCAGCCTACATTTAAAAAACAGTTTTTTCGTGTATTTCTTGGTTGACCTAGACTGCATTTCAGTGAGCTTCTAATTTTTTATTTTTTATTTGATTCAATTTCAGCCTTATTACGTATTTTTGTTTCGTTTTAGATGTTCACAGTTTTTAGTTATTGATTTGACTCGTATTTTTGCTTGTAACTCCTTCCACCAGGGGGCGTGACTTGTCAGCCAATCACAGCCTTCGATGAAGGTCAGCCTCTTTCCCGCTTAGCCGATAGTATCATTCCATGTTCAGTATATATTAAGCTTCTTTGTACTTTAGTTTTAGTTTGATTGAGATTGATAATGGTATAACAACCGAAACTAGTTTCTCAAAGTTTTAATAAATGTGGTTGTGACAATTTCGTCTTATTATTCATTGTTTAAGAATTATTAGATCGTTTAAAAATCTGGTTTTCTCAGTGTGACCATTGCCTCCTTTCTTTTGTATCACGAGTTATCTAAGAATTATTTCACCCAAAGTACTAAGGATAGTTTTCATTGAAGCTAACCATTTGAATTGTTGATACCCTGTTGATCCAGCCCTGTTTGCAAACAAAGTTGCATAGAAATGAAATGAAAACCAAGTTTATCTGATAAAAATAATATCGATGGATTTTTTTGGCCTGTCCACATACGTTTCATATAACTAGTCCTCTCCTTGATCCCACTAGCCCATGTTTGATCTGGCCAGTATAAGAGGTCCTATTCATTTGTGTATATAACAATATCCATTTTTGTTAATCAAGCCAGTATCTCGACTTGGAAGCAGTGTGAGTTGTCACCTTCAATTGTGAAAATTTCATTGCTTTACTTGGAAGCAGTGTGAGAGGTACCATACATTTGTGTGAATTACAATTTGTGCATATTACACACAACAATGTGGGTGTATTACTATTACATTGAAAGCTAACGCACATAAACTATCTACTAATTAATAGTCTGTCACAATAACTTTACTTGCATTTTCTTGATAAATTTTGCATTCATAAATGGAATTTTCAAGCAGTAATTTCAAGCTGACAATAATTAACCTTAACTATTTACTAAATAATTAATGTAACAAATGGGAACTTTACCTGCATTCCAACAACAGCGTAGATGAAGAACAGCATTACAATTAACAGTGCAACATACGGCAAGGCTTGGAAAGATTTGATGAATGTCCAGAGGAGCGTTCTTATACCTTCACCACGACTGAGAAGTTTTACTAGTCTCATAACTCGGAACAGACGGAAGAAGTTAATAGAAATCAAATTGGAGCCAGGCTGTAAAAATTCATCACAAGCAACAATGTACATGGTAGGTAATCTAGCCTACTGCTATAAATAGCTAAATATGGTAGTTGATGGAATTGATTATATTTGTTTCATTCTTTGGGCTTTTGAAATGATGTTGTTGAAAACTAAAATTCAACTCAGAACTCAATATGAAAGCATCTCATGGTTTCAAAGAAAGAGCAAATTCATGAGAAATATGGAACTCAAGTTTATCATAACCACGTACAAATACCATAGTTATTATATTTGTACATTTGTTCTAGTTAACCAATCAAACCTGAGGTGGTTCATACCTTAACCTGAACGGTTTAGGTTATTGAATTGTTGAGTAAATTAATGTGAAGTTGTTAGTATCATTGAATATTTCCAATTAGGGTTTCTAGTTGATAACAGCATAACAAATTTTGCTTCAGGCACATGCTAAAGATTGTTAGACATTTGTAATGCAACACAAAATTATGTTTTTGGGAGATTTAGTGAAGATTTAGAATACAATTTCAATTTATGATTATTACGTCTTGCTAGTACTCTCTACACATATTGAATTTTTTCACCAATGAGCGTTCAACCATTTATTTAAATAAATTTGAAACAATAATATTAGGAAATTTGATCCGATTTAATGCAAAGTCTACTCATGCTTCTTAACTATACTCAACGTGATAACACGCTTATGAGCATGCGCATTAGTAGTGCTCCATTGGGATCCATGTAGCATCATCTAGCCTACTGTAATCCTATATTTTGCAATATTACTCAACAATGTTATCATGCTTTAAACATTTTATTCACTCATCAATTCACAGTAGAGGTATTCAAAAAGAAATTCTAAATTTTCACAAACTCGTGCTTTGTAACTATATTTTCAAAAGTGCTTGAAAATACAGTGCGTCCATAAAGACTTGGGGCACTTTCAAGTGGTAACAGGAGATCTAGAGTAAGTAGTATATTTGTGATAAGAGTTGAGAAGTATAGCTACCTAAAAATAGGAGTGTGTTTGTTGATTGTGAAGGTAGGCTAATCATACAAAAGTCTATTAATTATTAAGGATTTGGTATTCATGGTGAGACCTAGTTGGAGACCTAAAGAGTTGATACTTTGCCAATAGGTCTAAATTTTATACTAGGCCTACTCTCTAAATCTATTTGTCTTCGATCGTACAGCAATCAAGAGGTTTCCCTCCTTTACTTTCAATAACAAACCTTTGATGGTATCGGTGTCTACAATGTCAAGACATGAAATGAAAAATCTATTTAATGTCACACTACAGATTACGGATTCCTAACCCGTAAGTCGCGACCCACTCTTGGGTCGCGTAGAACATACAAAGTGGTCGTAGCACGCACCAAAAGTAAATAATTTGATTTTGATGTAAAAACTGTGTTGATTGCAACACAAGAACGAAGACACCAACAGGTAAGCTGCATTATAAATACATAGGCTAATAAATTAATGTGTTGGGTCACAAAATGTTATTATCATTGTTTTGCAAGCCAGTTGCAAGTTGAAAAACGCAGCGTCAAGTCTCAAGAAGCCTGTTTAAATGATTATTTTGTCGTATGTAGTAATTAACCCGAATTTGGCGTGTTCATTGAAACTGAATTAATTTTCAATTCAAAACAAATCAATTTACAAAAAGTTACAAATGTGTTTCACAAACTGTTGGAACACGTTTAATTTTTTTTTGTTATTGCTGTGCTAATTCTTCAGGTTGAAACCATTATTACCTTCAAACGTTCGGTATAGCTATTTTCAACAAGGATTTTCAATTGTTGATAACACAACAAATTTTGCTGAAAGCTTAAGCTAGATTGTTCGAAATTTCTAATGAAGCACACGCTTATAAATTGTTGACTATTTAAATCATTCGTTTCTGTTAAATTTAATCTAATAGGCTACAGAGACCTTGGCATAAGCACAGTATAGCTCAGTCGCCAGAAGAGTTAGGTGAACATTAAATCAGGTAATAGGCTATTTTAAATAAATAGTCTACAGGAAGTATTAGTCAATTGACTAAAGGTTATTGGATAAGGTTCCCATCATGAGATTATCTCACAGAACAGTTACATTATTCATTAATCATTTGATGTGGAATAAGAGTGCCTGTAAATAATTTATTTTTTAGTCTCGATATTAGAGAAAAAGTTGGAGAAGTAATTGGAGGTAGAGAAATTACAGATCGTAATTATAGAAAAATGGAGTACTCCACCGTACTTTAAGTTTGATCAATAATCTGGTCTTCAGGTTCAATGACCAAATTTGAATTACGCATGGGATGACGAAAAAAATATTTAAATTCTTAACAGCACCCATGAACAAGATACAGATAGGAAGGCCTCTGGGCTTATTGGATTAAAATTTATAAAAAGCAACATACAAGTAGTATTATTTCTTCATCGAAAAACGAAAGATTCAAATAAAGTTAGCTGGCTTACATTCAAATCTCCATACACGATGTCAATGAAACTTCCAAGAACTATCACAAAATCGAATACGTTCCAAGCATCTCCAAAGTAGTTCTGAAAAATTCGATAAAAATAATTAAGAAACAATGGTGCCAATCACAAAGGTGAAAGATTAAGATTTGACATTCTAAACATTGTATATGATTTCCTATAAAATACCCAGGGGCATAGTTTTTTGTTGATTCACATGAGAGCATTCACACCTCAAAGTCAGTTGGTTTATTTGAGTGTTATTTTCTGAATTTTCGGAGCTTTACATAAGTATGCCAAAACCTTCGAATGTGGATTATTAGAGCAGGCCTTGACTGCATCATAATGACAGGATGTTGAGGTATTTAATTGAATTGATTTATTCCCACACAACATATTACATCTATCAAACATTTTTGAAAAAAATAATCAGCTTGAGGTTGACTAGCTATCTGAAAATATTCAAGCTTATTCCATCATACCAGTATGATTTTGTCAAGGAAAGATCAACTACTGGTGCAACAATAAATTTATATGAAAAGCTTCTGGATGGATTGGATAAGGGGAACTATTCTTCTGCTGTACTGCTGGACCTCTCAAAAGCTTTTGATTGTGTTTATGTCAAGAATCCTGCTGAGCGAATTGCAAGGCCTAGCAGGGTCGATCCTTAGCCCACTGCTCTTTCTATTGTTTATTTCTGATGTGCATTCGGCTGTATCAGATAATTATGTCCATTTTCACTCTATGCAGATGATACAACTCTTCTTTTTGAAAAGATGTTAACACAATCTTGAAATTGAAAATTGGTATTTAGGGAGAAGGGGTAAGGGAGCCTCCAGCCAAAACTCTGCTCTGGGTCATATATGGTTTCTGGGTGGCAATTATTTATTACATTCAAGTTTTCACTTTACCCAATTTATAAAATTTATTTTAATAAAAAGTCATATAAAAGTTGAACATCAAATAAAGCCTCTAACATCAAAAATCCAGTATCACATTAATGGATCTTCCATCACAAATATTATGACAATGATAAGGGTAAATAAAATTAGAGTTATGTCAACAGGTTTGGTACAACCATTAAATTCCACGGAGGTTATCCTATGATGTGTTACAAAACAAATGTAATTAAAAATTTAGATTTTATTAATAATTTTCACTTCAAGTTTAAGAGAAGGGGAATGTTGTATAATTGACATGATGATAATTGATGTTATGATTATTAAGTTGGCAATAGAGCACTCGCTATACAAAATAGAGTCGTCATATCATTTAGTTGGTTTCTCATCAGTTCCTCAATTTTACATTAAAATTATATAAATGTAATCACAACAGGAGCGGTTTTGTCTTTTGGGCCAATTCACATGCGATGTTAAAAAATGAATTCCTCACAAGTTTTGATGGAAAAATTGTAAAAATCATCGCTTAACTTAATGTTCAGTATTAGGGATAATCTAGATTCACGTTCAGACTGGCATTTTCTTACCACTTTATTACCCACGCACAAGTTTCAGAATAATGTGGCCATTATGAAGACTCATGGTAGTAGTGTAACATGTTTCAGCAAATTTTACATTGCTGAATTGAATTCACCTCCAAAATAAAAGCCTTAGAGATTTCTGAATAAATGATGGGGAACGCTGTAATCTTCTGCCCTCTTTATACATTTTCTGAACTTACATTCATGTGAACCTTTTCATCTTTATGATAAGGTGCAGTCAGCCAAAATCATCTTCAATTCTTTAAATACAGTGTAAAAGTGGCATTATGATGGACACAGTTTTTCTATTGCTAATACTCAAAGCCAAGCAATAAAACATTCCTCATAGTTGGAAAAGCTGGCGTGTTTTTGCTCGAAAATTCATTTTTCACTCTCAAGTGTGTCTGTTTGATTTTCATTTTCGCACAAAAACACGCCAGTCTCTCCATCTTCTAACCGCTATAACTAATCAACTAGGCGTTTTATAAAAAACGTGCTTGTATTAACACTAAGAATAGAATGTTAGGAACATTTTAGAAAAATAATTGGGTTCCTAAATGGTACATGGTCAATGGTACAGTAACAATGTTATGATCAAAAACCTTGAAAATCATCAATTTTTAATTTTGTGGGGGCTAGGTTAGGTTAGGTTAGGTTAGGGGGTCCTTCGACAATGAAATTTTGACAATAACGTCTTTGGAGTGTAGCACTCAAGTTGAAAATTCAATTCTTATTTTAATTGATATTCTGGAATCTAATTTCAATGGACCTTGGCATAATGGGACGCGCGCCTCCCCTTCACCGCTCTATATCTCGAGAACAGTCAATCATACGATATTTATCTTCCAATTATATAATAGGTTCTAAAGATGAGCCATGCACAAAAACAAGTTATTTTTTGAGAAAAACTGATTTTTGTGATCTTTGAACTTGAATATCTTGAGTAGCGCACACAATGAAGTCGTTGACTTTCTTACTCTTTATAAGAAATAGTTAATGCTATAAGGAAGGTTTCTGCCAAATTTCAGGAAGTTCGCTTTTATTCCGAGGTCTGATCTTTTATAAGCCTCAAATGCCTAGACTAATATTGTCAGGTGAAAACTAATAGTCATCTCAAATCTCCCGGACGCGTTTCAATCCATGAATCAGTGCCCAAAAGCGCCAAAGAAGGAGCGCCATTTATAGTTCGACCATATATAGTTCTGCATTGCAAGATCACTTCAAGGTTTTTAAATGGCAATAGTTATGACAAAAGGCAAGATCCTTTGCTCGTGTAATACATAAAGATGAGCAGATATCTAATAACCAGCAGGGGGGCCGATTCAATTGAATCTAGATTTCCAGAACGTGACATATAACCTATTTACCAGTCACTTCTTTCTTATCTCTTCTCCCACTTCTGATTATTCTTCTCCATTTCTTTTTCTTTTTATTTACTTTTATCTCCATTCTCTTATTCTTCTTTATTTTTTCCTCCTCTTCTTTATCCTCCTTTTCTTTTCTCCTTCTCCTTCATTCCCCTTATTCTCAAGTGTTTGAGTTTCGTCAACAGAGGACAGCATAACGACGTTTATATAAGAGATAGCAGTAGCGGCGCGTCAAGTTTTTCACTGGTGGGGCTAATTTTTAAATACACCTGTGGGTCGGTCGTGAGGTCTATTTCAGTCAGAATATTGCCAAGACCAACCAGTATTCATACTGTCTATTCCCAACAGAAAAGTTATAAAACTTATGTTGGGATGGCCAATTTGTAAAAAATCAGGATTTACGGTATAGTATTGTCTTTCTTCGTAAGGTAGGTATCTAATGTTTGTGTGAGTGATCAATTTATTTCTTTACTCCATACTTATTTCTCTATTCAGTCAATTCAAAATCTAGTTATATCATGAAGTGAGACAATTCATTATCTTTCCCTACTTTCTCGTAATATTTGTATCAAATAACAATCATCTACGGTAGGCCTACATATACAGTAGTTAATTTCATATGAATGCCTTATTCTTCATTTCATTCATTATAATCTCTCAATAAATAAATAAATAAATAAAAATGGTTTGGTGGAATATTGTCTGCAGTTTTTGATTTGTGTTCAATTGTCAATGTGTTGGAAATTGATTTAACATGTTCTATTGGTAAACTACTCACCTTGAATCGGAATGCTGCAAGCTTGAAAACAAATTCGAAGGCAAAAACAATACTGAAGAATACATTGAGCACATCTAAGACTTTGGTGTACACCGGTGGCTGCTTATGAAACTTCATCGCCAAAGTTATTGTGTTCACCATGATAAGAATGAAAATCGTGTATTCGAATGGTTGAGATGTGACAAACCACCATACTTTGTATTGAAATCTATGTTTTGGAATGTACCTTCTGACTGGTTTTGCTTTCAGTGCAAATTCAATACAGTTCCGCTGGAAAAATCAAATAATTCATTTTATCAATAACGAAACTGAAACAATAATAAAGAAATGGGTAAGACAGCAAGTAATATAGAAGACAGATCAGAGGATATGAAGAAGATTGGTTCTGATGTATTGCAAGTTCATCAATTTGACATTGGAAAAGCGCATCGTTATTCTTTTGATGACAACACGAAGGAAAAATTACTGATCACCTTTGCTTCCTAGGTCCCCTTGGAAGGCCCCTACCACGCGGAAATCATCACATAATAGGAGCTTCGCCGCTTTCAACCCAAATGGATAATTTAGGGCGATTTTACTTTGTAGAATTTGAATTAATGCCCCTCCACCACAGCAAAATCATGAATACGGACCTGATACTCTTAACAGGTTTACTATCAATCTGTTAAGGGAATTTCTCGACCGCAGTAGGCGAGAAGAAAACTTGAATAAGATAATCCAATTCTGATGAGAATAGTCCTATAGTGGCGGGCCGCTTAGCGCAGTTGGTTGGGGCGTCACAACTTCAGCTTGCTGCCGTTTCAGCGGTCGTGGGTTCGAATCCCGCTCCTCCGTCTGGCATCTATATGTGTTATCATTCATCTCATTGCCCACGCACAAGTCTCGGACTCATGTGGGCATTATCAGAAATAAAAAATTAAAAAAACACACACAATCGGGTATTCATTGAGTCAAACCTCACAAGTAATTACTATTACTAGTCATTCTAATATTACAAGAATAGTGAAATGGAAAGAATCAAATGCAATATCAACATTGGATAAATGATATTTTCTTACCTGATTCTTATCAAGTTCACAATTTTTATACTCTTGCTCTCCTTCATTCTGAAATGTGACTATGACGAAACCTACAAATATATTGACCATGAAGAATGCTATAATAATTATGTAAATTATGTAGTAGGCAGCAACTACAGGTCTAAAGTTATGGATAGGTCCAATATTTTCACCATTTGAGTCAATAGAGGTATAAAGTAACCTGCAAAAAAAGTAACCGTGTAAAATAACTGCTTTATAAGAGAAACAAAAACACTAAAAATGGATGTTTTCAGCTTGAAGAATAACATTCTTCTTTGAATGCCTGAAAGCCTATCTGATTTCAAGTTATGACTGAAAGAGTACATTCTTTCTTCTGTACTTCTATTCTCAATTATATTTTAGCATTTTAACTTTCTTTGTAGTAGTGAAGGTAATATTGTGGAAAGTATCCATGATGAATAATAACACGAAATTGCAGTTTGTTTGAGCTTAATAATGGTATAGCAGGTGGAGCAGTACAGGTATCTCGGCGTTCTGATTGATCACAGGTTAAGCTGGGCTCCTCAGGTTGCCTTTCTTAAGCAGCGAGTACGAAAGCTGATTTATGCCTTCAGGCAGTTGAGAGAGGTTCTCCCTGTTTATCAACTGAGAGTGGCGTACTTTGCCTATATCCAATCAGTTCTTTTGTATGGAATCCTGGCTTGGGGTGGAGCTTCCTCGGCGTCCTTGGAGCCTGTCACAGTGGCACAGCGAGCAATAATCAAAACATGTCTCAGAAGAGATTACCGCTACCCAACTGACCTGATATACCAAGAATTTCAAGTTTTTAGTGTTAGACAGCTTTACTTAAAAGTATTATTGACCCATATATATTACAATAAAAACTCAATATTCAATAATCTAGTTCACCCATATAACACAAGAAATCTTATTAATTTTGGTCTTGTCCATCCCCGACTCCTTCATAACTGCTCAAGGTACAATAGTAAGTATATTTGTCATATTTTATATAGATATATCCCCAACCACCTAAAACTAATGGAAAACTTCAGCATAAACACTTACAAATTCCATTTGAATAGATGGTTATTTGAAATCGGTAGGGAGGCTGCTGAGCAACTGATTCAATCCGCCTTTAGACATTGAAATTTGTTTTATTGGTTCCATATTAGTTGTGTGCATTTACTACTGCCTTTTGTTCTTTTATGTCTGCATTTGTTTTTTTTTTTTGATTATTTTATTGCTAAGAATTCGAATATTAATTATTATGTGATCAGTTATTATATTCTCCTTGTACTTTTTGGTTATACTGTTCAATTTTACAAATACTGTATTTATCCGTAACATGAACTCATTCTCCACACTCAGACTTCTGTCTTTGTGGGGAATATTCACAGTATGTTTTGTAAATCTTAATTGTACATGGATGTGTATTTTGTGAATAAAACTTTATTTGAATTTGAATAACAACTGAAACTAGTTTCTCAATATTTTTAATAAATGTGGTTGTGAAAATTTCGTCCTATTATTCATTTTGACATTTTGTCATGTCATTTCTAAGATAGACCAATGAATTGGAGTCACTTGTAAAAATGTAGATGCAAAGGCTATTTGATAATTTTTGAACTGGATCAGATATTGACAAATGTAACTTGAGAAAGAATAAAGGTTTGTAATATTATCAGCCCAAGTTTTCATAAGTATTTTATTCATATTGAAACCATACCATACCACAAGCTATAATACTGACGAATAAATTATAAAACACCTGAAATAGACTAGAAAATTGAAAAATGTTATAGTCTTGGAACTCACCCAGGCCATCCTTCAAATGTGGAAACAGTGAAAAGCGTTAACATTGCTTCTGCAACGTCATCGAAATGAAAATTATTTCTTTCCCACCGCCTCTCTTCCACACTGGCTTTAGTCACATCACCATCTTCAAATACAATGAATGTTCCCCTGAAAATATTTAAAAAAATTATTTTTGGAAAGTAACTAGACCTAAGCAAACCCTGATTCTTTTCTGAAGACCTCTTCTTGTATTGAAAAATGTGCTACGGCCTCTAATTAGTTTGACAACGTGCCTCCCTTTCAATATGTAACTCGATATTTCATTTATCGAACATTATCTACACAAAGTCTCATTTCTTTTAACGTGAAATTTTATTCACTTAAAGCAAAATGTTTAAATTCTATTCAACTAAAATGGCTTTTTGACAGAGTGGTCGGACTATTATATCTTTTGACTATTTTAATAACCTTTCATATCATTATTTTAAAAATTGGTAGTTTCCATAACTCTCCAATTATTGTGAATAGTAGGCCGATCCGAATAACGCCCCGTTAGTTCGTTTGGAAGATATGCACTACAGTAGGCTACTATGTACCTCCTAGTGAGCAGCTCTTTTTCGAGACCATACTTTATTTGTTGCGTGTATCATTTGCAAAGTATTTGCTAAGGTTGAGGTGTGCATTCAATGCATTTGCACGATAGAAGTTTGTTGCATTTCTCAAGTGCGGCCATGCAGTTATGTACCTGTACTTTTTCTCAAATAATATAGTATACTAGACAGTTTACGAGTTGAGTTGTGATTTGAAATGCTGTTGCACACATCATTCTATTTACTTTTAGATACCTTGGATAGGCACTTGAAAAAGTATTTGAAATATAACTTTACATATTTATAAATAAAGTCGAGTATTGCTTGGGCTTTGCAGCTAGCTCGGAGAATACGCAACTGGTATGAAACCTTTACATTTGAAATTTTCTCAAATTCTTTTGATTTACAATCACAAAAAATTCAGTAAAAACCATTCATTAAATTATTTCTCAATTCTGTCTCCCTCGACCATCCAGAGCAGCCAGGGGCGGATCCAGGATTTTTGTGAGGGGGGGGCGCACCCTAGGATTTTTGTAAGGGGGGGTGGTATGGAATACTCTGCACAAAAAGGAGGTCCAAAGTACTCGCCATAATTTTTTTTTAAATTTTAATGCTAGAAATATCTTTGTAAGGGGGTTATGGAAAACCCCCCACGGGAGGGTGTCCAGGGGATATCCTCAGCAAAAAATTTATTCAAGGGGATAGAGCTAGTAAGAAGGGATATAATATATATATATATATATATATATATTTTTATTTCCTCAGTGGTTTTCATTCGTACATGAACTGTTTGTACCGTACCTACTATTGATGTCAATGACAATACGAACTTGCATTTTACACCAGAACTTAACTTCTGTAAGTAGTATTAGATGCGTTTAAGGACCTGAGTCCTATTCTCAGCGAATAGAGAATGCTGTACAGAGTACACTACATAGAGTATACAGAGCAAAAGGAATTAGGCCTATGTATTCTCTGTTTGCTGAAGAAAGTACTCGGGTCTTGAGACGCATGCGCTAGTACTCACAAAAATGTAAATACGTTTAATGCAAGTTTATAATCGTAATTAACATTGCTATCTTTTAGGTATATTATTTATGTATTTGAAATTAATAGTAGTCAAGCATGAAGTTTAAGTATGTTTTAAAATAATAAGCACAAAACACCAGGAGGCCACGTTAAAATAAATTTCATCTAGCTCTTGTATCATTGTCAATGGGTGATCCGGACCTTTATTACTTCAGTAAGAAAATAAGTGCCGGCTTACTTGAAACTATTCCCATTCCCTAGGTTTGATCATTCATCTTTCCTGAGTTGGGATTCCGTACAAATATGGCTCCGTGCTTAAAAATTTTATTTGAAATGGGTTTTGGGATACCCGCTGTAACTTTTTGAGAATGGAACAATTTCCCTGAAACCACATTTAAGCGATTCTAGATATTAATCTAGAATTAATCTATTTTGAAAATTCAACCCACGTTATGTGTCAAAGTAAATTTCATCAAGCTCTTGCATTATTGTCAAGTGTGATCCGGGCCCTCATTTTTTCAGTAGAACAATTAAATGCAGGTATTTATGCTCTTTGAAAATTTCTGCTCTTTTTGATCTTTTGCCTTTTCTGATTCTGGTACAGTACTTTCCTGATACTTGAAAATTTCGTCTAAAAGGAGAGTTTGGGTTGCTCTTTATTATTAATTTTTTAAGGAACATTTTATTGAATCGGTTTTTTTATTAAAAAATAATCAATCTAATACCACATTTTTACCGATTTTAGACATCTTCTTTCTTCAAATGTTGTCTCTAAAGGCTTCTTAAAATTTGAAAATTTATTTTGTCTCTGGAGGATCTATCCACCTGATTCCCTTATAGCTACGCCACTGTGATGTTACATGAACAATGAATACATAGAAATTAATCGATTTTTAAAACGTGTGTAACATTACAAATAAAAATCATTGGTACTCATTATGCACTTACAGTTAGTTATACATATAGGCACTACATCATACAACCTACAACTATGCATAGTGAATCATTCAAATTAAAGTGATGTTAATATACAAAACTTAAATTTTCTTCTAATAAATCATAAAAAATTGCGGATAAATTATGCGCTCCCCCCCCCCCCTAAGCATTTTATTCCTCTTGTCCGGGGCATATTTTTAAATCCAGCCCTGGTGAGGGGATATCAAATGGAAAAACATGTCTACATTTTTTAAATAAATAGGACTAATGACAATGTTATTTTACAGTAGTCTTATTAATTCTAGATATCTACCATAGCATCACTATCACCAATACAAATTAGATTATTATAAAAGGATGTTAAAGGAAAATAACAGTTTAGAATCAGTTGGATTACTTAGTAGATGTATAAAATATGTAAAGATGTATCATTTTTCACTAGTATTAACCATAAAATATATTTTCACACCACCTCAAGGGGGGGGCGCGCGCCCCCCGCGCCCCCCTGCTGGATCCGCCCTTGAGAGCAGCAGTCCATTCTCTCCATCACTGTTATAGTTTTACAATAAATGTACATTGATACAGGCTACTACAATAGTTATTTGTGTAACTAGTGCGCAAAGTGGCAGTTTTCTGTATCGAGAGAAAAAGTTTTCTTCACGAGCTGAAGGCGAGTGAAGAAAGTTTCTCGAGTGCAGAAACAATACTTTGCGCTCGAATTACACATTAAAAAAGTAAATTCGTATGGCTTTTCGTGGTGGGGAGACCCTTACGGGTAGTTCCACCTCGCCGTTTTTTTAACGACTGCTTTTTTTATATGCAACTGGGACCGACGGCTTAACGTGTCCTCCGAAACACGGGAATAAATTACACATTAAATTTGTCCTACAGTAATGTTTAAAGTAATTTAAACAGAACAAAACAGGACATACATAACCTGGCAATTCCTCACATAACCTATCTTCGAATCAAATCGATTTCAACAACAACTACTGCTGACTATATTTCGTTGCTGAAGCAGAGTAGCCAACCTATTTTTGAATGCAGAATAGGAAACCTGCGTATTATACATGCTCACTATTTTGTGTTGCTAGGTTGCAAATCTGGAGTGCGGAAAAGTACTTTCCCGCACTGGAATTTACTTTCCCGCACTGGTGCAGGAATAGACTATTTTGCATGCTACAGTTAGTGCAAAAATAGGCACTTTTTCGGGTCACTGTTGGAAAAATAATATTACTTCTTATACTCACTGACATTCATCCTCGGTAATCTTGGCTCTGTCATTGCATCTATAAAACTTTCCCTGAAATTAAATCCAGAATTTGAGATTTTGTTAGAAAACTTCAAAAAAGTATTACTGCATTTGTGCATGTGATGTGAGAATTTTATTCAAAAATCACATGTTCAAAAAGTGATAACAACTAGAATGTGCAGAATTATGTCGAGTGTCCATCAATTAGTGTTGATTTTTTTAATACAACGTACTGTACTTATGTCGGACAGATTAGATGTACAGATGTATTTTCTCAATTTGAATCTGTATTTGTATTGCTAGTTAGCTATTTATTAAACCTATCAACAAGAAAGTAGGCTTCAATGGGATTAGATGTTTGGCTATAAGTAAGAGTCTAGGACCAAGCCTATTGTAAACTACAAGTAAAATGTCAAATTCAAGTAGCCTTTTCAAAATGATTTCCATTTTCACATGAAAATTGTCAGATAAATGCTAGCCTCATCTTTCATCTGAAACTGATATTAAATTATTATTGATAGCCTTGGCCAAAAGACAGTTTTAAAGACCTTAGACATTGGCTAGCAGTTTGAATTACGAAACATTAGTCATATAATATAATAAGTTCTGACTTTTTTCAAAAGATAAATTATTAAGCTGGTTAATGTATGACCTATTAGCGATAAATTCTCGAGCAATCATTGAATGTTAACTTCGGCTACACAAAATAAGACATTAAAAGTTCTAGGAGTTCTATGATTTGTGATTTTCAAAATATTATATTTCACTCTTACTTATTTACATTGAAAAGAAAATTTGTAAATTGGTATATGAAATTTGCCATAAACTGATTATAGTGCTTCGACCTACAATGACGAATATTGCTCTTCACATTTTTTAACTATAACAAGCGCTTTTTTCATCCTTGAGCTGGCTATTTGATTTCTAATGTTTGAATTTGATTAACATACAAAACAGTTTTATATCATTTACCTACAGCACACTTGAAAATCGCTAATCAGTTACGCACTCAATTTTATTAAGATTTCACAAGATAAATATATTCCAATAGACTAAGATAAGAAGGGAATTTTAACTAATGAATGGGTAAATTTTGAAGAAAATATGAATTCTTAAAGGTATATGAAGTGAGGTATATATACATGATACATTGATACATTCATAAAAAAGTATAGGTTACATGTATGAGCTGGGTATTATAATGACTTGATTGCAAAGATACACAAGTTAACATAAAGGAAGAATAAGAAATATTGTTAGTCGAATCCATATGGCCATGTGATTTATAACAATATGAGTAGATACAAAATGTTTACAATTGAACTATCAAGTATAGAGTCTCAAACACATCAAACACATTGAACAAAAATAAAAAATTAAGGTGTGTCTATTGTGTCATGCATGGTAAGTCTATACTAGCACCGATCAATGGTAAGCTAATACGGTAGGCCTAATATAAGTTCGAGTTATTTTTATTTGTAAAAGTATAATACAAGTCCATTTCTTCACGGTAGGAGAAGGTTATGCTAGGAAATAGAATAAAAAATATCATCCAATAAAAAATTGATCATTAAAATTGAAAAAATATATACATTTAAAACATATTCCTATTACATTCCAACAACATTGATTAATTACAAATTACCTCTTCATGTTTAATAATTAACAGTTGATACTAGGAATATGAAGGATGCATGTCTAATACCGTTCGAGAACACTAGAAGTTATCATGAAATGATCACTATAAGTTATCATTATCATTACTTACTAAAAGTTATAATTCAAAGATCAGTTATAACAAATTTACTTTTTGTTTTCAGTTTTGAAATGAAATATTCAATAGGCGTACAGACTGAAGGATGAACTTGATAGCCCTTCAAGATACCTATATTTTGAAACAAACTTGACGTATCTCCAACACATATGTAAGAAAATCCTAGAACCACCAAGAATCAAGAATAACCTTCTACAGAACTATCAACATTTTTTATAAAGTTCTATTGAAAGTTAGTTCTAAAGATAGAGTATACTTTTGCTCAAAGTCCAGTTATGAAAAATGAAAATTTAGAATAGCTGTACTTGATTGATGAAAGTTTGGTTCATTAGACTACAAGAAGTGAGCAGTGGTAGCGCTAAGCACCTGGAGACCCCCAGCGAAAACAAAATTGTGGTCCAATCACAAGTTTTACCAGAATTTCTAACTTCAATCGGGTGTCGTGGTAATTCTTCCTTTCTCTCTTTTTTGCCTTCTTTTCTCCTTTCTTTTCCTCCAATCTCGGTCGAGCTCCTTCTGTGGCCTCCGCTAGCATATTAACTTGGTGTAGGCATAATAGCTTGGTGTAGGCATAGGCGCCGACTTATGAAAATTATTGGAACTATAGAATCACGGATTGGGTGGCCTTGTAGGATGGGCACATAGTTTGGAATATATCCAATATGCCTAAATGCAATATAAAATATATACGAAAAATTACCATCTCAGGCAGGTACTAAGTTGTTTCAAGCCCTTCCTGGTAACAAAGAAGTGTTGAGTCATACAAAATACTTTAAACCAAAACAGAACAGAATTTTTATATTGTTCCTTTCACAGTTTAGGTGAGTTTATGAATTCAAGTAATTCATCAATACTGAATAACTTTACTTTTCTATTCAGACTATTATTTTTTCTCAAATTCATTGCTCAAGTAAATTGACAAATAATTAATTTTCAATCTCAGAAAAAAGATGGTCTGGACCTCCTCTGAAAACGTTTTATAACTGAGGTCATTCCAGGCTTGTTTTAAGGGTAAAAAATACATGATAATTTTAACATTATTCGACATTTGTGGTTTCATATAAACCAATTAAGTCGTCATTAATATCGAGATCATTACTTACAGTACGAATGCGAATCACAACACGCTCTTTAATTGAAATGTCATTTGTTTCGTCAAGCAAAATTTCAAAGTACTCGCATTTTTTAATTTCTTTTACAACAGTATGCAGAATAGCGTCTGCTAATAATTGGATTATTCAGTTTCGAGTGTCTTGAGACAGCTATTTGTAACTTGTACCACCCCCCCCCCCCCCCAACCATTCCTTAAGCTCAGGAATGTCATTTTGTCTCAAATCGAGTAGTTGCCGAAAGTTAGAGCTGAGCTCTTCATGTCCACGGATAGTGGACACCGACACTTGGACTAGAGAAGGAGGCCAGTTTTAAGATATATTCTCTGTGAGTTTCAGATTTTTCATGGGCTTTAAACTTTTCATGGGCTTTTTTCCAGTTACAAACCCCAATATTGATGAAATTATTATCCTCCTTTTTCTTACTAAATTGTAATAACCCCTTATAATTTGCTTCCCTACATATTTTACAGAATACCTCATCAGTTGGAGCGTCTGATTCAATCCACTCAAAATACTTCAAGCAAGATGCCGCAAGGGCCACTATTTTCTACATTTCACGCTTAGTTTTATTAATTAAAAAAGTTAAAACTTTTGTTGTGCAAGTTCTTCATTCATTGATATGTTTATGAAGTTCATACTAAAGCACTTTGATGGGGGGCTGAGCCTCCACCACGACAGCATTGGGGGGGGAGGGTGGCTCAAGCCCCACGAGCCCCTGATAATCGGTGCCTATGGGTGTAGGGGCCCGGTCATTTGGCCACCCGGCTATCTGGTTCTTTGGCCAGGATGAGAAGGGATATGAGAGGTTTATTCTGAGTGTTTTACCTCGGATGGTCTAAAGGTTACGCTTTCAGCAGGAGGGGAACCGCATAGGTTCTCTCCGTCTGGGCCGCGCTTTAGGTAGCACTCTAGTGTGCATACTCTTGAAGCCAGGTGTAGTCTGCTGATAGTGAATCCCTTGGTGAGGAGCTGCCCTGTTGATTCAAGCTGGAGCTGAGTAGGGTGGTCAGGGACACACCTTCCTCAACAGCTGCCTTAGTAACTTGAGCTAGAGCCCAAGAGTGAGTTTCTCTAGACATTGCCTTTTAAAGTCAGGTCTTCCCTTTTCCCATATTCCCCTCCCAGTCACAAAATGCTCAGTGACATTGTGAACTTTACCAATAATTCTTAGAACATTATATTTCAACCATTTGTTATACTGTGAATATTTCCTGGGATTGTATTTTACAAAAGTGAAGTGAAGATAATTCTAATACAGTAGGTCTACTTAATAATTGAATGTCAGGTTCCAACAAGCCGACCTTGCGATAGGCACTTTAAAGTCTACCTTCATAGTAGATGGGGTCCACACCCTGTGCCTCAAAATATTATGGAGGTATCCTCTCACAATGTTTGCAGAATATACGACTCTCGTACAAAACAGAGGTTCTAATTAAACCTTGAAACACCAATATTGGAATAGAATTAAAGATTCATAGAACAATCAGTACAAGTATAATCATTCCTGCCATTTTAAGAACAATAAGATATGAAAAAATTTATTTTTTGAAATCTTTATACCCCAAGACATGGGTAAGTGAATTCTATAAATTCGAGATGGCCAGATGAGTAAATTATATGAACGATGAAATTTTGATAGGATCCAGAATTTACAAGAATACCCACAATCATCAGCATGCATGAACTACTATACACTCCTCTTGCAGACCCACTTGTTTTGATCATTTGAGCTGAACAAATGGTCAACTTTGTTTGAATTGCTAAGATGATCTGAGATGAACTGAGTTTTTTGGCTCATTTGAACCGCCTCAATGAGCTAAGAAGAATGAGCTCAGCAGGGTGCAATATTCAAAGGGAGGAGGCGAGTCCAACGTTGTGATGCTAGGGAGCCCCCTCCATTCCTGACCAAATTTTGGAATTCCAAAGTTCAGATTCGGACTCAGAGACTGATAATACATGAGAATCCTAAGAGAAAAGAGCTACTAAATGCTTTTCCTGGTATCTTTTAGGCTACTTATGAAACTTGGTTACTGACCTAATAGCACAAAACAATACACGCTTTTTGCATATTTTACAAAAAATTGGTAAAATTTTCAATTAAGGACTTTTCTAAAGGAAATTCAATGATTTAAAACTTCTTTCCTATAACTTTTATGTTTTGGAGTGAGCATTTACAAGATAAATGCATCGAAACGTGCATTTAAACGAGTCATTTTTCACAAAGGGGATAAAAATACCTGATTTTTGATGATTGATTGCAAAATCATCCAATTTGGTATTGTTATAATCGTTGTAGAATTTCATATTCTTTAATTTCGAATAAAATAATGTTTTCAACATGGTAGATAGTTTTCGAGGTTTGGGCGGAAAACTGAAAAGTGTCAAATTTTGAGGGTTTTTTGGCCCACCAAAAGTTATGCACAGCCCAGAAACTTTCGCAAACTCAGGGGATTCTTTCTTAGGATGCCTATAGTGAATTAAAAAAATTTCCAGCTTTGTGCCAATTTTTGTCCACATCGGTCTTTTTTGGTTTTATTTGTCTGGGCTATTTCATGTTGAATCATATGCCTCAGCTGTAGGCGGCAAATGCAGATAGCAGATGATGTCATTGCCTGAGTGCTGACCGGTACGCTTACATAAAGCACTGGGGCTTCTGATTCCTTGAATACTCATGCTCAGAGATATATTATGTAGTTAAATTTTCAAGTTTCTGTTTCTCTGGTAATTTAATTTATAAATAAAAAATATTTCTTTACTTTATTCAATGACTTTTCAGTAGTGAAGCAGTACTTCAGTTGCTTCATTTGACTGCTCACCACTGCCTAGGCCTGCGTAAAAGTATAATAATTTTTTGTACCGGTTGCACTATTGACTAGGTCATTCATCAATATGATTATTCTGTATTCATAATTCTTGTTCTTCCTTCACCTATGCACTACCCATCCTACGCACTTCTTGCCATCCTGACTCTTGAGAACCTTGCATTGCAGGTAATGTGGTTATAGGTCTAGGTCAAATTTCACTCCACTATGTTCGTCACCATAGCATGTCATTTTTCACACCTTGTATTGATTTTGTGTGGTCTAAGATACATGTAATTGCTAATTATATAATAAAATTGCATTCAAAGAAAATTCCAAAGGATAAAAATTTGAGAACTTGAAAGTAAATTCAATAGAAATTTTCACTAACATCAAATTTTGATCATAGCTTGAGAAAAATTTAGGTGTACAGATTTTGACTGAAGTTCAAGTAATACTCAATAAGTATTAGACCTACTTAAATAGCTTCAATAATATAGCTACGATTTACTACAAACGTTTATAGATATCACAAAATTGAATACATCAAGTAGAGTCGCTGCATTCTGTAGCCTACCAACTGGCTTTGAGCATAAAGCATTCAATGCTTTTCTGTTAACGATTTCTTAACCACAACTGATACAAACCATCAACTGCAAAAAATTTACACGAAGTATACTGTTATTCAGAGTTTAACAAAAATTAAAATATTTAAGCAGGGCCGCATTATCATGATCATGCGCCAAGCACTATTCATATTTGCAATAAACTATTTTCGGAGTAATACTTTTCAATTTAAAGGCCATGCAATAGGACTTTGGATCATGATTTTTTTTTCAGTTTCTTAGATTGGCATCTATTGAGCTATTAAAATGTTATCTATGGCCTCCAAAAAATTTCATAATTTTGTAAAATGTAAGCGATGAAAGTGGAAATTTCTTATTTTTGGGGTGGGATTTTATCCCTTCTATAAGTTGATATGAACTCGATAATTTATTTATAATTGAAAATGGCGTTCAAAGATTAAATTGGCTTATTTAATATACAGAAGTTGAGTTTCTCGTAATAGTTTGGCTTCCGTAGAACTACCTGTATTACAAAGAAAGTGAACTTTTGATTGATGTATAGAATATCCAATCCCTGACGACAATGCGTCTTATAAGCCAATAAATTATAAAGATTGCATACCACATTATTGTGGGTGGGATGATTAAGTAAAAAAGTAGAGTTATATCTTTGAGGTCACATATTATTTTTAAAAATAGGCCAGTTGACGGGAAAATGTTTCTCACAAATATTTCAATAGCCCAGTAGTCGCCTAAGAAAAAAAAACCTTGAAATAATATTATGATTGAAAGCTGGAAGCCTTGTGCACAGCAACTGTTGGAACGCCCTGTCACTGAAAGCTGTTCAAACCAAACCACAAACCAATGGTTTTCAATGAACACGCGGCCACCGGTACAGCGCAGCACAGTTCCGCTTTCATTGACCGGCCATTCATTGGAAAACATTGGTTCAATTTGAACAGCTATCCCAGCACAGCACAGCTTTCGGTGGCCGGACGCCAGTAGCTTCATTATTTTTAGATTTTTTGCTCGTGTGCTCAATTAACCCATAATATTCCTCAATATTATATAATCCCTTTAAGGAATATTAATAAGCTTTTATATTCTTGCGCCTCATCTCATTCATTCTATTTCACGAATCTAAGGCAAAACTTATCCTTAATTTCATCCTCAAATTGATTCTTATTATCCTTGATTTCTAATGCTCAATTCCTTATCCGTACCGGTACATCAAGCTGCAGCCTAGACTTATAATAAATATTAATAAAGTCCTATTCTTCCATTTCTTGACACATTGAGACAAGTTATTTTATACGAAAATGAAATTCCTATATAATCATAATCAAAGCATGGCATGCATACGTAACAAATGAGTGCAGGCAAACTAACAGACAGCATAAATACATTCATATACATTTTCATAACGATAAGAATGGCTGGCAACAAATTACGAATGATAAAAAATTATGTATGAGATAGACTAGAAGGTTTTAGGTAGCAAAGCCCAAATAAGTGATACTGTACTGTACTATATCTTGGAAAGATGGATTATTTGACTTTACCTTGAAAAGCTGAACTCCTATGACAGCAAACATGAATTGGAGGAGGTATGTTACCAGCATGATATTCCCGATCGTCTTTATCGCTACTATCACGCATTTCACTACGTACTATAAACAAGGAAAATAGATAGGACGAAGAGAGAAAGATAGTATTTGAGATAGTAACGGAGAGAAATTGAGATAGAAAGAGAAAAGAGAGAGAATAGGAGGGAGAGAGAGAGATATACAGTGAAAGAGAACGAGAAAAAAGTTCGAGAGAAAGATAGGGTTATAAAAGAAAGAGAGAAAAGAAAGAGAAAAAAGGCACATGTCAGTATTGATGTTTATAAGAGGATTATGGATTTTAGTATTAGACTATTAATAACTGGATGTTGACTAGCAACATCAACAGACCCATCTATAGTTTGCATCCATAGGTTGATCTATAGCAATAGCCTATAACAAAATTACTTGAGTGCAACACTAGGCTATTTCAGAATACAAGACTCACTGTTTAGAAGGATAGGACATGAGTGGACGGAGTAGACAACACTACTCTCAATGAACATCGATTCTAAACTCAAAACCTAGCTCGTCTAACTTTTTTAATGTGAATTATACCTTAATTATTCCTTGTCAAATCTAGACTTTTTCCGTGAAATTTCGAAAAATAAAAATACGCGAAAAAAGCTTATTTTGAAAGGCTAACCGCTGCTGTGAGAACTAACACATCATGAAATTACAAATCCACTTTCGCATAACTTAGTAGGCCTAGTGTTCATAAACTGTAACTAGTAGGCTAGTTCTATTTATCTAACCAATTTATCGAAATGTAACTCCGTTTTTGGAAGTCTATTTAATAGTTTTTAGCAAGCGCATCTTCACTTTTCAATCATAGAAAAATTGAAATAAAAGTGGCCAATGTTTGTTCTCTAACTACAGCAGTAGGTAGATGGATTGATACTTACAAAAACGTGGAAAAAATAGTATTTGTTTGTAGTTTTTTAAAATATAGAAAAATTGAAATGCAAGTAGCTAATGCTTGCCTACTAACTACTGCAGTAGGTGGATTAAGACTTCAAAATACTTAGAAAAAAAAACTGCACCGGTTTTTGTCCGATGTTTGTGTTTTGAAATAAGTATTGAACATTCAGTTGAAATACTATATTACAATAGTTAATTACGGCAGCATGATTATAAAGATTTGCCGCTCCCTACTTTTAAATGGTGCAATTGAACCAATGCTGTGCTCTGCAAGTGCAATGCTATTCTATAAGCCGCAATAACCAACAGTTTAGTTGGACAACCGATGGTCACTTATGGCACTTGCAGGTGTCCTAGACATTGGGTCGTGTTTGAATCTATTCGTCTTCTATTTCCATACCAACCAAATCAAATCGATATTACGAATAACGTTTTTTAAAGATTGGAAGTGGAATTTCTAGTTCACTTCTTTTCTCAGCCAATCAGAACACTTATCTCGCTGTTAGCCATGAAATTAATGGATTCTTAAGCCTGGTGAATATTATCGCAAAAAAGTGAGACTTGATGTGAAGAAATGAGATCATGATGTGAGGTTGGCTCTAATTATCAAATGAATGATTCTGTTGTTTGTATCACCAGACCCCAAGTAATAAGCGCTAATGAGTACTTCATATCAGGAAGTACTCAGTACTAATAAGGATATATGTAGGCTTAAAAAGAATACAGCTGGTTGGATGAAGCAACTTTTGTTACAATGAAATGTGAGCCATATTGGAAAGCCTCAACCACAATTGGCAACTCCAAATACTGTAGGCGTAGGGTATTAACCATAGGTTTGTTGCAACATTTTCTGCTCCATTCAATTAAAAAGTACAGACCCGAGAATCAATGAAAAGCCTCACAGTCCTAAATAAAAACCAGGCCTCCAAATGAATTTCACTTTCGACTATCAATTTTCCTCATAACTAGGACTAGCCTGCTGCTGTTGATCCACTACTCCAGAACTCAAATTGTCTGTAGCCAACATCGTATGGGTCAAACATTGACGTGAAATTCCACTGGGTTCAAGTATGATAGGACAAGATTTCATGTAATTCAAGGTCTCCTTTTTCGAATTATCGGGCCTTAAGAGCAATAAATAAATTTTTCTTATGTAAAATGTTTACAACATACAATTAATTCACTTTAAGCTCACTTTCAAGTTTAGTTATAATCTATTCATATGATAGGTTAATTTCATATTTGAAACATTTCATCATACACAGCTTTCCGAAATTTGAAGAAAACTAAATAGAAATGTAAGTGTGGTATTTTATATGTTTGTAACATATATAATATATGCTGATATGAAAAATACATAATGTGTGGAAGGTGATTATTGTAATTGGAAAAGTATCTCTTTTGATGAGTAGCCCAATCGTAGCTGAGTGGATTTTAAGCACAGGGTTGCTCACTATTTCAAAAGGAAAACTTTTTCATTTAGGCAGGATTTCAGCTGAGTGAGTTAAGCACTGGGTTAACTAGAGAGGAAATATTTGTATACAGGAAATATTCCACTATACTACTACTTGTCGACCGATGCCATTCTCGTGATGCACCATCAGCAGCAGTTTACTAGGCTAGACGCGTTAATATTGTCGGCCCCGACTGTCGTATCAAAAGATGAAGCAGGTGAAACTTGGAGTTTTGACACTAAATTTTCAAGTCAGCCAGGTCACAAGGAATTTTCAAATATTTTGATTCTCGATCTTATTTAGATCTACACACTGCAATAGCTGCTTTATTCCGTTACCTTTTTTTTCAATACAGTTTTTTGAATGAGTACTCTGCAGGACGTCTTTGTTATTTGCGATATTTATTATAATTTTTTTACTGCTCATTATTGGTCCTATGACATAGACGTTTTTTCTGTTACTAAAGGGGCACTCTCATACTTTTCTACTGGTACGGTAGACTGGTAGTTTATTAACTTCTTACTTTTCTATTGGTTTGAAATTCTTTAATAGTTGTTTATTGTTTCTTATTGTTTAACTTTAAACTGTGAATACGATAGCTTCCCAGCCATTCTAAAAATCATATTTGCTGAATGTTAGGAAAATGGATTATAATAATATTGGACTAACTACTGTATTAGTTTCAGTGCCTGAATTTACCATTTTGTAAATCTTTTCAGATTTTAGTACCATTTTTTGCTCATGATATTTAGCCAATCCAGTCTGGCTATAAAACCATTAAAAAAATTCAGGGTGAATGCCTAGGGTGAAACCCTTTGAAACAAGAGGCTCCTGATACAGTCATTTCCAGAATGAACGATTTAAAAGAAGATAAAATGTCACACACTTATATTCCCAACTGTTCATTAAAAACATTGCATTGAAAAGTATTGCATCGAAGTGGGGGAATAAGTATATTCACTAAAAATGCTAAGATGATGCAGCAATTTAATTTAGAATATGTAAAGAAATTTTCTGTGGAAATGGATTTAGAAGTTACTGGTTTGATAGTTAAAATTTACAACTATTTCGAAGTAGCTATGTTAGGTATTTGCAGGTAACCAAATGGGGATTGGACAATTTTTGTGAACTATTTGATAGTCTTCTAGAAATAACTAATACTCGTTTTACAAATATTATAGTTGTGGGGAATTTTAACACAGCTTTGCAATACAGAATAAAATGACAGAGTATATAAAGGACATTATTTATATGAATTACATGGGAATAAAAGTTCATGAATATACAAGAGTCGCAGGAACATCACGAACAATAATTGATAACATTGTTACAGATATGTATTGTATTTGTATTATACAAACTGTACAATGATGAACGAAACAAAATAAGATGACTGTAAGGTTGCAGGGTTATAAATCAACTGGAAAAGAGAAAAGTAATGAAACAATGGGAACAGGGGATTATCAATTGTTTGAAGCAGAATCTGTTACAATAAAACTGGATCAGGGTTTACAAAGCAGTAGTTTAAATTACAAGTATGAAAGTTCCATTGAAAAAGTCTCTGTAAGAAGCAAATTGGGTTAGAAAAGTTTATGATGAATTCAAGTTATCTAGAAATGTTTTAAGTGAAGATAATTTCAAAGCTCTAGAGGAAAACCATACAAAAAAGTGGAAAGAGCCAAATGCAAGAAAACAGCTGAAATTTTGATTAATAGTGTCAATTTTAACAAGGCCGTGTGGGACACAATAAACAAAAATAGGCATGTAGCTCATGGAGATGCTCATAATAGTGATCCCAGAATAATAGATGAGAAAAACAAATATATTGATGATGGTGCGGACATTTGTAATTTCTTGAACAAATATTACCGACTAGTTGCTAAGAATCTTTAAAAATTTCAAAAGTCTTGAAAAGGTATTGGTAAGGTAAACCTGTAGAATGCTGAGATGGTCCAGAATGAATTAAAATTTTATCCAGTATCCCAAGACGAGTTGTTAAATATAATTGATAGTTTGAATAATAGGAAAACAGTAGGAAATTCCAAAAGAATGTAAAGATTATTGATTCATCAGAAGAAGGCGATTTGCCAGATAATTTAGAAGAGGATAAGATCTTGCCAATTTTCAAAAGAAAATTCTACAGTGATGTAAAGTAGAGCGTCAGACAAGAATTAATTTAAGCCCCTTTCTTAAAAAATGGAATTTTCTGAAGCTGCACCAATTGCAGGATTTTAATCTCGAGTTTCAATTGTTTAAAAGTTGTTGCCCAACTTTTTCTTTCAAACTTGAATTCTAGACCGGATTTTAAGGTCTCAAAGCTATGCTTATAGACTATTAAAATAAAAAACATTGCCTAATAAGATTCAAGCTATTTGTGTGAAATTATTTTCAATTATTGTTCAGTGTTCTATCAAAGGAGAATATAGTTTCGATTCTATTGGAGAACAAGGAGTCAGCAAGCAGATTCTTGCAAGCAGGTTCTTATTTGGTGAGTAACTTGATATTGAGTTGTAGTTTAGGTAGCACCGTATCTCGTTTAATTTACATAAGTTCAACTAAACTGAACCCAAAGAATATTTTGAGAGATAAGAGCTACGCTTTCCTAGTCGTCGTCAACTGAAGCTTGTCCGAATGACAGAAGTGACTAACCGGCGTAAAGAGACAACAGATAATATAATCGGATCTTGAATTTTCTTCTTGTTTTGTTTACGAAGGATTTAGGAAAACCTAGTTTGAAAAGTTATTTTTGATAGTGAGTTTTGATACTATAAAGTAGGCAGGTACATGTTCAAGTGAACATTAGCGTCATCGTTAACGTACTTTTACCCAAACTATATTATTAGAAGAGTTCACGTGTGTCAGTGATTAAATTTTCGGAAAACCGGTGAATATTTTAAATACAACATTTTGGAATAGCTTCTTCTGAATCCCTAAATCGGTTTGAACTATCGAAATTGCTGAAATTTATAGTTGAATGTTTTCAATTGTTTGCCAGAGTTGGAATTGTTTCATATGCTCGTTACTAGTTAGCTAGTTACTAAATCACTGTTTACATTGAATCAGTGACCTGGATTGACAATTGGTGAATCTAGCTTAAAATCCTCTTTTAAAAGGTTAACATTTTTCGTTGACAATTTTCAACTTCACCAATGTTTCCTTAACGTGTATCTGAGTTTTTAAAAATAAATTACAAATAGGCCTATTATTTATTTTTTATTATTACACATTAAAAATAGGCTACCTGAAGAATGAAGAACATTCAATTTTGAAATGATAAAAAATAGTAAAGATTGAATACAGAAAGCTTCTATTCTATAAATCCTATTCTTTGTCACTTCCATTTTGCAGGCCAACAATAAATTGATCGCAGAAATAATAAGTCTATAAACAAAAAACCTCCACTGCAATAGTTTTCGAAAATATTAGTTATGTTTGCTAAAATAGTTTCTTTTAGTGTTGATGATGCCCACATGAGTCCGAGACTTGTGCTTGGGTACCGTAATGAGTGGATTATAATGATGTTATGGAGGAATCTAGAGGTTCTGGTAGGTTTTGAACCATCTGGTAGGTGATAATAGAACATATAATGTCATGTTATTTTTTGACGGTCACCCTTCCTATCACAGTCCCGAGTGCTCGTGACTGAACATTTCTGAACATCATGTTCGCCCAGACACAGCAGGCGGAGAGCAAACATAAACCGGAGAGCAGTAATTGAATCCCTCAACTAGGATATCGAAGTTAGCAAGCTATGGTTCATTTTTCACATAGATGTTGTTAGACTCTCTGCTAAGTTCAGCTTTTTTACAAAAATGGTTTAATCTTCTGCAAAAGGTATTAGCAAATCTATTCTTATTAATTTAGTGTCCATTAAATCTACCGAACACGCCACCAAAATAAGATTGACACATAACTTTAGAAAAGTTGGTTAGCACAATTTGTTCGCAAAAGTTCTTGAAAATATTGTAAGACTTATTCAGACAAATTCACTTGCTCAGATTCTTAGAGTAGAATTATTTTCTCAAATGACTAATTCCCTAGATAATTGTTGCGAAACACTCGTTTATATTACTTGTGAGGAAATAAATCCTGTGTTCAAGCTGTGAATGATAGTATAAATTAGACTACTATATTGTAATTCAAGTAACAAGTCAGAAGACCTACTAAGCAATTTTATGAGAATTTACAACGATAATACAATGATTATCAAGTGAAATAAAGGTGGTTGAAAAGACAGCAAAGCCATGGGCGCCCATTTTCTTGTAAATATGCTTTGGGCAATATATGAATTTGAGGGGGATGCCTTTTTATGAAATATGCTGGAAATAAAGGGGGAAGCGAAAGCTCCCTCTCATGATCATAGGTCTGGATTGAATTCAATTTAATCCATGTCATCCAAGCTACGCAAATTGACAACATCGATTTCAACAAAAATGGCTATTGGGACGATAAACTAAAGGTTACAAGTTTGAGACAATTTTTCACTCAAAACTAGAAGCTAATGCTAACGTAGGCCTTGTCTATTTTTCGGCCAATCCCATATGCTTTATGATTAAGCTCGTTTTTACTGTAATCAACTGCCAAAGCAAGATAATATGCCGGATTAATATTTTGATTTTGTTTTTATTTTTTGGCCGAAGATTTCTACAAACTAGCCTGAGGCTTGATTGTGGATTATGAAGTGGAATAATGGAACACAAATTAATGCCTGGAAAACCAAACCCAGGAGCAAAGGGATTATAGTCAGTTACAATAACGTTGATTACTATACCAAGGTGCTCAAAAGCTTACAAAGCTAGGTTGAAACCTAGTAAAAACTGGATAGAATATAACATTTGACTTATTTAAAGTAGACGAGTAACATTTTCAAAGTACTTGAGTGATTAAAAAACGGAATGAGGTGTGATGGAGATGAGAAAGATTCTAATAAGAATACAGGCCTACTATATCCACTGAAAGAAATGATTTGGACCTTTGGCTTTGGCAAAATTTGATCAATTATTTATAGCAGTCAATATAGCACAACAGTCCAAGAGAATCTAGATATCAATGTATTGTAACACCTGTACCTGATGATTTAGCGATACATTCATTGAATATAATTCAACAGGTTGCCTAGATTTTAAGATTAAAACTGGAAATAAGTTCTGTAAGTTCTGTAATGGAAGATCACTTCCATTTTATTGGATATTGAGCGGAGTTTAGAACAATCTGAAAATTCTCTTTCTGATGAGTTTTCGAAATTTATCTTGGCTGTGGTTTATAATTCATAGAATTTTCATAAGATAATAGGTTATCTGTAGGATAGTTGATGAGTTTAAGGTAAGCTGGAATATCCATGTTCAAAATGGTATTTAGAAAGAGAATGGACTTGATGATGCTGGTTTAGAATCTACAAAAGCGTAATTATTTCTTGCAGAGGCAGTACGGTATTCAAATTCTGTGCAGAAATTAACAAGCCTTGCAATACAAGCTGGGATACCATTATAAATATAATATTCATAGCAAGTCATCAATATCAATTAGAATGATAAAGGTTAAGATATAAGAGACTTACCCTGGTTCGAAAGATCCTGTTCTTCAATAGTGATAGCCTAGCGTATTTGAATGGCCTACAATCTGGTATTGAATAGGCTTATCGATTATCGATCTATCAAATGAATGCTGTAATAATTGAAAGCACTAGACTAATGGTTTTCCAAGTGCAAGGGAAAAATATGCCAAATGCAAACTAAATATCAAACCATAAGCTTTTGATGAGGCTGAAATTCTCATGGGTATAGGCTAATGAATTTTCAAATTGAAGTTTTTTACAGCCTATTTCTAGACACAGGCACATTTTGACTAGACTACAAATCAAATTTTTGAGTCAAATTCAGCAACAGCTGCTCTAATATAGGCTTAAAGCTGACTATGAATTCACCATTGGTAGCCTAGTAGGCAGCTAACTGCAAAATTACAGGTGGAGGCAAATAGCCTACCGGAAAATGTGGACCGATAGACTATGAGTATTAGTCTAAACTTTCATTCCCTATCACGAAAGTTATAGATAAGGTCTAGGCCATATGAGGAGATATAGTTGCCTCATACCAGGACAGAAAGAGACTGAAAGCCTAATAGAACAAAAAGCCAAATAAGTTAGGCTTGGCAGAACAGCACAGGAAAGACTAAATGAATAATTGTGTGAAAGCCAGTTGAATTGCTTGTGAATAGTTTGACGATTAGTTAGCAGAAAATCAGTGAAATATAGCAATGTTCTTCAGTGTACTCATCTGTAGCCTATTGATTAGATATTAAGATTAACAACCATAACACGATGGCTGCCATGCCGGTCATAATTACAGGTACCTATGCCCGGCAATGGTTCTTTCGTTTGGACCGCGCTGGGCACCTGTGACCGGCAATATAAGCCTTTCCAGCCCGCCAGTCACTAAATTCCATGTGGTTGAGCTAGTGTTTGTTGCCTAGAATGGCCCAATAATTTTTCCATATGCATTTTTCTTTTTATAATTCACCCCCCCCCCCCCCCAATACTTTTGGGGTTTGGAATATGCATTTTTTCCAATTCAATCAACAATCTACATATCATTATTATTTTACTTGTCAACGGTAATATATGTCTAATTTCACTATTTTAAAATAATAGTGAGATTCAATAAAATTAATGGAATACGCATCAATAATAAATGTAAAGAGAATGAATTAAATAGGCCTACATTTCAGACAGCAAAACAACAAAGTATTTGTTCCTCTTTGAGAAAAATAGATAATACGGTACGGTAATAAATGAAAATTATGACCACTCTATCAATATTCGTCGTCTGTATTATATACACACTTTGGTAACTAACTTTTGACACACACACCCTTTTACACACACACACACACACACACACACACACACACACACACACACACACACACACACACTTATACACAGACACTCACAGATCTTAAATTATTCCTACTTTTGTCTACAAATTAATATTTTACGGTATGTTAAATACCAATCGCATTACAGATAACAGTGCAGAATGTTTTGAGATAGAATAGACACTGTTTCTACTATATGACCGGCATTGTGTGGATTAAAAAACTACTAAGTTGCTTCAAATACAATGTTTTCATTTCAAGAGGGCATTATAGTAATGATGGTAGAGTACAAAATCACTAATGGCCTATGAAAAAAATGAAATTTCCATTTCCCTGATGGGAATTTTAAAAAAATGCTTGGTAGTCGACGTGTTAATCATTATTGATTAGATGATCTATAAATTAGATATTTCAATTTTAGACCAGTGGTAGCAGTATATTACAAGTTTCAAATTAAATTATGGATGAAATGAAGTGTTCATGAAACAATGAACCGAGTTGAAGTGACTGATATCACATATCAGCTAATAAGATAGTCAAGTGACGGTGGTGTTGAACAGGCTCAACGGATTTTTCAGTGAAATGAGAAATCCAACTACAATATTATAGCCTATAATAATTTAAAATATATATATTACGTAGTTTGTAAAATATATATTGATGCTATGGAAGAATATGGAATTAGAATATCTTTGAGCTTTATCACGAGACGAATATAGAATGAAAGAAAATTATATCACTTATTACAAAAAGTTTGCGAAAAATCCATTCATCACAAATATGAGAGACAATATTGTCAGTTTTGCTGGAAAGGACCTCCTTCTATCTTGTATATACAAAATTATCGTTCGTAATCTACTTCGATTTTTTTAATCAAATTAAGAGCCTAAATGTTAGGAGTTAAATGGGCACGTGATGTGAGTGTGCAAATAACTGATAGGCTATTATGTGAGATAAAGTTAGGCTATTGTGGCAAACAGCTCGTTAGCAAGCCCAACTATTTCAAAATAAATTGCCAACCGAAAGTTAATTACTGCATAGACAAATGTTAACAGCCAAAGTACTTGATTAGATATTATAAATAATATCAGGCCATTATTATAAACAATATTCATTATATATACAATAATACATCAATATTATACACAATACCCAAATAAGTTGAGGTTGTAAAATTGGTTATTCCCTTTTACCAGTCTTATTCAGAGTTACTGAGAAGAATATGACGGACAAAGTAGGCTAATAAGTTTGAATGTAAAAGCTCAGCACTAGAGGGGGAGTGGGCTACTGTATTGAGATTGGAGTGAGCTTATTATGTGTTTTAAATTCCTGGATTTCTTGTTCCATGACAAACTGTGTTGTTAATACTAACTTTTCAAGTGAATTCAACGACTTGCAGTCCAATTTTTATTAAGAATAAGTAGTATTTTAATTACTCTGTAGGCTGAACGTTTTCGAGTTGTTAAAACCTTAAAGCCTTGAAGATGGGTTTTAACAACTCGAAAACGTTCGGCCTACAGAGTAAGTAAAATACTACTTATTCTTAATAAAAATTTGACTGCAAGTCGTTGAATTCACTTGAAAAGTTATTATGTGTTTTACTTTTACTTGTAAGTTATGTATTTTTATCTCCCCTCTTTAGACGCAAAATATACTTAAAAAATGATAGGCCTAAATAGGTCAACAATCCACAATATGTGCACAAGGAAACTCTTACTTTCCAGGAGTAGCCTATACTCAAATTCCCTTTTATAGAGGCTCATTTTGACTTATTATAACTTTGGATGTTTAACTTTGAAAAATTACCACGTTTAACAACTTTGATGTGGTAGTCCATAATGTATAATGGCCAGATGAAGTGAAAACTTGTCAATAACTTCGATTTATTTTTGTGGATATTACTTAAAATGACTGGATAATATTCATAATGTCTGAAATTATTTCTAATGTATTATTTGGCTGTAACATTATATCCATTTGAAACTCAAAACCAGTGTTCAACATACCTGAGAATAGGTTGCTATTTTTAAACATCAGTGGATATCTGCCATTTCAAAAACATCTCTTCGACGCAGAAGGATTATAAAACTTGTTTTGGATCAACGGCATCTTCCTAAAATATTACGTAGAATGTGGCAATTAAATTGCATATAAGATGTCGGTTGAAACGCTAATAAAATTTGTAAATGAGTGGCCAATTCAACAAAAATTGATTGAAGATATCCAAATATAGTCTTTATGAATACGTAGGTCTATATAATGAATATAGGTCTGTCTACATAAGTCAATCTATCTACATGTGTTACAAATTAAAGAATATTGTTGCATCTATGAAATTCGGTTACCGAATCAAATTTTTCGAAGAGCCTATTACTTTTTAATAGTTACAATAATGAGAGACCACCCAGAATTGAAACTGAAATGAATCAAGTTGAATGCTATGAAATACTACACATTCCATGACATATTGGAAGAGTTTGGATTTTTAAAAAATTAAAGAATTTTTTTTCAATTTCTTGAACATCAAGTTTTTATACTTTATTAGCCCAGTCAAATTAGACAAAAATATGGCCATCGAGAGAAACCTTTAATGGCTCATTATATTCAGCTCACCGAGGCAGACCAGTTTAATGTATTGTATGTGGAATTTGACTTCTTATTTAAAACTTCACATGGAATGACATTAGTCATGTTAACTTTTTCTATTATTATTAGTATTATCATCATCCGGTACTTGGAAGAACACGATTTTTTTAAAACAAAGCTTTTCTAACTTGAACAGTTCAGAAGATAAATTCGCAAAATTGGTGTTTAATTATAGTAATTATAGTGGATAACGTCTTCTTCGTCTTAATATAATTTTTTCTTATTTTTTAATAATACTTGGAATTTTACCAAGAAAATCATTTGTCATGCTAACTTCTGTACATGAAAAAGACGATTTTTAAACATTCAAGTTACTCTTACTCAAACAATTTTGAAGATAAATTTTAAAAGTTGGTCTCAAATAATAGAAAATAACGTCTCAACTCCCAGCATGTTAACCCACAGAATCTATTCATTAGAAAAGCAACCACATTTTATTATAACCAGAAATTTCCAAAATTCTCTCAGTTTTTGCATTTTTACAAAATTATGTTAAGTATTGGACAGGAATGAAAGCCTCAATTTTTTGTACAGAGTAAAATTATGTAAAATCTTATACAGATTTCTCCTTTCTCATCCGCTATATTCCTGAGTTAGAGCTTTTTAAAATTTGTGTATTTGGAAAAATGGAGAATATTGGTTTTTCACTTCTTCCAATGAGAAAATGAGGAAAAATTACAATAACGTTGAAATTAGAAGCTATCCACTATGATTGGACACCAACTTTGCAAATTTATCTTCTGAATTGTTCCGAGTTAAGAGTGGCTTAGATGTTCAAAAATTGTGCTCTTCCAAGTATAGGGGTTAACATGACAAAAATGTCCTTCCATGTGAAATTTCAAATAAGAGGTCGAATTCCACATGCAATACATGAAACTGGTCTGCTTTGGTGAGCTTAATAGAATGGGCCAACACTCGATAGGGTGCAATGCATAATCCAATAGTTTAGGCGGGAGGTCAAAATAACCACACCTTTTACCCCACTCCTACTAATATTGAAAAATAAATGGGTGGGCAAGGAGGGGTTCTGTATGGAAAAGGAAGTGTAGAAATGTGAATTTAGAGAGTTTAGTGAATTTATGTCATCGTATTTGCAGTTTTCTTTTACATATATTTTTCTCTCTTTTTTCTTTTCTCTCCCTCTTTTTTGAGTGGACCATAAAATTATTTACTTATACTTTTATCTAACTTTTTTCCTCATTTTTTTAAATTTATATAGTGATTCTCTGATCATTATTTTTTAATCTGCTTCCAAATGTGATTTTCATTAAGACGATGATAAAGAATATTTCTCCCAACTTCTAACATACATAATAAATTTGAACAAGCTCCTGCTTGAACTCTGTCATAATAATATGTTTTGCAATATGATGAGTCTTATTTTCATGGATGTGTGAGTAGTATGTGTGTGTTTATGTGAACGTGAAAATGATCTTCTAATTAGCTCTGGCTCTGGACTCCTGCTCTGAACTCGAGCTCAGATATTCTGTATGAATGGCAATGGACCATAGACAAGCAACGTTATTAGTGCTCATTGATTTCAGTAAAGCATTTGATTGCGTTTACAACTCTCTTTTATGAAAAAAAAACTTAAAAAATTGGGATTCTTTTCTCAGGTTGTGGACTGGGTGAGTTCATACTTAGTTGAACTATATCAATTCATAAAGTTCAATCATCAGGGTACAGGCGTGAAAGAGGAGTTCTTCAGGGATCAGTGCTGGGTCCATTGCTGTTTAGCAACTATAACAATGATGTCACAGAGGTGTTCAGATTTAGTAAACAGCACCTGTATGCCGATGACCTTCAGATTTACATGTCGCTACTTTTACTCAAATAATTTAGCGGATGCTGTTGACTTAGTAAACAGAGATCTTGTGGATCTTTCTGAATGGACTGACAGACATGGACTCAAAATCAATGAAACTAAGTGCAAATCAATAGTAATTGGCTATACTCGACTTATATTATATAACACAACATCTACTTGACTTCGCCAATGGAACATTTATCAAAATCAATAATAAAAATCTGCCTTACAGTAACTCAGTTTAAAGCATGGGACTGACTATTGAAATTACACTTGACTGGACTGAACAGATCAATAACACTTGCAGTAGGGTTTTTGCTGGTATTCACTTACTGAAAACAATTAATGACCTTCTACCTTTTTATATCAAATTGATGCTAGTGAAGACACTGATTTTTCCATATTTCAACTACAGCGATGTCGTTGTCAATGGTCTTGTCTGAGAGGCTACAAAGGACACAAAATTATTGCATTCGCTCCATTTTTGGCCTGAGGAGGGACGACCATGTCACTCCTTATTTTCAATGACTTGGTTTACATAAGCTCAAACTTAGGAGAGAATATCACACATTGTTGCTATTGATTGATGTGATGAAAACTAAAAGACCCAAATACCGTGCCTAGCTAATAAGTTTGTATACATTGGTAATAGAGGTGATAGGGAAACAAGTCATGGATCTCTACTACTGGTCGTCCCTAATCACCGTACCTCCTTGTATAACAAGCCATTCCATGAAACGGCTAGTTGATACTGGAATCTCCCCCCCCCCGCAATTAAAGATATTGAAAAACGAGTCCCTGTTTGGCGTGGCAGTGTTGAACTGGCTGCTGGGAGCAGGTGACACGGGACTGGCTTGAGTTAGTATGTGTTGTTAAATAATGGAATTTATTTTGTTTTCAGAAGAATTGATCATACAGAAAGTAATGTGTTCTCAATAATCACAAATATTTAGAATAAAAGTTGAATATTTAAATATTGGACAAAGTAATTTACGGGATAGAAATTCTATTATTACTGCTTACAAGACTAAGAGTCTATGTATGAGTGTGTGTGTATGTGTGTGAGAGAGAGTAATTTATTATATGAATACAATAAGAAAAATGTTTTTCTTCTTTTTTACATGAATACTACTGTTTATTTATAGATGTTTATTTAAACATAAATTATTGTGTTTTATGGAAATTATTCATATTGTCAAAATTGTATGCAGTTTATTTGAAGGGTTGAGTGTAAGAGAGGACCAGGAGTCCCAACTTCGCCCTTAATAAAGACAATTAATCAATCAATCATAAAACTAGCTTATAGTGGGTACCCCCAACCCCACCTCATCATCTGTTTAATCGTCAGTGATATTTCACCTTCAAAAACGGTATTATATGATTGTCAACTTCCTAAACTCTAATTTAAATCATAATAATAAATAATAACATTCAAGGTGGAATAGCTTTGAAATAACATTCTTCCTGTGCCATAATGTGATATACTATGCAACCCCTTAATTTGGGATGCATTCTACAAAATGCATCGGATCATTTTTGTAAAGAATTTTGTCAGCTTTAACTCTGATGAGAACAAAAAATTCGATTTGAGTAATTATTGTTACTGATTTATAAGTAAAAAACTGAAAAATTGTACCTTTACACCCCATCTCTCATCGAGCTCACCCCCCACCCTTGGAGATTTTCGGTATGTTATTACGGAAGGAGGAAAAACAATTTCTCTATCAAATTGTTTCTCTCGATTCGTCTAATTTGAATGGGCTATATCCCAGAGAGTGGTAGACGAAAATAAAATATCTTCGCCTGCTTTGCTGACTTTTTGACACACTTTTTGACTTTTTGATTAAAGCCGGCTTACAGCCTTGAGACTATCAGCTTGATAAGATGGAACAATTAATGAAATAATCTGATTGTGTTTGAGAATCCAGTTTGTAAGTAAACTAGAACTAAAACGAAATAATAAATGACGTCACATAAAGAAAACGCATACCTAATAGTCAACTGTGGATTATGTCATTTATAGCTTAGGTCTAACCGGACTTCAACACATGTATAGTCCTGATTTGTGTAGAGCAGTATCAAACAAATATTATTGAGGGAGTACCCAATATACACTAGATCAGTGATGGGCAAGTGCGGCCCGTGAGTGAGTTTATTCCGGCCCGCAACATGCTTTTGAGTGAACACTAAAATCACACATATGAACTAGATTATAAAATAAAATAAAAATGTTATATAGTGTAAATTATACATTTTGCGCTGCAAAATTAGAGTAACGGTTACTTATACATTGCTTTTTCGTTTCTAAGTACAATATTATATAAGAGTTTGCATTGAGTGTTTAAAATGAGTTCTTAATAAGTTGGGCTACCACTTACAACGAGAATCGACAAGGAGAAGGACTGAAATTTCAATTCTCCCTTCTTTATCAAGACGATGAAGTCCTGAATGTCATACGCCTATTACATCAAAAGTTTTGTTCAGAGTTACAAAATGTTTTCTGCCTCTGTTGTCAGTTTTCATATGTTGACATCAATAAAGGCTTGGAACTGGTTAACAATCACAGAAGAAAAAACTTTTTCCATTATTGATTATTCAATACCAAAATTGGTCCACATCACATTGAAAAAAATGTTCAACTTGAATGTTAAGTCTCAATTAAATAATTATGAAATAATTTTTATCCAAAACAAAGTGACGAATCTTTGGGTTACATTTAAAATTCTAATGTGCATTAAAATGAGTGAATTCATGTTGCTTGAGCTGCTTTAAATACTTCTTTAAAATGAACATTTTTCGAAAATTTTCCAGGAGTAGGCCTATACCCGGACCATCCCTTTACTTTGATAGGAATGAGTTTAAAAATGAGAGGCTTAAGAATGAAAGAGAGAAGAAAGAAACTAGTCTTTCTAGTATATTTTCAATTATTGAAGATAATAATCTTCGAGGCTTAAAATTCAAATTTATTGAAATAAAAAAAAAGTTGATCTCATAATTGACTAAACAATTTTTTGGGCCCGCCCACATAATTTCTCATTTCATATGGCCCTCTTTGAAAAGTTTACCCATATCAGCACTAAATGAATTATGAACTAGCGATTCTATGCTGGAATTAAATTGATTTTTTTGAACAGACAAAGAGAAGATTTTCGATCTCACAGACATTGTAGAAGACAATTTGGGGTCAGGAAACCTCAGAGCAGGGAATTAGAAGACAAGGCTACACACACGTTTCAACTGCATACAGTAAAGTGACTCAGAGCGATCGACTACATGACTATCTGTAAGCTAGTTTTAAAAAAATGCATCACTAATTCAGCCTAATTTTAAAAGCATAGTTCATTGTATATAAGAGGCTATATAGCCAATTTCAGCTAAAGCTATACGGAAGCCTAGCTCCACTAGGTACAGCTTGAGTCTCAAGGTCCTTAAGAATAGGCTACTTTATCATTAATAAGTATATTTCAATCAATAAATATTGATTCATCAGTATTGAAATATTACAGTAGTTTGGAATAATAAGAAATGTCCAAAAGAGAATAAGTTGGATTGAAAACAAACTGAGGAGAGATTTTACATTGGTGGTACACTGAAAACTGAAAAATTGCATTGTAGTTTTTCAATTGAGCCCTTTGAACCGAAGTGATAGAGGAGATTTTTCATTTTTAAGATTGGACCATTCAAAACAATTTGAATAAAAAAAATTAAAATGATCTCTATGATTATTAGGTAGACTAAAATTGGGCATATCATCATTTAGACAACTTGATTAGAAAATATAAGATTCTAAACAATGCTGAAGCATGTGCATTCATATTTTGATTAGTATTATTATTATTTACCAGTTTGTCAACTAAGTTTGCAACTACAGAATGAAGAATACTACATTTTACTTTATAATAACTCATGAACTATTTTGTAGAATATTGAGTTCAAAGCTGCTGATTGTTGTCTTGGAGATAAATTCCTCTAAAAAAACACAGCTCCTATATTTCATAAAATAGCTTGATGAGAGAACTTATTATTCCAATTACTTATTGTGCAATTGGTAATATAGCACATATTTCAATAGAATAATGAATTTAAACTTACATAGTTCCCAACACACAAAATTGAGGAAAAATCGTGACCAAAAGTCGACTGCAAAGTTATAATAAAGGAACAAAAACTTTAATATAGAGGAAACTATAATAGAGTAAAAACTTTAAGCAAGGATCAAATTACTCCAACTAGCTACCTGAACTAGCATAAACTCATTTTCGAGCAATATCATCTGCTGATGTAAAAACTAGAGAAAAGTACGGTACTGTATTATGAAAAGTTACCAATATTTTTTTTTTAATTTGTAAAAATTGGATAAAAAAATTATATTAGTGAGATTATATCAGCGTCTATGGAGAGAATAGCTCTTGCCAATGAATAAGATAGACTTACTTCATCATGCATCCAGTTCCAGTTGCACTGGGAACTCATATCATACTTTAAATCTAATATCAAAACTGACACTGTATTCTTATTTAAGTTATGATTTTTACTCATTTATACTGGAGGGATGAATTTCGCTTCTAAAGAGAAGCTTCTTCAGCCTGCCACGGTAGACCGATGGCAGGTTGCAGGCTGATGAAGCTTCTCTTTAGAAGCGAAATGCATCCCTCTAGTATAAGTGAGTAAAAGTCGTGAATTAAATAGGAATACAGTGTCAGTTTTGATATTAAATTGTTTATCAAGTTTTTCGTCATGGAAAACATCACAGTTGTTTTAAATTACCAACTGATTTTGCATCACTACATTGTAAATCTTCACGGTAAAATGTGATCAATAGGCTATCATTATTAAGAAATCAATTGAATAATTAAGCCAGTTAACGAAAATATATGAAACCTGAAATTATCTATCAATAATAGAAGGCATGAGCTCTATGAACTAAGCTAAAAATTCAAACATCAAATTCCAATCATATAGCTATGAAAAACTTTATACATGAAAATTTATTCAATACCCAAACCTAATCACAAAAATCATGCATTCGATTCCTACGGTATCTAAAAAGTTATAATAAATCGAAAGTATAATAATTAGAATACTAGAAATTTTGAAGAGCACAAACAATCAACTGATCTGTTGGCTGACTCCATGTCTTCCAAACAAATCAAACGCGAAAATGCATCAATATCTAAATCCACATCCACAGTACTGTAATTAAATTCAATTCAATCATTAGAAAAACAGCTATCTGATTCAATGCAATATTAATTTAATATAAGCATTGGCCTAATGGATGGGTTGGGTTCCAGGCTGATTGTTGTTAGGTGATCTGGTAAACTGTCTAAATTATTAAAAAGTAATTCGAATCAAACATGATCGATGATTCAATTTTGATTTACATCCCTAGCAGATAACAGAATAGACATTTTTATTCCCTGCTACTCAGCTGGAAAAGTTTTATACATGTTGAATAATATTGACTTTGACATGTTTGATTAATGATGTTGGTTTATCTTAGCAATCCATGATTATCAATAAATTTCGCGATTCTCATGCTGTTCTTGACAATAGTCTTGTCACAGCTGTTGAAATATAATCACTGAAATTACTATATGAGCGTGTTATTAATAAAATAAAATGAGTTTGTTGACTCTTTAAAAATAATTTATAAAAAATTATCAAGTGTATAGTTACACAGCTAGTGTATAGAAAAAAATAGGCTAGATTTTTAGAGCCACTCAACTCAGCCTGATGGTAAAATTATTTTTCATAATATTGTTGATTACAATAGTTTAGTTCTTCAAAATATTATTTTTTTATTATTATTATTATTAATAATAATAATTATTACTATTTTATGAGAACAATAATTGACTGATTAAAATCAGCCAGAGTATAAATATTGAGTCAGGATAAAGATCTACAATTATTGCAAAATTCAATTTTCCCGAACAACAATATTGCCTAGTACATCTCCAATCTCAAGATTATAGGCTTATCTCAAGCCTAGATGGAGATTAGGCTTAAACACGGCCCACCCAACTATAATAGTATACTAGTAATATAGCCTTCATTCATTCTTGTGATTTAATCGTAATGCACGTAGTTTTTCTACCAATTAAGAAAATTCCTAAGTCGCAGAGAAGACTTGAAATCTAATTTTCCAGCCCGTCAGTGATGAATAATATGTATACATGATAGTTCAAGAATATATTAAGAATGTGTCACAACGAAGAATTGTTGAACGATTTTTGCTTGCTGTTTTTTTATTTAAAAATCATTATGATTACAGTATTTTCAATTTAATGAATCAATCTTTGATGTCTTTGTGGATGGTTAGCATATTTTTATTTTGTTGGGAATTTCAAGACCGAAGTAGAGTGGCAATATCATTGAATTAGGCTTATCCTGTTTCGCTAGCAGACAGTGATTTTGAAGCAAATTGTAATCAATTGGATCGAGCAGTATTCAAGGGGAAGAATTAAGAAACAACACAAGCGTATATGTCTTTTCCATCCAATTATAAACCACAATAAGAAGTGGGCCTAAGCCGTATTAGAAAAATGTTTAGTTTTCTACAACTGGATACCCTTCAAGAGTCTATATATATATATATATATTTCCAAATCATCCTTGCGTGGTTTGTGAAAGTGACTGAAGAAATGTTAGAATTAATACATTTGAGATGAGAATGAAACAGTTGATAGTATTTAATAGTGTTGTCGATATGATTATCAATAGGCCTACAGATCAGCGGTACCAACACCTACCAAGGTAGGGGGATTGTTATGAGGGGGATATAAAGAAAGTGAGGGAAGGTGTTAGTTGTAAATGCTAAAACATGAGTATATGCTAAATACTGATGCCGGTCTGTTGAGTATTGTTCACAGTGGCATGTCAAATAGAGGATATTCTCTTCGTTTCGAGAATAGCCACAACACTATGAAGAGTGTATATATGTTTGTGTGTGTATGTGTGTGTGTTTATGGATGTATGTATGACACAGCTGAGGATTCAATCTATCCAAGGATTATGAAGGATTTAGAAGGGTCTCTGGTAAAATAAGGCTGACAAAATGCCAAAGGTTAAATCCAAAACCAAGACATGTGAGACGGATGTGATTACCTTGAACAATTGTACTCCAACAACAGCAAACATGAACTCTAGCAGACACGTAACCAGCACAATGTTGCCGATTGTTTTTACTGCCACTATGACACACTGCACTACACGCTGAATGAACATTACACCATACACTATCATTGTATGAGCCACCATCAATTTACATCAGAAAACAGCATAATCAATTGAATTATTTCAAATTCTTCCAATTACAATTATTTTCCACTGTTAATTACTTTATAACTGTGAATTGTAGAAGACTGTATCAAAATCGGTTGTGCCATAATAACAAAATATTTCGCATTTCTCTTTTCAATCCAACATGAGCAACACTAATTTATAAAAACAATAATTATGGAATCAAACACAAGCAATCACAGTAATAGAATTCAATATAGAATGATAAGGTCTGGAAACTGTGTAAAAGCGTTGCGAGCGTAGAGTACATTGGGTTCACCTTATAAAACAATATTTCAATAATAATATTGCTGACACTAATCCTCTGCATAAAAATATAGCAATTTAGTCATTTAGAATCCAAGTACACAATTTGCTTAACATTAGAAGATTTTGACAATTATCATGTATTACTATTTTGTAATCAGTTACAAAATATTGGGTCACTTACTATTGTGTTTTATGTTGTATTTAACGTGAGTATTCAAGAGTGGATGATGATTAGGTTAGAAGTATTATTGTAAACTGCATAAGAAAACTTGATTTCTATTGATTTTCATTTTGAATTTTTTTTTTTTTTGCTGCATAGGATTATGTTGCTCAGTATCAGATTTAGTTCGGAAAAATTAATTATCATGTTGAGGAATCAATATTTGTGCTAGTTGAAGATGAAATTGTTTGTGTGAGGGTGGAGCAGATATGATTGATACGGTAATAAAATAACATTATCAATAGAGCTATTTCAAATTTCATCAATTGCAATTCTCCTCTAGCCCATAACTGTATTATTAATTACAATATATTTCTTTTTTCTGGAGTGTGGTTATTGAAAACAAACTGCAACTTTTAATATTAGTGTACACTACATATCAATCTTGGTAAGACTAAGTTGTGGTGGTGATCGGTTCAATAATTAATGAATATCTTCAACTCGCTAGGCCTACTCACTCAAATCATAACCTACAATTTAACCTATAGTTTACATTCACGGTAGCAAGAAAAAGTTATTGATTTTAAGACAACAGTCTATAGCTAAGTTAACAACTTAATCCCAACTCATAATAATTTACCCATTCACCTCATTACCCACGCACAAGTCTCCAGACTCATGTAGGCATCATCCACAATAAATAGAATATTCATAGTGTTAAAAGTATCTATCGAGTTAAACTCAACATTTGCAAGATTGATCACCTCTCAGATGCAGTTTTATATTGTTTCATTAATATGTGTCTACTATTAATTTGTATTATATTTATACTGTCACATTTGCACTAATTCATACTATATTTATATTTAATATTGTATTTTTGTGTTCTTATTAGATATTTATATTTTGCAAATGTCCCTTGAGATCGGATCCCAATAATTTCAGATGAAAAACGATAGGTTACTGTGTGATATTAAATTAACTTAATTTTACACATAACAGTCGCTCAGCTTACTGATGTTGTTATATCTTTACAGTTGGTCATAGAATATTTTAAGGAATTTATTTTGGAGTACAAGGGATATGTTTGAAACGTTCAATGAAACTCTAATTAGGGCTCTACAATAATTTGATCAATGTAGAAATTATAAATTAAACTTGAAAATTGCTTCAAATTATGACATGATGTATTGTAGCATAAATTACCTTGGATAAAGCCTATGATAAAATAATAAGGAAGATGACTGAAAAGTTGAGAATAAAAAATTACCAAAGATGCTCTTTCATCCTATTCTGGTGCAAAGGAAAAATTCCAATAATTGATATTTGATAGCATTTTCACAAGATGTTGATGAAAATCTAGGCACACATCTGTTATTTTATCTCAGAACTATACAGATGTGAAGAAAGCAAGAGACCCAAATTTTCTGTTTCTATGATGTCTAAGGGTATCCAAACCACTTGATGGGGGTCTCGGGTCATGTCTGAGTCGCCTAATATAACTAAATCAAAATGGCGGATTTTTAAAATCGTGTGCCGTTTAATGGAAACAGTCATGGAACTATAACCAAGTTAGTTTGAAGTGACTGACAATTGAATAAACTGACAAATATACATAAACAGAATTTATTAATTTCGAATTCCTTTAATTGCTATTACTTTATACTGAAGACTTCCGCAATGGCGGATATTGACAACAGCATTGAACAGCTGATGGGAATCGATGAATGCTACTGTACAAAAATATCAGTCACCACCGGGAATCGAACCACGGACCTCTCAATTGTCAAGTTGAAAATGAATGCTGCTGTACAGAAAGGTCTCCATGGTCTAGTGGTTAAGGGCGCTCAACCAGCAATTGAGAGGTCCGTGGTTCGATTCCCGATGGTGACTGATATTTTTGTACAGTAGCATTCATCGATTCCCATCAGCTGTTCAATGCTGTTGTCAATATCCGCCATTGCGGAAGTCTTCAGTATGAAGTAATAGCAATTAAAGGAATTCGAAATTAATAAATTCTGAACTATAACCATTGAAGTTAGAAATTGCAGTAAACAGGTTTTGAGATTGTAAACCATTCTAAAAAAATCGTTCATGTGAAATTGATATCTGTCGAAATTTGAATGAATTATGATGTTTTTCAAAAACATGATTCAGACAGAAATTTTGAATGATATAAATCTAGATCAATTCCCGTTTACTAGGAGGCTCATTTATCGTTCAGGTATTATGGGGGTAAATTTGAAGCAATACTTCAGCAGCTTCTATGCAAGTAGTCTACATTGAGTAACAAATGGATAATATTAAAAGCTTACTTTAGTGCATATGGATTGGCAATTTAGTTGTCAATAGTAACTGGGTTGGACAACACAGTTTTGATTTTGTCCGCCATATTGGATTCGGGGTTTTGAATATAATATTTATTTTAAAGGATAACTCAGTCACCCAGTTTATCATTTTCATATAAAATTCGATGGAAAAGAGAGTTTTTAAAGCATTTCAAGTGTATATTGAACTTTTCTAAAGATTCTACTCAAACAATATTTATTATACTTGACCATCGAATTGCTGAATCTAATAGCTAAATCTCTGATAGCCATAGTTTGCAATTTGCATGTAATGATATTAACCTACTGAATGAGAGGCCTATTACATCAGGAAGGGTATTTTGAAGATCATCTCCTTGAAAACAACCGAAATTTAAAAAGGATGATAAAAACCACTAAAGGAGTGATCATTTTATATGGGCTGAAATGGGGGAAGGAATTTGGTGATGAATTTGGAGTGATGACAGTCCTAATGCAAACATTATACGAGTCTTATCTTTGTACAATAATTTAATTATCAGAAGCCTATAGGTTGAATTGGGATGTAATTAGAATAAATAAATGTATAGTTAAAATAAAATTTATTGATTATAAATGCATGAAAAAATTACTTATTTTCAAAACGTTTTTTCCTTTCAAAGGGTCAACTTATCAAGCCTGATAAAAAGTGCAAAATGGAAAAATGTGAAGTGCGATCAAGTGAACCATTCATTTATCTGTGAAAATTGAGAGTAATGAATAAATCATCAACATATCAACATTGCTTGTGATCATTGGAGAACCTGGGATTTTAATTTGTGTGGGGGACAAGTTCAGGTCTTTTGTACATCTTATCTGAGTAACTTGTACAGTAGTATGAATACTGATGAATAAACATTTTTGAGGAGAAAGCATTTACTTGGTTCATCCACTTTTTGGCGGCTGACTAGAATCTCGTAGGGATGCACCAATTTTTTAGCTGGGAGAGTTGCTTCTTTTTTAGGGTGGGGGCTCGGGGATCCTCCCCCGGGAAATATTTGTGGAAGTACTCATTCTTAATATCATTTCAAACAAGTTTTAGTCAAGTAAACACTTCTTTCGAAAATGGTTTGCTCATTTAACCCAGATTTATATGCATGTTTTATATTCATACCCTCATGCCCCATTATCTAGCTAAGCGCCTAATAAGTCCACAAGACAACAGTCCCAAGCTGGTTCAAAGCACCGAATCAGTTCCCTCCACAAATCAAACTTTATCAAGTAGTGATCAGAAAAGTCACTGTTCAGCTTCTACTTTTCTGGACCATTTTTGATATTTGATTCAAAATCTAATTCATTCAAGAGTCTGTAGCCTTATCTCGTTCAATAGAACACATTTCTCAACAACAAAATACCTCTATAAGGGATATTGATTCTTTACATTGACAGTTGAAGTTTTGGGTGGAGGGAAGGGTCATGACACCCCTACCTCGGATCTGCGCTTGATTACATGAAAATTATTGCTGTTAGAGGCTTAGGATGTTTCAATGGTCAAGTGAAATAAATAAATATTGTATGAGTAAAATCTTGAGAGTAGTACAGTATACACTTGAAATGCAAACCTGTTTTCCATCAAATTGCATACGGTATTGAAATGATATGCTTAATGACTGAGTTATCCTTTGAAATAAATGTTATTGTGGAAAGGTTTTCTGTGACACGATCCCCATTTACTGCAAGTTTCTAGCATCAATTGTCTTCGTTCTATGACTGTTTTCATTAAACGGTACATGCTTGAAAATCTGCCATTTTGATGACATCATAACACGACTCTGATGAGACCCACAGACCCCCATAGTTTGGTTATCCTTGGACATCCTGGACACAGAAGATTTAGGTCTGTTGCTTTCTTCACGAGATGATACACGAAAATATGATTTTCAACACAAGTCTTCGGATTGTGTCTAAGAGTAAAATTATTTGAATGATATTTGAAGAAACAAGTTTGGGTTTGAGATATTAGATTAATCAGTGATGATAGACAAAATTAATACTTTCACCCGCCAAGCAATGCAATGCAATGACTGTGTGATGATAATAAAAATAATTAATTATTATAAAAGCCATCAGTGTATCAACAAGAACACACCCACATAGACCTTACAAACAAGGTATTAGCTGTGTGTGTTTTCTTATTAATTAAAGTATTGAAGAATGAAAGTAGAAAAGCAGTTTACAATTTTGACTGAAATTGTTATATTTGATCACTATTTATGTTTACTCCAATTGAAATGCGATAAATATGTGTGTTTAAAATTTCAATTTGAACTGTTGTATTTAGTATAGGCTAAAGTGTATTTTCCGAAATCCTTAAAAAAAGATATTTTGGATCATCATCTGTCTTAGGCGATTTGATATCAAATGAAAACGTTTTGAGCTTGGAAAAGGTGTAAATACTTCATGACGATCCTGTTAAAATTTTTATATAATAATATTTCTGCCATAATCGCCATTAAACTAATAAGCTACATAGATGATAAGCTATATAAGCTATTTCAATTTTTTCTGACTGTGCTTTTCATCGATATTTGCTTCATTTGCTGTGTCACATGAATCTTGAAGAAAGGCCTGTAGGATTAGATTATTTATCTAGTTATTTATTATTCAAGCTATTTCTTCAAGCTCAGTTGATAAAAATTATTTATTCAAAACAATGATAGAGATAGGTAGAATTGAAAATAACAGCTATGATAATGAAAACTACAGTAAGCTACAAAAATTTAAGAAATAAAGCGTTTAGTAATTCAAGAAATGAGTATTTTGTGGTTCTTGTACTTTTACTTTTTACTTTGACTATTCCATATGCGATGGAATATCAGAGTTTAGTAGTCAAGTACCATAGACAAATTTTCAAGCTGAGGGATTAAAATTTTTCAATAATTGAGGATTTAATAAAATGGTATTAAATCTGTGGATCAGTAGCGGCTGGCCAGGTCTTATTATAACCCCATACTTATTAACTTCAGAATAAATATAACTTAAAGTTGTTATTGGTTCAAACTTCACTAAAACTTCATAGGCTTAGCTGCCCCTCCCTCACAACAGCCCACCAGCCGCTACTGCTGTGGATATCAACAATTGTGAAGCAATAGTTTCATGGGGTACTATTTTCAATTGGTTCACTTCTAGAGCAGTGGTTTTCATTGAGTTATCATAAGAGTTGTGTGACTATATGACTGCGATTATAAGTAAATGGTGTGGTATGTTAATGATTCAAAAGTATTAATGATCGCTCACCTTTAGTCCTTTTGCTCTATTGATCGCTCTGAGGGGTCTAAGTACCCTGCAAACTCTGAGAATTTTGACAACATTTATAGCCCCTGACCTAGAACATTTAAACAACAATTCAATTTATCAATATTTCTTCAATTCGTTTGCATAATCAACATTTCAGACTTATCGATTTAAAGATAAATCACAAGGCTTGGTCAATGAAACCGTTGCAATTGGAGAATTAACAAAGTATGAGGAACAATTTGATTTGATATTTTTGTGAACTTTGTATTGCAATCGATAACTACAACAATTAATACAAAATAAAAATATACAGAATATTAAAGACAATAAATACAAAATACAAATTTGCAGAATATTAAAAATAATAAATGATCAATACAGAGTATTAAAAATTATGAATACAAAAAAAACATTGTATTATCAAGACTTTTGTCTAAGATTTCAATTTTCCTGACATAATTTCAAGCTGACATAGAATTTCTAATGAAAGAGTAGTGAATTTTGATAGTTCTCTTTTGACAAACTGACATTGACTTAATTCAGATTATCAAAATATACGTTATTTTTCTGGTGAAGGCCCATTCCAACAAGAAAGATTGAATGAGAAAGATCGCTTAACATATTATAGTATAGACACTTGCAAAAGAATTTCAAGATCTAGACACATTCCCAATCCCAAGTCGCCTAGATCATTGGTGCAACGCTGTCTCATTTCAGTCAATGAACGTTTTATGTTGAAAGTAAGTAGTGAAAAGCTGAAACTCTCCTAGGTGTAGACTACCACTGGGGATGTATTTTCACAAAAGTTCCAAAATAAAAATAATTACTGGAAATTTGATAACTAAGTAACGGGTTATCAGGTAATAATAGTCTTGTGATGGCGTGATTATTGAGCAAGTGATATTGCATTTTATTCTTTGGTTTATTAAATGATACACAATTTCAACAGCTGAGTTAATTCAGATTTTGGACTTTGGCCAGGCCGAATGACAGATACTTTACTGAATTTTGAAACTATTTTAATTCGCAATGAGAAATAATCCTCATGTACTCTAGAATTAGTAACTTGATACTTTTATTTCCTGTAGAGTGTAATGCGTAGTTTGAGCTAAACTTTCATAAAAGAAAAGTGATTGCGGGATCTGCCAATTGTGGAGGGGAATAAGGAAGGACATCCCTGATAATGAACATTTTCTGGTGACTATATTTTTTCGCTGAGGTGCAGTGGCGAGCGGTGCAGTAAATAGTGAGTGAAGCACAAGTCTGCTACATACAATGGGAAGGAGGGCCTTGCCAGTGAAATTCCTGAATAATATGATGAAATCAGATAGTTATCTGGTCAATTTAAATCTCTTCAAATAAAATTTGGGATGTTCTCCATTTATTTTTTTTTTTTTTTGAGGATGAAGCCCACATTGGTCTGAGACCTGTGCTTGGTTAATTAATTGGATGATGGTGATTGGTGACTTGGAAATGCAGTCCTAGGTGGGTTCCAACCCACCAGGAAGTGATTTTTAGCAGAGAACAGTTTGCTGGTCAAACTTTTTGTGTTTGGTATTCTTTTTTCTGTCAAACTTAACATATAATTGGGATGTTATTGTCCAAATTAACGACTTGAAAAAGTGGAATATGAGACATGATTTTTTCAAATTTGTTTTTATTACAAATTTGTTATAAGCACAAATAAATATTCAATGGTAACTAGTTTAAACATTTTTTGGACTCCAATTCCCGAAACATGTTACTTATGTAATAATGAGTTGAATATTTTTGAATTTATTGTTCAACCATCTAATTGATTATTCATCCTATCCAAATAGTCTTGGAGTAATAGTCTTTCAAGTGAGATTTCAATCTGAGACACATAGAATGTAATTAGGTTACTGATTTGGTTTCTTATAAAAAGAAGAACAATGCCATCTGTAGCACTGTGGCTCTGAACACTATAACGTACTTGAAACAGTTTCATGTTAAATCAAATCGTACAGGCGGCTGCTGCAAAGCTGTTGCTAATCGTGTGATTTCAGTACAGTGATGATAATCCTTCTAATTTGTTGACCATTCATGATCAATTTTAGTAATAATTTTTTCTCTAGCTTGATTATCTAAGTAATTTATAAAACATAGAATAAAATGCATTTTTTAAACTGAAGCACTGCTTCACTTCCTTTATATGACCGCCACTGCTGAGATGTACTTTCCATCCTCGTCTGACTCAATACTCTCTTTGTCACTTTACCCTAGGAAATCGTCGCTACGCGTGGAGGGGCCTTTTTTTTGTCCGGGTTGAAAGTGTCTGTTGTTCGCAGACAAGAAAGAGACAAGTTAGAGACGAGTCCACGACGTGGTGCGTAAAAATAAAAGAAATTGGTAGATTACAGAAAACGAAGTCAAATGTTCAAGTTGGAAGTAAAGGTTTCAGGACGGAACGGTTTCGGTGGAAAAATTCAGAAGTTTGAGTTCTTGACTTCTTGTAAGAAGTCGATTATAGACGAAATTCATGGTTCAAGTTGTATTGTTCAATAATTACCTAATTTCGGTTAGCATACCATCATTAAGTGTTTAGTGAGAAGTGCCTGTCTGGTCGAGACAAAGTTATTCAAAAATTTCGGAATAAGAAACAAATTGAGGAACGATTGAGACCTAGATGTTTTTTGCTGGAATATTCAGACTGATGGTGTTAGCGGTCGGTGAGTCAACTGCTTACTTCTAAGTTCACCAAATTTAGTAGACCGAACCTTCATAGTTTTTGTCATTGTTAGACAATGACGTCTAACAATACAATAGACGACTACAGACGTCGTTGTAAGACAATGGCTGTATTTCTTGACTTAGCCAAGGCCTTTGATAAGATTCCCTATTCAAGACTTCTTAAAAAACTGGAAAGCCTTGGGATTTGTGGTATTCCGCTATGTTTATTCAATAGCTATTTATAAAATAGAACACAATTACTCACCCTCAACAATGCAATAAGTAGAAAGGCTCTTTCAGGCTATGGCCTACCCCACGGTACGGTTTTATACCCTATTTTATTCCTAATATAAATATATCAACAATCTCTTAAAGTAAAAAATGTAAAAAATTGCAACATAATTTAATTTATGGATGACACATGGTTAGTCTTCTCAGGGCCCTCCTGGGGTTCAATTGGAAGAGTTAGAGCCTAGAATCACTTAAAATGTGGTTTTAGTGAAGTAATTTTTCAAAAAATTCTTGGGGAGTACCCCAAACCCCTGTTTTGAAATAAATAGCCATGTATATTGCTTCAATTTATTGTTAGAGGTCTATTAATCAAAATTAAAAATTACTATTGTAATTATTGTACCGAGATTCTAACCCTCTCAGCAACATCATTGGTCACCCCCCCCCCCTCCTAGGCTGACCCTGTTGCTATGCCACTGCTTTGTGTAACGATACACGATAAAAGGTTATTAAAATTTGTGTTTCATTCTTTTCATACTTTCTAAAAACAAGTACCTCATAATGTAGTTATTTTTTCAAGAAATATTTATTGTTTATTGAACAATAGTTTCATAACAGGCAGTAGACAGTCAAGAGCCCAACTTTTTTGGACCAAGGATTTAGGATGATCAATGATTGTGATATCTGGGTGAATGTAAAGCCCGGTAAAAGGGAACAATGGTTGTCCCTGGAAACAAGAACTCTGCCCAAAGTTTAAAAAGAGGATGAAAGGATTTTATAAAACTAACTCTTCTCAAGTGTGAAATCTAGTCAGCTCCCACAATTCATATTATCTATTCATAAAATATGATCTTTTAATTCAATTGATAGCTGCTGTCTTGACTAATGAAATAGTTTTCTCCAGTTGAGGTCATATTATGAACATTTCAGTGTGATATTTCCACTTGATGTTTATGTCAAATACAAACATTAAACTATTAGTTGAACTTGAATTTTTTGCTACATTAGTTAACACTCAAACTTTGCATCCATTAGTTGAAGTTTCGTTCATCAGTTAAAGGTTGTTTGGAAGTATAGGATGTTGTAAAGTCATTCCATCATGAATCAGTTTGTATTGACAGTATAATATAATAGCATTACAGGCAATAGGTGAAAAATTAAATTTGTTGATCTAACAATTTGGTGAAAAGTGTTTCAAGGGTTCTAAAAAGAAATAGGATTTTCAAAAACAGAAAGGTTGGTTTCGTTTCAATTAAAAATAAACTTAAATTGCACCAAATTCACGATTTTAGGCCTCATTTCTCATTTTCAAACACCCCCCCCTCCGGTGATACCCATTGTTCCCCCCCAAAAATCTGCTGCTGGATCCGCCCCTGCCTCCCCCCACAGCACTATCCTTGACCGTAAGTAAGCAACTATACACATCATTGGATTCAGAAAAAAAGTGCTATAACTCTTGTCTTAATTTCTTTCCTATAAAATGACGTACAAAAAAGTCCCCTCAAAAATAAGAAGAAATCAAGTTGAGAAATTCGAGTTTTCGGGGTATTTTAAACCAGGAAAACTATTGGGTTTACTGTAGAAGTGAAAATCCATTATTATAGCCATTATATGACTGATATAATATGAGAAGAATCAACCCTATCCTATAATCCATTACTGAGTTTCCATTTATTACCTTTATTTTGGAACTTTAAGGTGGGTGGGTGGAAGGCGTGGATGGGATTTTTGGGGACTTTTTGGAAAATACACCTCCAGTAAAAGTTTAACACCTGGGAGAGTTTCAGCGTTTCACTAATTACTTGCGACATCAGTTTTAAGACCTTTGACTGGGCTAAGAGTAGAACAACTATTCGAATCAATGAAGACAGTCATTCGAGAATAAAACATAAGTATGATTGGATTTAAATAAAAAGGGTGTATTTTTAAGAGAAAGAGCTTATTTTCGGTACCAGTACTAGAATGCATTTTTTATTAATTAAATGGAAATGCTACACTTTTACAAGTTATTTATCTTATATACACTTATAGTGAATTGCTGTACATCAGTTGTGTTTTATATAAATGAGCAGTGCCAGACTAGCTAGGTTGGCAAAAGCCGAGGGCCCACAAGCCTCAAGAAAAGAAAACTTTTTTTTAAAAAACATCAATTTTAGTATTAGTAATAACGTTGCAGCATTTTTGGACCTTTGTCCATATGAAATTTTTCCATTATTTTTGTGAGTACAACAAACACACAGAGTATTGGTAACAGTATGTAAAACACGCTGGCCATAAATTCGTTTACTTAATAAAAAGTTATTATTATTATAGTTTATATTATATGTTTGGCAATAAACAGCTCACTAAGGAGGAGGGCCCATGACCACCGCTAATTTTCCGAGGGCCCACAGAGCTGTCAGTACAGTTAATTTGAAATGAGTCATTATTTTCTGTCAAAGATTTCATCTCAGTCAAAGCAAAAGCTGTCAAAGCTAATCGGATAAACTGAGTTGGGATAATTGGAATTTAACTATATCTAGAAGTCTATCGAATTACCACAGTAAGTGACTTACTAAACTTAAAAATTAAATAAGTGCAACAAATGTGCTTCACCATGAGCTTTTTGGAGGGATTTCTTCTTTCAACGATAAAAGTATTGATATTTATAAATTAAAATGAAGAAAAATTGGAAGCTACTTACTGGAAGAAAATTGAGATCAACGATACACAAACAACAAGCAGATCAAGAAGATTGAAGGCAGACCGGCAAAATGCTCCATCATGAAGGATGAAACCATAAGAGATCAATTTCAAACAAATCTCAATTGTAAATACTGAAGTGAAGAAATAGTCGAAATACACTAGAACCTGTGGAAATAAAGCAGTGAGAAAATATTGAGACCGGCATTGAACAAAATAATGTTGCATTACAATAGGGCCTAATAAAAGTCATTTACCCCATAGTTGTAATAATTACTCCATGTTTATAGGAAGTTAATATGACTGGAAGATGAATGGAGAAGTGAGTGTAACAAATTTCAATTCAATTAGTTTTCTAGCTGAAATTTCGGTGAATGATCAATTACCATCTATTAAAATTAACAATTAAAGTACAATAGTAGAGTAAATTGAAGTGAATGAATACTCAGTTAAAGTGTTTACTTTTTCGCCTTTGTTTTATAATTAATTTTATATTATATAGCAGTAATTTCGATATAAAAAATAGGAGGGCAGTGAATTAACTTTCCAAAAATATCAAATAGTTGGAGATTGCAAGGTGTCAGCAGTTCCAGTTTTCTACCAGAGTTGGACAGGGAGGTGACGTCACCTCTGCAGCTCATCGTTATTCGACTGGGTGTGTCTGTTGTCAACTAGGCCACGAAATTGCAAGTCAGTACTCTCATCATTGGCTTTCAAAATCAGCCGATGCTTATGGGAGACAGAGTTCTCAACATGATTTACCTGAGCCAACACTCCTGTGCGCCAACAAAGGAACCAATGGCAAAGATGTCTTTCATATATTAGATTTGGTAAGCATTAAACTTAGCTTGTAATGAATTGTCGATGAGTTTTTCGAGTTGTAGTTAAAATATTAATAGATTTTGTTCCTATGCTTGTAAGATGTATGAGGTCTTGAATAATTTATATAATTTTGGTAAAATCAGCCAGAATAGTAGTTTTATGCAACAAGTTAATAAAGTTGATAAATTTTATATATTTTGAGTTGACTAGTCTCTGGATAAGCATGTTTAACATCTCTTAATATTGACCTCCAATCATGAAAATCAAAAATATTATCCATTAGCAAAAAGGTTCAAAATTGTCCTTCTACACCATTTTTTCAGTGAAGGAAAGTGTTATCGCCGTGAGCCATAGTTATATGTTCAGTCAGATTAGATAAGCGATTCTCTCCTGGGTCTTTCTGTAAGGGAAAACGATTGGATTGGCCAGCAAAAAGGACTTTGTTCTCTGCAGTAAAATCACTTCCCGGTGGTTCGGAACCCACCTAAAATTGTAGGCCTACCATGTTTCCAATAACATGGCTCAAGTGGCGAAGTGGAACCGTAAGGGTCTCCCCACCAATAAAAGCCATACGCATTTTTTTCTAGTGAAATTTATATTTCTGCTCATACCTCCAAAGGAGATTATTTTTGAAAAGATCTAGAATGGAAGTCTCCAGAGTTTGCATGCTCTACCTGATGAGAAGAATTTCCCAATTATCTCAATATTTGAGGTTTTTAAATTTTGTCAATAATAATAGTCCAATAACTGCAGGTGAATTTGGCACCCTAAAATAGTTGGAAGGCATTTTAAAAATAAAAAAAGCCTCATACAAACATCACTTGGCCCAGGAATAAGGAACATTTACACAATATTTCTATAATAGTAGTTCACTAAATTGTCTGATTATGCAACAGAATTTCATAAATTACCAGTTGATCACTGGTATTAGGCACCAGCTTTTATTTGCTCATACAACCAGCCCCTGGTGGTTTGGAGCCTACCTAAAACAGTAGGTCCATCATTCTAATCCACTCGTCACCCACTCACAAGTTTCGGACTCATGTAGGCCTCATCTGCACAAAACAAATATTAGCCAATTATAAAAACGATAAAATTCTAGAATACTTGGACTTGTATCGACTCACTTTATTGCGAGGAGAGTCTGAGTTAATAGGATCTTCGGCTGCCAGAAGCGCCGATGACACCATAATGCACACTAATATCACATTACCAAAATGGCTGTGGTTACACAGCCAATAGCAGAACACGCGTATCCTGGAAACAAATAATAAAGAATAAAAATACAACATCAAATACTAAATCACATCATTAATAATCTCAAATTATTTGAAGTACCTATTATTATTAAATTATGTTATTTATGCACAATTATTTAAACAATATTAAATTAATTAAAGGAAGTGTTAGCTGTGAGCCGCAGTATGTTAGTCAGATAAAGATAAGCTACGAACTCCTAGTCCCTCTTTGTAAGAGTGACCGATTGGATAGCCCAGCAAAAAAGACTCTATTATCTGCTGTAAAATCACTTCCTGGTGGTTAGGAACCCACCTAAAACTGTAGATCCAACTCATCAATCACCATCAATCAACTCATTACCCACGCAAAGGTCTCAGACCTATCTGTGCTTCATCCTCAACAAAAGTAATAATAATAACGAATACAAGACTATCTACAACTAAACAGGACTAAACTGCAAGTGTACTGCACTGCTATGACAACATGATCCCAAAATCTCATCTCAGAGTCAAATGTTACACCTAAATCTTAAATAGTACTCATTATTTCTAAATGGAATTGACCAATCTGGTATTCGTAGTTGGTCACCCTTCTCTGTCTTGTAGAAGATATGGCCCTAATTGTCCCTGGATTCACAGCAAGCTTTTTTAATATTAATATGGATGGATAAATATTGAAATAAGCATTGAACTGATATTTATATATTAACTGTAGAAGACTTTGTAATGTTTGTCCACTCACCAAGATATACTACATTAGGCCTATAGAGACAGAGTGAATTAGCTCACTAAAACTGAAGCATATGAAAAATACAAATATAATGTGAACTAAAATTGTCCTCAAGCTTATTCACACAAACAAAGAACATTCCAAAATTAATAAACAAGCTGAAATATCATATAATAACATTATCATGCACCTCAAACACACACAATTAAATTAGAGGCTTTTGTAGCTACGAAAGATAGACATAAAAAGCAAGACATAAAGCGAATTCTAAAAATTCAAAACATGTTCAGAAAATTGAAAATGAATATCATGCAAATTACACACATAAAATGGCCGTTGCAAAAGTGGTATATAAAAATAAATATTTAAAAAATCTACAATTAAAATTCAAAATATTAAAACTAGAACATTGAACATGAAAATGATATTGTAACAAAATTGTCATGCACTCGCACAAAATAGCAATTTCAAAATAAATTCATTATGGGAAATATTAAAATTAAAAGTGTATGAAAAAAATCAATATTTTGAAACAAAATTGTCATGCAGCTCTTACACAGGCTAAACTGTCAGTTTCAAAAGAAATACATAAAGCAAAGTCTAAAATTTCAATAAAGACAAAATAAAGAAGAAATCAAGATGAAGGAGCTGAAGTAGTGAAGACTACTTGGCAGTAGAAACATGAAACAAGTCGAAACTGTCTTGGTAGTTGAAACAAGTGATGTTTCATGGACTGATTGACAGGGGCTACCTGTTGGTACTCGAGAATATGAAGAAAGCACTTTTTTGCGGAATTGGCTGTTTCTTAGTTGCTATCTTGAATTCGGACATCCGACGAGGACGAGCTGTGATGCCCTCAGTTTCTTCCAATTCTGCTATTTGCGTGAAAACATTTACAATATTTCGTAATATCAAAACTCTCATTGTTAAGCCAAAACATCAACTCTACTAAAGAATAAGATGCTAGCAAAGGAGAATAACAAACACATATTATCAATGTTATCTATTGACACCACGTACAAAATTACTTATTCTAGTTCAATACCTTTTCAAATACGTGCCAAACATCATGGAAATATTGTTGCATTATATCTCAGTGGTTGAAAAAGTTGAACAATTAATTCTTTTTATTTGATTTCCCAAACACGATTTTTGGTAATAATGTTGATCATATAGATAAAAAATAACAGGTACCATGACTGTTGCAGATCTAAAAACTTATTTTTATAGTTTGACTATGATTAAAAGAGAGGAATTAAACATTGTAGCCTTTTTAAAATATATGTGCAGTTCTGAATAGAGAAATGAAGATATATAGTTATTATTTTAAATTTGTTTCAAGATTTTTTTAAAAATTAAGCTCTAATAATTGAAAAAATATACATTTTATTTCTTCAGCAAAACAATATTTCCTGTGATGACTTTTAGCTACAAAGTTACAATTTTCAAAATTAAACCTACATTGACTAGTATTCGGTTGTTAGAGCAAATATCAAAACTAAGCAGCCTATTCCATTATACACCATGTGAACAAACCTGTTATTTTTAGAAAATAGATACATCGATGATGCTCCCGGTAAAGGTTTCTTTTTATTGGTCGTACTATCTTCAGACTTTCGTCGTGGTAAGGCTGAAGATCTCTTTTTTATCACTGGAAAGTCCTCTCCAACTAGCGATGCATTTAGGCCTACTGTATCATTCATAGAGATATTGGAATAATATTCAAAATCAATTTAAAGAAAAAATAACTTAATTGAAATTGAGTTGGGTCGCTTTTTTCGGTTGTATTTTTAATAATTCACTAGGGAAAAATTAGATGAAGAGAACAGGCATTTTCTCAACTCTAAAAGACTCCAGTCATACAGGTATTTCATTCGTTCAGGTAATGTATTGATTGGCAAGGTCTTCTCAATAAACATCAGTAATTAGAGCTAGCAAATTGAAATAGCTAAGAGACATAATATAAAAACATAGAGTGGATAAAATTGACCATACGCAACAAATAAAATAGAGGCGAGCCGGTTCGCCTTGCAATTAAATTAATATGATATTAACTTAGACCTTTCTGCAGTAAATGATCAATAGGATGAAAATTTTCATAAGTAAAACATCTGAGTTACAATCACAAACGTGTGTAGGATTCAGACTTTGAATTTGTTGGCAACAGTATTGGGCCTATGGCGAAAAGACGTAGTTATTGTCAAAAGTAGTATTTAATAAATAATAAGCTAATGTACCTTAGAAAACGAAATAAGCTATCAAGCTTATAAACGTTATCATTAGCTCATAAGCATCAGCTATCCAGACTTTCAAGAGAGGAGTGACAAGATCTCATTTTTAAATTACAAGTCCCAGACTTCTTGTTCAATGTATAAAAAGTGTAACAGTGGAGCTTCTTTGAAATGTATATGCTAAAATATAAATATACAGATTACCGTATCGTTATATTACAGCTGGTTTAATGAGTTGTTACAAGAGCATCCATACAAAAGGCCAAATGCAAGGGGTTGTTTTCCAGTAGTTCAATGTGATGGAGAATTTGAAATTTTTTAGACAATACCGAAGCCTTTTGGAACAGAAGGTTTCTGACATAAGTATCAGATATTAATTCGCTTTATATTTTTCCACTTTTGATTGTAGGCCTATGTAATTCATGATTAAGTATATGAGATGATCATTTTAATTTATTGAAAACTTTGGAATAAACAAGAGGTTTATAACATACTGTTCCAATTGAAAGTAGGATACTAATTCACAGTGATAAACTTGGAAAAAAGTGAATAATTTTATATCATACCTTGATTGTCTTGTTGCCCATCATATGTGAAACGTTCATTTTCGCCTACCTCTAAATTGACTTTGGATTGACTCACAGCATCCTCATCCTTTTTAGACCTGTTGAGAAGAGATATGTTTGCGTTAAAATTATTGTAAAACGGTTCTCATTGTACACTGAAAGGAATGTGACATTGGGAACAATATTATTTTGATTTAGGATATAAGTAGATTGATGAGAATAAATCTCTTCTCACTATGTAGGCTATTGCAATAAAAGCATTGAATGCTAGATTTTTTTAATTTTCTTCAAAAATTTTTATTATGGCAAAAAAATAATAATCCTTTGAATAACGTAAATGATAAATAAACAAATCGAAAAAATAGTTCTGTGCGAATAAAACTATGTATATATAATACGGTAGGCATTAATCGGTCTGCCATAATCATCAATTCTTTGCTGGCTATGTCTACTGTATCGGTCTCATGAGTTGATCCATGGCCGATTCTTCCCCTTCTCCTGCAACTCTCCGCTACTGTGCGTTGCAATGACATTAGCCCTAGACACATCTAGGCTAGTTGAAGCGCAGAAAGCCTGTTTGTGACCTTAGTTTTCAGATTTGGAATACATCTATAGAGCATGCGCAGTTGACTTCCTACTACCGCCGCCCGCTCCCGCACCTAAAAACTAGGGATCAACTCATGAGTCCAATACAGTAGGCTTTCGCACTATTAAACCGGTAGTTTATATATTATTATATTTACACATAACCTACTTTATATTGTTGATTCAATAGGAAGACATAGAAAATGAAAATCAATGAAATTACATTTCTTCTTCTTCTTCTTCTTCTGCCATTTCCTCTTCTTCTTGCATTTCTTCTTCCTCAACATTTTCTTCTTCAGACATGGCCATTTCTTCACCACTGAAGTCCAGATCCTGTTCAACATCATCCATTCTGGCCGGAGAGGAAGCGTGCGATTTTTGTTTCTCTGCCTGAATAAAAAAATCAGTATAATTACTGAATCAGAATAACTGTAAAAAATGACTCTATTATATATCAACTATTAAGTTATATACTGGTTTAATTACTAGATGAAACTCTTTAAAAGGAAATCCAAATACTTTATGTTTCATTCGACCAATAGTATTTATGGTCCATTCTTTTCCTTGCTAATAATGTTTACCACACCCTTGTCTTTAGTTGAAATCTCTGCCTTTTTTACACACACACTCTCTCTCTCTCTCTCTCTATATATATATATATATATATATATATATATATATATAGTTTTTTATTTGCAACTTTTGAGAAAAAAACAGTTTACTCATATACTTTTCCCTGGAGAGTATCTTCAAAATTTCCAGTTAATTTGAGTTTGGCTGATACTATTTTTCAACACTAGTTAGGCTACTTGTTTTTTCTAGTAAGGTTGCTTAGGTTAACTAATGAGTGACTGGAGTTACAGTATCTCAAGACAGTACTCTGATGGTGAGAGACACTCAATATTATCTTCCTCTTAGTTAATGCTGGTTAAATTATAAAATATTCCTATTTGTTGAGGTGCAAGTGTTACCAACATTATTTTAGAGATGGAACTTGTAAAAATTGGTGTCAGAAGTGGGTTTTATTAAAAATGGCTGGCAAAATTACATTGTGTGATTTAAAAGTGGCTGATCTCAAACGTGGATTAGAAGACCATGATTTGGAAAGAAGTCAACTCTACAGGAACGGCTTCGTGAGGCGTTATTGGGAGAAGGAGAAGACCCAACTACATACCTCTTTGAGACTTCAGATACGAAATCAATTTCATCATTTACATCCAAGGAAGGCAAACTACAAGAGAATATTTCAATCATGAAAGATAAACTAAAAGAGAATATTTCATCCCTGGAAGGCAAACTACAAGAGAATATCACATCCATGGAGCAAAACTTCACATCCATGAAGGACAAACTACAGGTGAATATTCAGGATATTCAGCAAAATGTGGCATTTATAGAGAGAAAATTACAAGAAAATATTACTTCACTACATAAAGAAGTCAACAAGGCAAAAGAGGATTTGAAAACCATGGAAGATCAGCTACAGGAAGACTTCAAAACCATAGAAGGTCGACTGCAGAGAGACTTGAAAATCATGGAAATCGACTTAAGCAAGGAATGCTGGAATGCTGTGGTGCTGGAATTTCAAGCAGCAATGAAGAAGTAAATCTTCTAGTTTTCCAGAGATAGCTATCTCAGAGAAGACAATGAAGACAGCCAAGGAGGAAGATCTCCAGTAACAGCCAGTAGTTATACCTCAGCACACTGGACTGCCTACCTACGATGGTAGAACACTTCTAGAAGACTACCAAACACTGTTTGAGACAGCAGCCGAGTTCCATGGTTGGTCACCCATAACAAAGGCTGATGATGGATGCTAGATTATTAAAAATGTATATAAAGCGAACGCTCAGGTAAACATCAGTTTCATTCATGACTTGAAGTAAGTTGACATAAAAAGTGGGAGTCTTCCATGAGAATTTATTCAGACCGTGTTATACAAACGTTTAATGTGTTGTGATAAACGTAGTATATTGTGACAGAGTATTATTAAGGCTTCTTTAAAAGTTTATACAGTGACTCATAAGTGCTTAAAGTGTGTCAACTGTTAAGTTTCAGACGTTTCTTCTTGAATTATTGAACAGTTTATTGAGCAGTTATTACTTAATGATTGATTTTTGTACCGTAATATTGCAAGTTCTTTATTAGCTGAACATTATCGATTTATCTATTTCTGATTGCTTTATGACATTACTGATTAGTGCGTGTTGCGGATAATTTATGTGAATAAAGTGCAAGTGTTAATTTGAAGCGTTGCCAATATTATTTTAGAGATAGAACCAGTAACAATATTTATTTCAAGATAAAAGATGAGTTGGATTTCAAATAATGAGCTACATTTTGAGCTTTGAACCACAATTATTATTATTTTTATTGATTGTATTTCATTTGAAAAAGTAACTTATTATATTGCCATTAATTTGCAAGCAATATCTATGGAAACACAACAAGCAACAGTGTCTGACTCACCTCTTCATTCTCTTCTTCCTTTTCTATGGCAGTTAATGATTCAGCATCAGCCAAGTTGTCAACAGCGATTGCCAAAAATACATTTAGTAGGATATCTTGCGTTCTGGTTAAAGAAAACTTTATTATTCATGCAGTATATTTTCAAGAACTTACCATATAACACAATAACAATGAAATCAAATTTATATTTTTCGCATGAGTAGGCTATTCAAACAATATTGTATTTGAAATTTAGTCCAAGATATCGTCAGCTGAAGAATCCTCAATAGATTTTTCTTTATGGTAAATGAATATAGACATGCAGACCGGAGACATTTACAACAGAGCTTAATTTTGTGAGTAGTATCGGACGTGTTTGAGGACCTGAGTCCCATCTTCAGCGAATAGTGAACATTTTTCTCTCATTCATGAAGATCAATCACCACATTCTGTTCGTTACATACGGCATGCGGACAAACTTCCAAAAAAATGAACTTCCAAATAACGACATCCTCTATGTAAGGATTTTTAGGATTTTAAGGATTATTGTGTATGGCTCTCACATAAACATGCAATTTCTGTATGAGTAACATGGAAACATCACATCGGGTATAAATAGTAAATGAGTAAAACCAAAGGCTGGGATTCGTAACCTCCTCATCAATACTAGTCATCAGTGTAAAATAATGACGAGCTTAACCAGAAATCAGCCCCGGCCCGGGACTAACGTGATATCAGTCGGTGATGTTGAATACTACACACACCACCCCCTATCTTCTCAAGTGAAAAAATCAGCTAAGAACTATTTCCAAGATGGCTTTAATTATTAATAATCTTCCAGAAATATAAGCTGAGCACTATTATATTTGTTTTCGCCATTGAATTAGACGCCTTTGTTATCCAGTTGTTTAACTGGATTTAGTTAAAATTAGAAGTTGTATCGATCAGTGCTGCCTCCAACGGCAACAATTGAAAGTATCGACCAAGGAAATTAATTGCTGTTTTTTTTTTCGAGCAAGCAGTTGAGTGCATATTATTTTTATTCACTTCATCTGGGCGATTGTCGAGCCCAAATAACTTTGAAACAGTGGTTGGGTTTCAGTTTTGTTATTGTGAATTTGAAATGCAATGCGACACTTACTATTTTTGAGTTATTATTTGTATATCAGTTTGTAAACGTTCGGGTTTGTAGTGAACTCTGAAGAGAATGAGCCAGCAGGTGGATCTGGAAATCACAGCCTACTAGAAAAATTTGACTTCCTTTATTTTTCCTTTCTTCCCTTCCAACTTACCTAATTTATTTTCCCATTTAGATCATATATGCAGAGGCCAGGGGTGAGTTCACAATTCATTATTAATATTCTTCTCAATGTTGCTACAGGAACGAAATGTGTTCATTGTAATATAATTTATTTAAAGTTCATGCAGTCTACTTGTCATAACATTTCGCTCAACAGGCCAGATTTTGGGGTCCAGCTTTAATAGTCAGAACAATATTTTATGCTAATTGGTTTTAACTGCAAAATAACTCAATCAGTTAAAACTAGAAGAACTGTAGCTTCTAGCATCAACAGCCGGTCTACTGTAGATAGTTGAGGTAGAAGTCAAAATAGTTCAGTGTAAGCTTTTCAGAAATCGGAATAATTTTCCACATCTGAACATAACTTAATTCAATCTAAGTTGAATTATAAGATGAGCAATGATCACATTGAATTGATTCTGTCAGTCATGCTACATACAGCATACAAGCATAATAATAACGTTGTGCTTTGATTCAAAGGATACAATTACCACAGATAAATAGAATTATGAAATATATGCACGCCAATATGCCTATCGAAGCAACTCCACCATAAGCTCGGATTCCATCATACATAACAACATTCCAATCCTCACCAGTCAAAATCTGGAAAAGAAGAATTTACATCAGTGGCAACGACTTTCGGAGGGGGGGGGGGGAGGGTGGCAAGGCACTTTCTGTACCTCCAGCCCAAATTACTGTGGAGGGGGGGCAGGGCATACATTTTGTCCCTCCTCTCCCCCAATGTTTTAGCCAAGGAAAATTACATGAAACTGGTCAAGTACTTCGCTGGTTCAAATTACATTTCTATCCCAAAGTACGCCCTACAAAAACAATAGAGCTGCCTAGCTAATGTAATTCTTTGACGATTAATTTCTTCATTAATTGAATTCTTCGTCTATTATTGATAAATAGTATTCATGAATGAATCTTCAGTAATCTGGAGCTTACAAAAACATTTTGTTTATCACAAACTTATAGACCTGTATCTTTCGTCCATGTTTTAACTGTTTTTGAACCTAGCTTATACATCTACATCATATTATATCGTGAGAACAACCAAACATCTGTTGGTACTAGACACCTTTCAATAATTATTATCCCAGTTAAAACAGAGATATTGTGATATAGTAACAAAGATTAATAATCACTTCCACGAAGCTTATAGAGTGGAAGAATCAGCTTAGAAAAGGTCTTGACCTAGAACAAATTGCAACAAAAAGATTCCTTATGGAAATGATAACTAAGTTAATACCCATATCTTCAACATAATAAGTGTATAGACTACTCCAGATAAACCTCCCGATTGCCGGTCGGGCACCTTAACCACTAGACTATAGTGACTCTTCTGCCAACTTTAAAATGAGCGCTGCTGTGCAGAAGGGTCTCTATAGTCTAGTGGTTAAGGCGCCCGACCCGAAATTGTGAGGTCCGTGGTTCGATTCTCGGTGGTGACTGATATTTTTGTACAGTAGCATTCATCGATTTCCATCAGCTATTTAATGCTGTTGTCAATATCTGCCATTTCGGAAGTCTTCAGTATAGATTAATAGCACTTCGAGGATTTCAAATTTAATAAATTCTGTTCCTGTAGCAGGGAGTGAGCAATAATTTCAAGGAAACAAACAATGAAAAGAGGGAAATGCTACTAGGAGGGAAGGGTGACCAAGATTCAAGGTTCAAGGTGGCTACCAAGCAGAAGAATCAGTTTGTTATGCAACCAAGAGGATCCATGGATACTATCCAAAGCTCTAAACCTAGTGGAAGTGACCATATGAGGCTGTGAATAGTAGCAACAATGTTGTATATCAGATAACTATACCTCAAAGAGGGAAACCAAGAGTGGTTCATTTTAATCACCTGACTCCATTTTGTGGCAATAGCAAGGCAGAGAAAGGACAAGCAGCTCAGAAACAAGCACTACATCCTTAGAGGGGTCTGTTGATGATTCAGGTCTTGCATCAGGAGGAGTTTTCATCCAAATAAGTAATTGGGATTTGTTTATTTTTCTCAAGGAGTATGCACTGGCACACTGTATCATTAGCAACTTGGCAGAATCCCAAGGCATTGCTACAGGATTCAAGCAGAAGTTTGGTGGTCTCAGGGACCTGGAACAGCAAGGACCAGTGGAAGGAAATGCTCTTCATCTGCAGGGGCATGGTAAGTATCTCTTCTACTTGGTGACTAAGGAGCAGCCTAAGAAGAAGTCATCTTATGATACATGCTTTGTGAAGGAACTAAGAGTGAAGACCTGGCTTACCAAAGTTTGGTAGTGAATATGATGGCTTGGACTGGACAATTGTGAAGCCTATGCTGAAAAGTGTTTGAATCTACTGGCATCCAGATAACCATTTGCATTTTCAACCCTTGGAGGATCAATTTGGAGCCAGCCAGTGGCCAAAGCCGACTTTAACCACCACAAGGGCTTTTGTTCTGGGACAAGACGATTTCTTATGATGGTGATGGTGTTACAGAATTCAAATGAAGAGGAGAAGCTTCATATGCCTGCAATGGTCAACAATGTCATAGCGACTTTGTTTACATTGGAATTGTTATTTACACAAAAATTTGGTGCCTGCTATGTAAACAGTTCAGATGCTTGTTATTTCTCTATTTATCTTTTCACTCTTGCTCACTTCCATGCATTAAATGCTCTAGATGAATCTATTTTACTCGAAGCTTTTTGGAATATGCTGTATAAACAAAGGAGACATCAACAATGGTACTGGAATGTTAAAGCAAAGTTCGTTTGTATAAATTCGAAGACCATTTGTAGTCAGTCAATATTGATTCAGAAAGTTATTGAATTGAATTCCTGGATTTCTTGTTCCATAACGATCTGTGTTGTTAATATTAACTTTTCGTGGTAAATTCAACGACTTGCAGCCAATTTTACTTGAGAATAAATCATATTTTTAATCACTTCAGTCCAACGTTTTCGAGTCATGGAGACTCATCTTCAAAGACTCGGCCTTTGAAGATAAGTCTCCATGACTCGAAAACGTTTGGCCTGAAGTGATTAAAAATATAATTTATTCTCAATTATTATTGAACTGCTTGTATATTTTATTTGTTACGGTATTCAAGTGATAATCACTAATTAGTGTCTGCTGTTAGTTGATTGTGTTAATAAAGTCTCGCATGTTACTTTAAAGTGTTGCCAGCATTATTTTAGTGTGACAGTATATAATAATTATAAAAGCACAATAGGTTCAAATTGAATAAAATCCAACATTTGAAAGCCTTTATATTGTTAAATGATCTATCAATTGAGTAGGAGAGAGGACCTCGAATTCTAACCCCGCCTTTGCTAAAGGCAGTCAATCAATCAACCAATCTTTCAATCTCATTTTCAAAGAAATTAATAAATAATATACTACAAGATACTACCAAATCTATAATAATTGGAATATTTTGCATTTCAATAGTTCTATTCACCTAGTAAATTAATCTACTCTACTAAGGCACGACATGTTCTAGAGTAGTTACATTATTTTATATTTTTTAATCATCTCCCAATCTCCCAATGTTTGACTGTCGATTTTTGTTTGCAAGATATGATTTGCTTTTAATTTGCTAGTGAGTGCTATTGTTCATACGCTTTCTGAAAGTGGACTGAACATTAAAGGTGCCAAATGACTGTAGGCTAGTATCTAATATAAAGATCCTTTTTTGAAATATTTGTGATAACGAGATGCCTGAATCTTGTGTTATGCAGATGATTCCTGTTCTGGTCATGTCATGTCATGTTAGAGTCCAGACATTTTGATCAAGACATTCAGAAGGAATTGGTTTCATTCAGACAAATATCCTGTTGTTTATCAACGTATATTTTATAAGCATCAACTATTTAGAAGGAATCGATAACTTGTAGAATCTATTAGCTTGACTGATAATTGAGGCAAGGCCATGTTTCAGACAAACTTGAACTGTGAATGTAAGTATACAATCTTACCTGGAAGACGGTCAGAAGGCTTTGCCAAAAACTGTCAAAATTACTGCGTGGCTTATTTTGCGTTGGCTCAAAATTGAATTTACCACCAAACACTTGCATTCCCAATAGAGCAAATATAACAATAAAAAGAAACAGTAGTAGTAATAAGGAAGCAATCGATTGAATTGAGTTCAACAATGAAGCTACTAGATTGGACAGTGACCGCCAATATCTGAAACCAACACAATCATATCAGCATGTCCTATGAATGATAAATGAAGCCTTCCTTGAGGCTTTCTCAATTCAAGGGAACCTTGAAGACCCTCTAGAGAAGAAGTTTTTCAAGTCTTTCTCGAGATAAGAAAGTCTCAAGGTCGGTTCATATATATATATATATATATATATATATGAGCTCAAGGCTATTACGCTTGCAATAGTGACATCTAAACAATACTCACACTTATAAGATATTCTTTGAACAGCCAAAGTTTTAGCTTGATTTTGGAAAGACAAGTTGAAAGCTTTGCTTGATTAGCAGGCAATAAACAGCAACCTTCCTTTTACAAAGAAGATTATTAGCCTTTGGCTTTACAAATAAGTGCCAAACTTATGCTTGAACCAGAATAATCCCAGCCTTTTACGAATTGCAACGCTGCCAGATATGAGACCATGTAAGCGGCTGATAGTAGAGTACCACCAACCTCAACGTACGAATTGGCAACACTAACTGTGGCGTATTGCCTAGTCTACAAGCCTGACGCTAGTAGTCAGTAGTTGGTTTGTCATCGCAGTCAGATGTTTCTTGCAACACCGATCTTCCTTCCAGCCGCCTAATTTAATGGCGTGGAGTATAGCAGCCTACTATATAGCTTGTTAACTATTTTTATAATAAGTAGATCTATCTATCTTTAAAAAATCAGTGATGACTTGTGATGATCGATGGTGCTTAGTCTGATTATCGATATAGATTTTATATTAAATATGAAGTAAAATGAGGATGATACCGTAATTCATTTTCACTTACTTGGTAACTTTGAATACTCTTAATAGTCGAACGCAGCGAAGCACGGAAACGCCTAACGGTGGCATTACGTCAGTTCTTGTTAAAACCATTTCACCAATACTCCCAATAACGACAAAACAATCAAATCGATTAAAAAGTGAAACAAAGTAGCCCTGTAATAGATACAAATCACAATTACAAAAAAGAACTAAATATTAGACTGGTGTCTAATAATAATAATAATTTAGAAGCTTTAAATTATAAACCATGAACGCAATGGGAATTGAAATTGAACTAAGGCAGGATTCTCCACAGGATAATGATGTATCCCAACCAGTTTTGAATATAAACAGAAGATACACTTATGGGCCTATGGCGCTAGTGTATTGTACATATTTGAAGAGATGATCAGCAGCCAGGAAGACGACTCATCGGCTCATATTGTTTTTCGGTTAACTGTCTGATGTGTTTGTATTTTTGTTTTACAACTTTCTTCTTTTTCATGTATCAGGCCTGAAAATTATTTCTTTAGTTTACACTCCAAACTTTGATTCAAACCAATCTATAGCTTTCTTCACACATGTGATGTCACAAAAATGTATTGAGCTATTTTAGTTGAATAGGAAAATTATTGTTCTTAACTTATAACTTAATTATATCTATAACATATCTAGTTTTGTTGGATTTGTAACTTAATAACTTAATTATTATTAATGCACTAAAAAATAAACTTTTCTATATGAAATTACAAACTTGAACTTCCTTCAAAATCTATGGTTAAATCAAAATCGTTGAAACAAAAGTGAACGGCCTTTCTATAGCAAAAATTTGAAATCGAATAGATTAGGGTTTGGTAATCATGAATCAGCGGTTTGTGAATTGGTGTTTGTGCAACCGGCTATAAAAATACTATCATCAAAGACCCTATCTTTGATTTCAATTTCAATACTTTTGAACCAACTATTTCAACTTCATGAAGTGAAAGAATTAGATTTGAGATGCTAATTTCCATATTTTTCCAACATCACAACCAATAATCATCCTCACAAGGATATATTAGCCTTTATCTGCAGACTATCACTCACCTGAAATCCTAAACTATACATCTTTAATAACATTTCCATCGTGAAGAGTGCGACAAAGAACATATTTGTATGTTCTGAAAAAGAAAAATATTGATATTAATTTATAGAATGTTGGAAATTGTTTTGAAATAGTAGTTGTTGAAATAATAAGATACAATGACATATTTATAAATATCCCATTCGGGCTATTGATCAAATATTATAACTTTTTTATTGCAGATGATGCCCACATGCGTCTGGAGACTTGTGCGTGTGTAATGAGAGGAATGAGTGAGTGATGAGAAACATCCATGGCTGAATGAGATTCGAACTTAAGTTACAGCCTTCAGGCTGTAGAAAACGAAGCCACTCAGAGCCTTATCTAATCACAGACACGCACTTCAACCAACTGCGCTACTAGAGCCGCCATTATTATTTATTAACAGTGAACATGTATATCAAAGATAGATTTTTTTGTAATAGATGTCGTTAAAATTAGTCTTGATGACTAACCATTAATCTTTCATAGACTTCTCACCCTAAAATGAAAAATTATTTACATAGTTTCAGCTCATACATTATGCTAATAAGCACCATCTGTTACAACAAAACTGGAGCAGGGTTTACAAGAGCAAGATTTTAATTGACAAAGATGATAGTTTTATTAACAAAGTCCCTGTAAAAAACAAATAAGACAGAATTGAAGAATGGATAACTGATGATATCCTTGCACAAAGAAAGGGGGTTAGAGATGCATATAATGAATTGAAAACATTGCATTACTAGTTTTGTTGGATAGGCGATTGACCAGGGCTCCTTACATTGAAAAAATATTTTGTAAAATTACATCTGGTATTTGTCCTGCGACAGCTTGATAGATTGAATGGCAAAAAGTTAATTTTATACAGCTTATCATGGTCTTTCAATATCACATATTATTTATGCTATCTTAGAATGGGGTAACTCATCAAAACAGAACCTTGATAGGGTGTTTATGATCCAAAAGAAAGCTGTTAGGTACATGGGAAAAGCTTGATTCATGTACGCCTGTTCAGTATATTGCTGTTAAAAAACCTGCTCCAGTTTTATTGTCTGCTTCAAACAATTAATATTCCCCTGTTCACACTCTTAAATTTAAGAGACTTGCAGCCGGTTACACAAAATTCAATTAAATAAGGAGTTTAATGCCAGTCAACTAACTGTCGTAAGTGTAACGGGTTAATTTCTGTTGCACAAAGATCCATTAGTTATTTTTCGTTAACCAAATGGGTACAATATGGCAAAACTGTAATCTGATCAACAGCTGATTCTGAAGTTGAGAAGAAAGATGAATTAGAGTCTTTCATTGTGAATTATTTGAATCATTATTCAACTATCTCAATATTATTATGTTCTTAATAGATTTTATTCATTTTGAAAGGTTTTTAACACCTACGACCTAATGTGCAGTTTCATGTTCTGGTACAATAAGACGGGCTTGACGGGAGTTATTGAGATTTAATTCTCGGTGAACAAGCGGTTAAATATCTCTTACGCCAGTTAGCCTAATCGGCGTTATCGCTTGTAATTGTCCTTTGTGTAACCAAATTCTCTCCATTAAGTTTAATCTCCGTAGAATGACATCATTCGACGGGGATTAAATTTAATTGGCTTTCGTGCAACCGGCCAAAAGTCTTCTAACTGTACCTTGCTTGCATGTGTAAGAAGTATCATTATATATAATTATATAAAAATGAGTGATATAAACCAAAATTTCAATGTGCAATGTTATAATTCACGAAACTGAGAAGATTATCACTTGGTAAGTGAGCAATGAAAAGAAGCTTGGTCAGCCTTTTCAGAAGTGAAATGCATCCCTCTAGCATCTCCAATATAAGTGGGTAAAACATTGAAATACAGTGTCAGTTTTAATATTAGATTGTTCATTAAGTATTTTGTCATGGAAAACATCACAGAATTAAATGACTTTCAATGAAGCCTTTTCTGAAATTTTTCTTCCAATCTCTCTTCTAGGCTCTAGCTAGCTAAACTAATGTAATCTCGCGACTACAGCCAGATGAGTCTTCCACAACTTCATCAGTCATATAGTCAGAGTCTATAGATTGCTCGAAGAGAGAGAGCTATATTGCAATGAATATCTCCATTTGGATGGGTTTGTAAAGAGTGCTTAAATAAAACAAATTTATAAACAAAAAAAGAAACCGACTTCAATGAAATGATACGCAAACATTAAATAATACTCACGTACTAAAAAGGTTTAAATAAAGTATTTACTTTAAACTGAGAAAATTTTAAATTTCTTACAAGTAATCTTTTGAAGTCGGCGCCAAATTTCCTATAAACTTCTAAAATATAACATAATTACTCTGAGACGTTTTCCACGACAAAATAATCTTTCAATCTATCTTGAACAATCTAATATCAAAACTGACACTGTATTTCAGTAAAAGTGAGTGTAAATCCGGTGGTTTGGAACCCACCTAAAACTGTAGGTCCAACTCATCAATCACCATCATCCAATTCATTACCCACGCAAAGGTCTCAGACCTATGTGGGCTTCATCCTCCAAAAAAAAATAGTGTTAGTTTTGATATTAAATAGAATTTCTTATCAACTTCATAAAATATTTGGCGCCGACTTCAAAAGATTACTTGTATGAAATTTAAAATTTTCTCAGTTTAAAGTAAATACTTAATTTTAACCTTTTTAGTACGTGCGAGTATTGTTTAATGTTTGAGTATCATTTCATTGAAGTCGGTTTCTTTTTTTGTTTTAAAATTTGTTTTATTTAAAGCTTTTTAGTTGAATTTTCAAATTTTGAAAACATGTGAAATTTCTTAAAGCCTGCATTATGAAATATTTATCAAATTAGCAAGCCAATATAACATCCAAACTCAAGTAGCCTATGGTAACTAAAAATCCACCTATAAGGATAGATAAACTAAGGAAAATTCTACAACGCTTTATTTAATGTGAAATATTATATTTAGGAAAATTATATTAGTGAAATGCTTCATAAAAGTGAAATGGCTTTTGATTCATCTTGATGTGGTCCCTTTCAGAATATACGGTACCTACACTGAAATAGTAGGCCTATATAACGTTACAAGTGCGGAAAATTGTGTTTACTGTATGATAAGTTAACGCACAAGACGAAGTCGAGTGCGCTATTATCATACGAGTATGGTAAACATCTTCCCGGGCGAGTTACGAACGATATATTTCGTGATACTAACTTAGTATAAAATATAAAAAACATAAACTTTGAGCTAGTACAACAAGCATCATCAAACATAACCTCAAAATTGATCACATCAGTGAAATTAAAAATACTTCTAAGATCAGCTGTTTTTCCAAATTCTCTGTGAATTGGCGATTATTACGCAAAATTGATAACTTTGAAGAATATTGTTCAATTATTTTTTTGAAATGAACGATTTCAAAAACATTTTTCACTTCAACTCATGATTGAAACTAAATAACCTTATTCCTATGACTCCATAACATGAACTAAATTATTTACAATTTTCACATGAACATATGAACAGAAATATTATGTTCTTCTTATTCTCAATTCAAATTAAGTTCACGTGATTGGTCGAAACGGGACATTACAGGCTTGTTTGCAAGCTGAACCAGCTTTGGGTAACTGATGTCGTTTACCCAGCATAGTTGCATTGCATCAAATATTTTCGAAGATCGTCTAGATGTGAAGCGCTCCATATGATACAATGATCAGCCTGGTAAACGACACTGGTTATCCGACTGGCGGTTATGTGTGGAATTATCCTATTCAAACTTGATTGAAATGAAAACATCAAAGAATGCTCCTTTTTGTTTAATATTGGGGTAAGCAGGGGTGCCCACCCCTCCTAAGTCTCATGACGCACCCCCCCCCCCTAAATTTATCACCAGACCCTCCCTTATAAGATAGGCTCCCTCAAGCTTTATGATACATCCCCTTACATTTAGCACCAACCCCCCCCCCCCCCCATAAATTAGGCCCCCCAAAAAAATATGAAAAAGTAAGCCCCCCGTATTCTTTCTAAAACTAAAAGAAGATTTTTATAATTATTGAAAAAATTCAAACCCAGTCAATAATATACAAAAAGTATGTATATTTCTTGAGATTCTTTACAAAAAAAAATACATGGGTAATATAGGTAACATTTACATAGGTAACATTTTTTTGTAAAGGTAAAAAAGAAATATAATGAAATGAATATTTGAACTTCTGCTCAATAAACTTAATTGCAAAATACCTAAAAAAGAATGAGAACCTAAATGGTTTTTATACAATCAAATATTATTACAAATACACAATGGTTCAATAAAATGGAATAAATACCTATAAGTTTATGTTCGGTGTACCAATTACATTAAGGTTAAATAATTCTACAAAGTTGTTCCTCTAAAGGAAGTGAAAACAATGAGTTGATAACTTCATTTGTAAAACACAAAAATTCAAAATACTAAGTCATTTATGCTAATATTTATTGGACAGTAGTTAAACAACAGGTTATTTACTTAGTGTAGTATCTTGGGAGAATTTATGTATGAAGTACATAAAAGGCACAAATTTCATGTATAGTTATTTACAACAGACAATCGAAAGAAGCGTCTTTCAAAAACAAAATAAAAACATAGTTGACCTATCAAAAATTACTGCATTTTTAGAATTATTTGGTAAATTTCGCTATAGCAGTTCTTACTTATTAGTAAATAGTTATTGTAAAATACATTAAAAACATCAACAGTTTGAAGTAAACACTTTAAATTTGTATGCTGTGACCATCTACAAGTTAGCTAGGCACCTTCTAAGCTTGTTAAATCTATCTCTTCAAACCCTACATAGCAGTTTTTGTCTTTGGGATGAGGAAACAGAAATTTTTTTAATCATTTCTTCGTTAGAAATATACTCAAGTACATATTTTTCTGCAGGTAGAACCATTAGATTGGACAACCATGAGTCTCCCAAAGCTGATCTGAGTCTGTTTTTGATAATTTTAACTCGACTCATTGCTCTTTCCGCTAATCAACTAGTAGGTGCTAAGGAGAGTGAAGTTGTATAAACCTCTTTCAGAGCACTCGCTTAGCGTCTCGCTAAGCTTGAATAATAACTTCCTGCACAAATCCTAAACATAACTATTTTAACTAATTCATATTCAATAGTATAGTAATAATTATAAATCTATTGTCATTAATTGGCATTGTGGACCCCCCCCCCCCCAAGAATTTCAATGACGCAGTCTGCGTCATAGCCCCCCCCCCCCCCTGTTGGCGCACCTGGAGTAAGTATTGGGCCGATCCTTGCGAAACTTGGATGGGACCACCGCTGAGCGATGCTCTTTCATTAAAAAAAAAAATCATCGAAATCGGTTCAATAGTGATCGAATGATTGATGTACAAACATTAAAAAAAACAAGTCGAATATAGAACCTTGTTCTTTTTGGAAGTCGGTTAAAAAGACTACTCATTCCTAGTTTTTACATATTCTCCAAATAAAATTTCAAAACCAAGCTGGCTATATAAATCTCGAATTGTTACCTTGAAACTGGTCCAACCATCCAGGCTGCTGATAGTGCTCAGTCGCTAAAACTCCTGTATTTAAAAATACTAATACTATAATGAGCCAATAGAAAGCCTGCGACTTCACAGCTTTTCTACATCCTCTTCTTATTCTCCTATTTACTCTGCAAAAATAAATTAATTTGTGTTATCACGTTACACAATATTGAACATGATCACCATTATATTTCAAAACTTTTCCAATATTCTTCTAGATGACAATATCTTTCCCAGTTGTTGAAGAATTCGTTATTACTGAATATTGATTTCATAAGAATAAATTGATCTAATAATGAAAATTTCATTTCTCAAACAAAGTTTCAAATCAGTTGTATTTCAGTAGTAAATGTCATATTATTGTCTCACTAACAATAATAATATGATACCAGTGATAAAATCAAGTGTCCATCCTATTAAACAGTGAATTTTTCACTCAATTTTTAATAATTCCACTATTCTTATAATTCTAAGACTCAACAGTTTATTCAAAATAGTAATAGTAAAGGAATGCAGATTCAGCTAGTGTTTGATAATTCATATTTGCAAAGTTGTACCTACATTGAAATTTTACAAATGCAAGTAGATTGTCAATAGAAATATAACCAAAATGATTCTCTTACTAAGATTGGGATTTTTTTGAGTCTGAGACATGTGCGTGGGTAATGAATTGGATGATCATCATCATTGATGAGTTGGACCTACAGTTTTAGGTGGGTTCCGAACCACCGGGAAGTGATTTTACAGCAGAGATGATCTTTTTGCTGGCCAATCCAATCGGGCACCCTTACAAAGAGCGCCCAGGATTTCAAAACATAAAAAACTATAAATTTGTAGAATTTAGTCTCAAAGCTTAAATAATTTTAACTACAAAATTTACTGTTATTGAAATGTAGCAGACAAGTTGACTCACCTATCAAAGTCTTTCTTCTTTTTTCTCCACCACGGCTCTTGCATTTCAGTTTCATCGCCTTCTAGCCTATCAGCTGATTCTGTTTCACAGGATTTTTCTGAAAAATAAAAAATGCATTAAAGGATATTATTCTTTTTGGGAATATTTCATTGTAGCAATTCTAAAAAAACCTATCTGTCTGTAAATAAATATAGCCTGAAGCTCTTATATTGGAAGCTTAGATATTATTAAGCTATGCAATTTGTTGGCTGGTGGAACCAAGTAAAATTGGTTTCTAGTGCTTGCCACTGTCTTTCATTTCTCATTTCCCAACCTCATAATAACATATTGTGTCAATGGTATACTTACAATTATAACATATTAGATGCATCAAAACAGCGAAGTAGGCTAGAATTTGTTTGAAATTTCAATTCATTCTAAGCTGTTTACTGTTGAGCTGCTTATTGTAGTAGAAATTAAAATTAGCGTAATCCTTGTTAACGCCACCTCTAGTTGTTGACGGAGTGACACTCCATTTTGGCTCCTGTCTATGCTTCACTTGAGCTCAACATCTCTTGTACTGAACTCAGTACTCTTTGATGCCAACTTGCCAACCATAAATTAACCTATTTGAAGGGGATACTGTACAAATAATTTAATAGATTATATTTCCTTGTCATTAAACTTTTCAAGCAATAGACAACGCCACAACATGGACGTCGTCAGCTATCATTTATTGGGGGGGGGGGGGACGTATCACTTAATAAGTGGAGAGGGGTTTAAAGATTCATCAAGAGGATTGGGGGCCAGGGATCCTCTATTAAAGAATGTTGAAAAAAGTCTATAAATTCAACAACACTGTATATAGATCATAAAGAAGTCTAAGTAAAGAAAATAGGGATTTAAAATTAATATAAGCCTACAATAACTGTAATCGAAAAGTTAGGTCACTACAAGTTCTGTAGTTCAGCTATGAAATTATCATTAACTGCTAAAATCTTGCAGTTTAGAATGTAGCCTAGTCCATTCATTGTGTCCCTAGAATATGCGTAAATGAATTTTTGATGAATCTTGCAGTGAGATATTGAGTGTAAAGAAAGAATAGGTACGTTCCACTCTATAATCCCTTGATATAATACATAAGTCGACATTGGGTGTCAGTTACTGGATAAAGTTGATTGAGAGCCTTGAAATGAATGGGCATATTGAATTTCGCTTTATTATGTGTTATCATGGCTGAATCTGGCCCAAGCAAAATTTCAGACATGGTCCCCAGTGGCTGACATACTATGTCAGCTACTTGTTGAAAAATAAAGCCTACCCAATAGATTGAAATCCCCCAATTAACATAAAATATGAAAATCCCCCAATAAGTGAACATAGGGTATAATGATGTTGAAGATCACACTCACACATACATTCATCACACTTACATACCTACAACAAAAATCACAAGATAGCAGCATCATTCAGGAAACTCAAACATAAAATAGCATACAGAACAACTAACTCACTCAAAAACACCTGCATTCTCAGACAACACCTCAGAACAAATACAATAGATCTGGAATTTACAAATTGAAATGCAATGACTGCAACAAGTTCTATATAGGACAAACTGGCAGGACATTCACCACTAGATTCAAAGAACACACAAGAGTAATCTCACACCCAAACACACATTCCACTTAAGAAACTTAATGTTTTAGAACAATATGAGATTTACAAACACTCAAAACAGCAACCTGACAACATTATAAATGATCAACTTAATTTCTTCTCACATACCCTTTTTGACAAAATAATCCCAATTTCAAACCTCCCGCTTATTCATCCCCCCACCCCTCCACCCATCAAACATCCATAACCCTCAAACTCATACCTCAAATCAGTGTACTGTGGGTCGTCTGACGATGCTGTTGACAACAGAGTGAAACGCCCGTCACGTCATAACGTGTCATAATTTCCACTTAAATTGTTTTTCAAGTCTTTACAGGGTATAATCAACATACGGTATATCCTATCATTCTAAGCATTAGTCAATTTTATATAATCATTATTTTAACAGTACATGGATATCTTCAAACACTGTTACTTCAATATTTCCCAAAGAATTCCACCTAGAAATAAAGGATTCTTGTAGACTGACTGACAGCTTATCCTCAAAGAATTTTTCCCCTTCAAAAATGATACCCAGCACAATGTACCAGGTACCAGTTTACGAAGAAGAAACTACTTATTGTCAGTTACAACATTCTCATACTTACGTTTGCCATCCTGATTGAGCATGTGATCTTCACCTTCTGGCTCAATATCCTCTGCCTGAGTAATCCAATCAAGATAGCCTCTAAGGTCTTCTTCTATCTGCTGCTTCTCTCTCAATTTGTGAAAGTCACCCCTCGCCTTTGCCTTCTCTCTTTCTTTGGAGAATTCTCTGGAAAGAGTAATTCATTCGTTTTACTGATTATAATCCTATACTCTAGTTCTATCACAATTTAATAAGAATGAATAGTCAACTAATGTTAAACATGTTTGAATAAGTATACATTGAGCTCAATAGCAGTTATTCCATTCTCTTCGAAGGCTATGATTTAGTCCTAGTACTATTAGTATTCAGTGGAGGATCCACACTCCGAATGGATGGGATCGAGTTTTCCATATGGAACTGATTAACTTATTATTAGAGCTGATTGTTTTGATTCTAATGTTTCCTACTATTTCATTAAGCTTCTCATAGCTGCATCAATATCAGCGCGACTTGCCTTGCTTGACTGTCGACCTAATACTAGCAAGTATACAATTTTAATACTCACCCGCTGAGGACACCAAGAATTAGATTCATCACAAAAAAGGCACCCAAGATAACCATAGAAATGAAATATATCCACTGCCAAGTATTTCCCAAAGCATCTTCTATCTGTAACAATTCAACCAATGAGTAAGATAAAAATTTGATATCGGTAAGCATTTACATTTTTTTTCAATAGAACACTGAAGACTTATCTAAACGTGGACTCTACCGCTGATGCCAAGCTGATTGGTAAATCAGAGTAACCCAGCTGGGTTTCATTAATTAATGATTCCTGGATTTCTTGTTCCATGATGAACTGCGTTGTTAATATTAACTTTTTTGGTGAATTTAACAACTTGCAGTCAATTTTTAATTAAGAATAAGTAATATTTTACTCACTCTCTAGGCCTGGAGATACTTGGATTTTCTGTTATTTATTTTCTATCCGCATGTTTGCCAACTTTCATTGAGCTCATTGAAGGCAGATTCTAGGGACTGTTTATCAAGACAACATCATCTGCATATTCCATGCTGTTCACCCTGTTCATTATTGTTCCTCTTGGATTTATAGTAATGAACTTTTCCAAGCTTAAATTGAAAAGCATAGCTGATAGCACATCTCCTTGTCTAAGTCCTGTGTTGGCTGTGAATCCACTTGATAGTATTTCTTGTACTTTTACTTTATATTTTGTGTTTTGTAGTGTCATTTTGTCAAACATACCAGCTTCAGTGATATTCCAAACTCTATTATTGTTTAAAATAGACTATTTCTCAGTCTGCTATCCAACGCCTGCTTGCAGTCTATATGCAGATCTACGTTGTTTATATAACACTTTTTTTTAGCCTAACTCTGCCTTAGATGATCCTAAGCCAATGTTGCAGAAGGAGGGACGTAAATGGCTGGTTAAGGAGTCCTGGTGGGAGTACTTATGCTGAACAGGTGCTACCAGGGAATGCTCTAGTTGACAGTGCATACTAACCAGCAGCAAATCCTACCCCAAATGGGGATTGGTGAAGTTGAATTTCCGGCTCCTCATATCAGGAACCCTTCAGCTAAGGCTAAGGGGAAGGAAATCTCTAACAGAAAAACCCTAGTCCTCCAGGTTGGGGGTTGTATGCAGGGCTACCACACTGCACCATAAAAATGTTATTATTATGAAGCCTACAGATGCCTTGGAACCGGACGGGAATAGAAGGAATAATATAAGGCCAGCCAAAAAATATAATTAGGATGATGGAGCATAAAAATAAGAAACCCAGAAGAGAACGAGATATATTTTTCGCAACCTGGAATGCTAGAAGTTTAATAGAGCAGGAAACACTGCTGTGCTGAGGAATGTTTATTTCTCAAAAACAGTATTCTGACGAAAAATTCCTGAAGTAAATATTTGGAAATTTGTAGTTCAGATCATCAATTGAATTTTAGAATTTTTTGGTATGCACGAACATTTTTGTACAGCTCTGTCTCAAAAACTACAAAAGGTAAAAATATGAAATTTGTTTTAAGTTGTAGAGAACTAAATTATACTTAGTGGCATTGGCGTAGCAGGTGGGTTTTCCAGGTTACAACCCTCCCTTGAGCCTGTGAAAGAGGCCCCAAAAACAAGTAGGAAGGCATCAATAAAAATACGACATCAGTTACTGGAAGTGAAAAGTTTTCATGTGTAAATTATGTTACAGCTAGAAAAAATATTATAATTTCAATACTTTAATTAACTAAAAAATATGTTATTTAAAGTCCTACAGAGGGGATGGTGCGAACAAGGCAAGTTTCTTTGGGCATCAATGACAAGGGACCACATAATTTTACAAATGTAAGCAAGCGACAAAACAAAAATAAATAATGGGCCCCAAATTGTCTAGCTAGTGGCCTCCAGTTCCACTTTTTTCTCCAGTTTAGACCTCTAGAGGCCTCTTAGGGGACACGGAATGCCTATCCTTCACCATTCTAACATGAGGAAAATTTTCTCAAAAACCACTTAGCCGATTGCTTTCAAATTTTCAACATACCTTAATTAGCTTTTCTCCTGATAGCTGAGTTTTTATGGTTCGCATTATGACAATAGATGATATCTGATAAAAAATCCAAACTCATGTTTTCAGCTTATTTTTTCAACAGAAAAATATTCTTAAAAAAATTTTTTCGATGGATAATTTTGAAAAAAAAACTCAGCTTATTATATAGCTAAGCTTAATGTTGTGTGAAAATTTCAGCAGGATAACTCCATTACTTTTTGAGAAAATGTTCCTTATGTGCCAAAAATCAAATTTTTCAGGAAACGCCAAAAACTAAACTGGAAGTAGAACTGACAGATCTACTGGTGGGTAATTGTCGGCTATCACTGGATTTTCTTTCAATCCCCTTCCGGCTCTTTGTCGAACAAGTCGGCTCTTTGTTGTTATTTGAAGAACAAGGCATTATTATGATTTGATAAAATACTAGTTATCTAAAACATGAACAAAACCAAAGTTTGTACTTGAATATCTTTGAAAAATGCAACCGAATACACTCATATTCTCATACCATGACCGTGTATTCATAAACATAACCGCAAAAGTATAAGCAACAGCACACTTCAGCACTGAACAAACACATGCTTGTATTATTGCCAACATCACAATGCACATCATAGTACAAAAATCGTGAAAATCGGTGGATGCATTCAAAAGTTTTATTGTTTTGAAAGTGTTGTGATTTCCTTGAAATCAAAAGAGAATTAATTGAGGATGGTAGAGTATTTTTTGGAGATTCTTATATAGGCTAGGTGAAATAAACATTCAAATATCAAGTGTTGTATATCAATACATTCAAAAAACTATGAACTATCCAATGACACCAAAATTCAAAAATCAAGAAAAAATTTGTTTTTGCTTTGTGTGTCCCCTTAACAGACCCTGGAGGCCCCTGACGCCGTGGGCCGTTCGGGCCCGTTTTTATTGCCAGTGTATAATCATGTGAAGTAGATATTCAAGTACACTGTATCTAGAATATTTCAAATTTCAACGATTAACCTATACACCAGGGCACACTGATTGAATCGGCTTTGGGCCTTCAAAGGCCCCACAATGCTGGTGGGTTCCAGTCCAGAGTTTTCAGAGCCACCCAACATGGGTTTAAAGCAAGGGCGGATTAAAGGGGGGAGCGGAGGGGGCGACCGACCCCCCCGAGGGCTTGCACATTTTAAAAAATTAAAAAGGGTAACACTTGTGACATGCACACGGTTAAATTTTAATTGTCCCGCCACATCTATGACAGACTGAATACCTCCAACTTGTCTTACCACTCCGCCTCCGCCGGCCGGGAATTAACAAATGTTGTAATACTTATTTTGTCTTATTTTCTATATTACCTTTACTTTATCTAAAACTGTTGAAATAATTTTAATTCAATGTCGAATTAACAAATGACAGAGAATGAAGGAAATCTTATATCAAGTGAAATAAGTTTGAATAAGATTAATCTTTTATAGAATAGGTAGGGCACATACATCTCTGTTTGTTTTTGACCTAATACGTATTTATTGTAGTACTGGTATTATGAAACATGAAAGAATGTTGAGATTAATTTAAATATACATATATAGGTCTAAGAATCATCACGATCACGAATAAATTGCTTAGACTCTGTTCATTTCTCTGTAAATTTTGATAAAAATTAAGCTAGCAAAGCAATTTTTGTTCAAGACATATTGTATTGTATAAAAAAATTGTATTCCTAATTCCACATGAATATACAGAAATAAACTACTCTAGCTAGCGGAAATTTGATTGTTCTTAAACACGAAAAAATCATATTTCTACTACATTTTAAGTGCTAGAATGGTATAAAATGCGGTTAAAATTTCCAAAAATTTTATTCCATACCCCCCCCCCTCCCGACCAACGGGTATTTTTGGGGTATGTCGCCCCCTCCCATAAAAATTAATTAATCCGCCACTGGTTTGAAGGTCCCCCAGACCACTTGAATGAAGTTGACAAAGTAGGTTTGAAAGGAGAAAAGGTCTCCTAATATTTTCGCAGATGGGCTTCAAATGCTCATTTCTGTTTTTATTCAGATCTTATACACCATAGACTTTATTGTGGTCATGAAATTTGTTACGCCATGAATCAATCAACAAATAATATGAGGGAAGAGGTTGATAACCACAAAAAAAGCTTAGAGTAGCACTACCAAGAGAAACATTTTTTTTCCGGTGGAGAACCCTTGGACTCTTCAATGTTTTGGGATTCCGTCACCATCTATATGATGTAATTACAAAATTACTATAAATTAAAGTTTTGAATTGGATGTGTTAATAATTCATCCTCTCTTTGCAAGTTGAATCAAGATTCATTCAAAGTCATTATAATTTTTATATATCTACACATTCTACATATTCCAGTAATAGTGAATAGTTCGATGCGAATTAAAGAGATTACACAAAAATGGAAGAAATATTTATTGCTCTTTCTGGTGCCTCTCAGTGCCCCTTTCCCTATTAGCTTCCACAGCTTGTTCATGGAATGGTTTTCAGTTGGCCTACACTCGAATTTTATCTTTAAATTAAAATCACAATTCAAATTAGTTACACAGATTTTTTTGAGTACAGTAGGCAACTAGGCATAGAAGGATTGGTATCATTCTCTTGTTAAATTAGTGTACCAGAAAAGAAGCAAGGATAGTTTTTCTTTTACGATATGGAACTCAGATTGGACGTTAATTGAAAGAAGCTGAAAACAGAGCCGGAACTTGGTTTTTTTAGGCTTTCTGTAATAGGGATAAGAGGTCAACTTCTTGGATTTAGATGATTAACATTGTGTGAAAAATTATCTGGGTTTCTATTTTTTTTTGCATCAAAGCTTTTGTTACTGGACTAATTATTTTGAGGGAATAATATAGAGTCTGATGAAGCTTATATTAAGAAGTGGAATGCATCCCCCAGTATAAGTGAGTAAATATCATAATTTGAATAGAAATACAGTGTCAGTTTTGATATTAGATCGGAATAATATATTTCAAAACACTGTTGTTTGCTTACATAGTAAAGCACATCGGTCCACCCCTCTAAAGTAATACATTGAAAGACTGTGAGCATTGCTAATCCGAAATTGTCGAAATTTGTGATGCCGAAATTGGGTCCATCCCAATCAGAGCCGCAGTAGAACTCAGTGCCATATTCTGTGCATTCGAATCCTCCTTCACCAGGCTCTGAGCAGGGGTGTGGATCCTTCATCATTTCACCTGAACAAAGACATCGAATTTTCATGAGAAGAACAGGAATGTGCGATAACAAAGGTGTTGTGTATATGGCTATAATTAAATTCCAATTTATTTCCAATTTAAACTCACACACAATAATAAATACAAAAAATGAAGATAAAAAACAATAATAAACATTAAAATACATAAATACACGAACATTTTGCAGAGATCATAGTGGAGTGTGGAGATGAATGACCTTTCCAACTATATTTTTTAATAAAGTTGCACCCAAACTGCACCCAAGGCCACCCATCTAAGAGCAAATGGGACACTAAACTAATATACGAAGAGACGTATTTCTGAATGCTTGGTGATTTTGTCCTTATCTGAAGAGAGCGTTGAAGCCGAATACAACTGTTGGTATTCCTAGTCAATGATATCTGATTGTCAGCATGGTTTCCTTCCTGCAACGTCTGTGGTGACAAACCTTGAGTTTGTAATGAATGTTTCTGGTGTAATGGACTCTGGAGGCGGTATTGATCCTATTTATACTATACTGACTATGCAAAGGCGTCAAATAGCAATAGCCATTATCAAATAGCAGAATCATGGGCTCTGTTGCAAATACTTCTTGATTTGGGATTAAGTGTGAATTTGTTGATTTCTACAGAAGATCATAACTAAGTTTCCATTTCCAGTTTTTAGCCACTTCACTAAAAAAGGTTCGTTAGATGATTGTTTAGGAGAGTAATTGATAGAAAAATGCAAACGACTTTCAATCAGCTCTGCTAGCATATTAAAAAATTACTTTGCCAGATCGATTTAGATGTAACCATGATTAGTGAAGTTTTGTCTTCTCAGCCTTTCATTTCGAGAAGAAATCCCCTATTGCTTAGAACTCTTATATTTTAGGCTGTTGATCGCTATTATAAATCGATTTATTTGATGAATTAATGGTTCCATTTAGCTCTGGCCTATCAAATCTATACGGAACTGTACTTATTATTACATTAGTTTTTTGGCTGACTGGCACAATCTCTTCAACTTTTTCATTTATTTCAGGAAGATGTTTTAGACTAGGTTCATTTATATTATTTGAGCCACCTAGTATAAAAAATCGTTTTTACCAAAATCTTTTGTTTTCTCTTTAGCTGACTCTACAACTGCGTTTATAAGGGCACTTAGCTTGAAGCTCTGCAATTCATATTTATTTTTCAATCTTTTATGAATTAGATCATCACTGCAGTCTCGTCCATGACTGAATGTCAAGAGCAGTGCTATCCCTTTCCTATCGTTATTTTTTTGTTTGACCATTCTCCATGTTCTCTCCATTTGTTTTAGGTTCTATTTTTTGTATTAATCAGAGGTTCAGATCTTACATCAGCTTCATTCCGGTGGTTTGGAACCCACCTAAAACTGTAGGTTCAACTCATCAATCACCATCATCCAACTCATTACCCATGCACAGGTCTCAAGTTACACAGGTATACTGTCATATTCTGCTCCCATTGTATCAACATTATTGCTGACTATGTATTTTCTACTTTATTGTATTAGTCTGTAAGAATTGGGCAGTTCTGAATATTCTTTTGAAGCGAGCGCATCGCTCCGTGCTCTGTGTAGTGTTTTAGTTTTAGGATGTGAATAAAGATTGTTTTTTTAAAAACCCTTTCGAGTTGTTCGTTCGCTTAACTGGCGCCCGTTAACAGGGACCGTGGAAAGTTTTTCGGAAAATCTACGTCCGTTCGACTTACAATTTACAAGACCACTTATCTTGTTTATTACGTGATCAAAAATCCCGTACGCGAAAAACTTTGAGTGTTAACTCTTAATCTGCGGTCGAAAAATCAAAAATTTTTTTTTTCTTCAACAAGAAAAATCGTGAACTCAACTCATCCATCCAAAACAACTACCGGTAGAAACTTCAGACTCAACTTTAAGCCTGCCAGACTTCAACAATCAACAATCTATCAGAATATTTATTAAATCAACACGCTGGCCGCTGGAAGGGACAAAAGGGCCTTACAAAGAGACCTCGCCTACAGACGGACATCAGCAGCGATATCATCATCAACATCGTCATCGGAGGGCGAAGACGACGCAGCCAACTACAACTGCAACGACGACCTTCAACCTCAATCAACTTCGACTGTGAGTAATTTCGTTGTATCTCCTCCAAATTCATTAATCAAACTCCCAAAATTGCAAATCACAATGGCTACTAATACGGTTTCTAAACCTATTCCTCATGACATCCTCAAATTTATACCCCGTTATGACGGATCCTGCTATAAGCTTCCACAATTTATATCTACCTGTGAGGAATTGTATACTGCTTATTGCAATGACACTATAGCTGAAAAAGATGGAAACCACTGGCTCCTCTTCAGGGCAGCCGTAAGCCACCTAGATGGACCCGCAGAAGCGGTAGTTTTTAATAACAATTGTACAACAATTCCTGAGCTTTCAACAGCTCTAAAAACAAATTTTGCCGATAATAGGGCCGTACCAGATTTAATTTCAGAAATAACTTTCATGAAGTCCTATCAAAACGAGCACCCGATTGAATTCATTAATCGACTTGACGAGAAACGTACCACTGTTCTAACAAAATATAAATTAGATGGTGTTAAAGGTGAAATTTTAACAACTTTGATGAATCAATTGAACGCTACTCTAACTCGAACTCTCATTCATGGAGTGCATCCAAATTTGGGTTCACATTTGCAAATTTTACAAATAAAAAATTTGGACGATGCAAGACGTAAATTAATTAATGACTGTAGTATCGTTCTGAGTCAATTGAATTTCAATACAAGTGTCAATGCTATAAATAAAATAGACTCAAAAGCGTACAATCAATATTCAGTGCAATCGTTCACTAATCAAGGCTTTCGACCTAATAACAGATCATTTTCTAGCGGTTTCAACCAGAATTTCTCGAAACCTAAAGTACCTCGCTTCTCTCAACAGAATAGAGAATTTCAGCAGAATTTTCCACAAAATAACTTTGCACCATACTTTCAGCAGCCAAGGCCTAGCTATCCGAATCAATCTAATGATAATTTTCCACAAAATACCTTTGCTCCATTTTCTCAGCAGCCTAGGACGAACTATCAAAACCGACCAAATAACAATTTTCCGCAAAATAATTTTCGATTGACACAACAGCCTCACAACAACAGTAATAATAATAATTGGAATTCACAAAATACTGTCAGTATGCGCACAGTGCAATCTCACCCTTCTAATCGTACGAGAAATAATTTTAAATCTCCCTTTGAAGTGAATCATTTGGAAGAAAACTCAAATAGTCATGATGACACTGAAATTCAAGGCATGCGAAGTCAAATAGCTTCTCTAGCCGAAGCAGTCAACCAGTTGACCGATCATTTTTTAGGGGCGGGCTCACCTTACCCAGTACACCCACCCGACACTTCGAATTAAAAGCTATAAATAAATCATTGCCATATTTTATTGATGAAAATAACCAGAAATGGCTGATTGACACAGGCTCTCTGAAAAATTACATAGATCCTCGTATTCTACCCGTTGGTGTGAAAAAATATAAAGAGAACTTTATCGTTAAAACTCCCAATGGGGAAAGCAAAGGAAACGAATATATAATATATAATGCCGAAAACGTATTTTCCTTAGATTTAAAAATCAAAATGTACATATTCCAATTCTCGCCTAAGTATGATATCTTACTAGGTCATGAAACGTTAAGCCAATTGAAATCAAATATAGACTTTGGTAAAAATTTGTTGAAGTATGAACACGGTTCAAAGAAATTATTATTTATGATGCATGATTGTGAAATAAAATTGAAACCAGGCCTTAATTTAATTACCGTACCAGTTAGGTCACTGCCTAGCATTCAAACGGGGTTGCTTAAAGCTGTTTCTAATGAAAATTATCGAATTGAAGAAGGTATTGTTAATATACATGACAATAAATGTCAATGTGTAGTATATTCTAACGAGCTTATGACCATAAGTCCCGAGCCAATGGATATAGAAGAAGTAGATTCTATTTATGAAACCAATGAACTCGATCATTATAATACACTTACTAAAGAGGATATTGTGAAAGACATCCCTACACTTTTAAGAACTGACCACATGAATGGCGAAGAAAAACGAAAAATACTCAATTTAATTATTGAATATCCAGACATAATAAAAACTGAAAATATTCCATTAAGTTCGACAAATCTATTAAAACATAAAATTAATACTAAAGACGACAACCCGGTGTACACGAGAAATTATAGGTACCCGCAAATTTTCAAAAAAGATGTCCATATAGAAATAGAGAAATTATTGGAAAATAAGATAATCCAACATTCAAACTCACCATACAACTCTCCTATATGGGTGGTTCCCAAAAAACCAGATGCTTCTGGGAAACGAAAAATTCGCATGGTAGTAGATTACAGAAAATTAAATGAACAAACTATAGCTGACAAATACCCTATGCCTAATATTGAGGACCTGTTTGGAAAAATCGGAAGAGCGACTTATTTTTCCACTATAGATTTAATTTCTGGATTTCATCAGATTGAAATGGATTCAGACTCTGTTCAAAAAACCGCATTTTCAACCGAAGACGGCCACTTTGAATTTTTAAGAATGCCGTTCGGCCTAAAAAACGCACCCCCGACATTCCAACGTGCCATGAATATTCTATTTTCAAGAATGCCCAATGTACTTGTCTACATGGACGATATTATTGTATTTTCTGACAATTTAGAAGAACATTTAAAACATTTAAAATCAGTTTTCAAGAAACTTAAAGATCACAATTTGAAAATTCAGCTTGACAAGACAGAATTCTTCAAACGAGAATTACTGTACTTAGGGCATATTATTTCCGAAAACGGCATTCAACCAAATCCTGCAAAGTTGCAGGCAGTTAACGATTTTCCCATACCAAAAACCGAAAAACAGATAAAACAATTTTTAGGACTTACTGGTTATTATAGAAAAATGATACAAAATTATGCAAAAATCGCCAAACCTCTCACCCATGCGTTGAGAAAAGATGTAAAAATTAATATTAATAATAAGGAATATATAGAAGCATTCGAAAATTTGAAAACCATGTTACAAAATAGTCCAATACTGCAATTGCCAGATTTTTCAAAACAATTCATAGTAACCACTGATGCTAGCAATTTTGCAATTGGAGGTGTACTATCTCAAGTGTTTAACGGACAAGATCTACCTGTAGCATTCTCTTCAAGAACTTTAAATAAAAATGAGGTTAATCTATCAACAATTGAAAAGGAACTTCTCTCTATAGTGTGGTGTTGTAAGCACTTTAGACCCTATTTGTATGGTCGAAAATTCCTAATTCAAACCGATCATAAACCTCTTCAATGGCTCCACAGTATCAAAGAGCCCAATTCAAAACTAATCAGATGGAAATTATTGCTTGAGGAATTTGATTTCGATATAAAATATGTTGAAGGTAAATCTAATAAGGTAGCTGACGCTTTGTCACGCCCTTTTCAAGTGCACATGATGGAAACTACAGATGATGACTTTCTTGGTTTTGAAGACGTCAACGTTGAGGACTTAATCCGATTCAATAATAACGATGCTCCTCCCTCGATACATAGCAGTGACATAGACGACATAATTGATCGGATAGATCAGAGTAGAGAAACAAATAATAATAATATTAGTAATGAGAATGTAAATAATGATGATAATAATAATAATAACGAGCAAGAAGCTGAAATAATTGACAATCAAAGTTTAGTGACAATGCACTCACAAGAGAGCTCCAACGAACAAGTAGTTTTAGCTGATGAAGATAAAATAATTAATATTGAGCATAACCAACTTATACTCGAACGAGGTGATCAATCCCCTCACTTTCAAAAAATTTTTGGTAAACGAAGATTAACTATTTATTTTAAGAATGCTTCTGATTATGATAACATGAAAAATGTATGTATAGAATACTTGAAACCTAATACAGTTTACGGAGTTTTCTGCTCAAAAGATGGTGTTTTACATAATGAGTATGAACAGATTTTCGAGAACTTTAAAAATATAATGATAGAAACTTTCGATTCAATAAAACTTAGAAGGTATAGAAAAATCAATTTAGATATAACAATCGGCGAAGAACAAAAAGAAACAATTTCAAATTATCATGAAGGTAAAACTTATCATCGCGGAATAAACGAAACCTACAATCAGATAAGAAGAAAATATTATTGGCCATCTATGCTCAGAGACATAACTGATTATATTAATAAGTGTGCTATTTGCCTAAAAGTTAAGTATGATAGACGCCCCGTTAAAGCTGCATACAAAATCACTCCCACTCCCGAAAAACCATTTGAAAAGCTCCAAATAGATTGTTTTCAATTTGATAAAATAAAATTTCTGACGATTATTGATTGCTTTTCTAAGAGACTAACAGTTAATTCACTCAAAAGCTTGAATCAATTAGAAATACAGGAACGTTTAAATGACTATTTTTCGGCTTTTCCGATACCTAAAACAATACAAATGGATAACGGCCGTGAATTCGATAACGCTGGCTTACGCGACTTCCTTAGATTGTATAATATTGAACCATATTATGTTACTCCTGGTCACCCAGACTCACAAGGATTAATAGAAAGAGCCCATTCAACTCTTATTGAAATTCTCAATGCTATCCAACTTGCAAATAAAAAAAATACAACCGAAACAAATATGAAATTAGCAGTAATAGCGTTTAATAACACACTAAATTCTAATTTAAAAATGACCCCTATGGAAATCACCTATGGTATAACAGAAAATCCTTTTGTTAATGGAATTACCGAAAAATTAATAACAGAAGAACAATCGCATAAATACTTGGAACGTGTAAACCTGATACACAAAATGATCAAAAATAAAATTGAGACAGAAAAACAAAAACGTACTGAAGGACTTAATACTACACGTGAAAAAGACATAGAGATTGATAAAGAGCCTTATTTAAAAACGACATTCAACAAGAAAACCAAACCTAAATTTTTCAAAGTTAATTTTAATAAAGATGAACAACTAGCTACTAATCCTAGAGCGATACAAAAACGCCCATTTAAAATACACCCTAATAGAGTGAAACGCCCCAAAAAACTTGTGAAACCTAGGAAATTATCTGTTTCAGGACGTGATGATACTTCTCCTAATTCTCCTATCGCTGGCCCCAGCAGCGCCTTATAAAATGTTAGATCTCAGCAAAACTTCTGGGATAGTACCAATAAGAATTCAGGATTCTTTTATTGTAAATGAAACGTACACTTATATGCATAATATCAATGTACACATGTTACAATTAGAATTAAATACTATCAAGAGAACAATAGCTATGCTAGATAAACACAATATGGATCAAGGTCGTCTGGACGTTATACTAATGCATTTAAAATACACTGAAGCAAAGCTAGATCATGTCAGCCTCAGCAGAAATAGAATTAAGCGTGGCCTATTTAACGGGCTTGGTTCCGCTATTTCTTGGGTCACTGGAAATATGGATGCAAACGACAAAGAACGTTATGACAAAATCCTATTCAAAGTACAATCAAACGAATATAGCTTACAACACAATATTGAGAAACAGTTCTCAGTGAACAAAAGGCTGATTGATGAATTCAACTCGGATGTCAAAACAAGTCATTCTAATAATTTGAAAATTATTAATTATTTTAAATCTCTCTCGAATGAAACAACAAGTATAGAGCTGAACCAGCAATTTTCTTTATTGTTCAGTTCGTTAATGTTACTATTTAATAAAATAAGTGATTTAGATACTAGTCTAGAATTTTGTAGATTAAATATATTACATTCTAGTATTTTATCTCGTAAGGAAATAGCAAATATTATTGATGATTCTAAGGTAAAATTAATTTCAGACGAACCACAGGTATTATGGCAATTGGCTAAGGTTCATTGTTCTATCTATAACGAATACATTTCCTACTTTATCGAATTTCCTTTACGATCACCAACTTACGAAACATTATTCTTATTATCCTATCCTGTGTACCATAATAATGAGAGGTTACCACTATTCATGAATATCCTTCCCTTATCCTGAGATACAACGAAATATTCACCGGCAATTGTGAACTTCTAAGTGATAATTATTACTGCAATAATGCAACAGTGATAAAAAATCAGTGTATAAGTGAAGTGTTAAGTGATAAAGAATTAGTGCATTGTAAACAATTATTGATTAATGATTCTGCTTCTTTCGTAAAATTTATTCCTATTATAAATCAGTATTTACTTTATAAAATTGACAAAGCTACTATAACATCAGACAAAAAGAACTTTACTTTACATCCAAAGTCAACTCAGATTTTATCTCTTAATATTTCTGAACAGTTGCTTAATTATTCTAAAATGCACGAATACTGGGAAAGTGATGTATCTATCCCATCAGCAATCCCAAATAAAAAGTTTAAAACAAATTTTACATTTGATACAATTCATGAAGCAAACATAAATATTGAACCTTTACAGGTAATAGAAGAACTTAGTATCGGAAATAATGATATTTATTACATTTGGTGTTTTATTATATTTTTTGTTATAGTGTTTAGTGCTTTTATTTTAGTTCACATGTACCATTTTATTAGAAATTTCATTTTATTTAAAAAAAATTGTAGAAGCAACGCGAATGCAGCTTCGGCTACACAAACCCCAACATTTGTTATTGGGCCCTGTCTCCAAGCCCAAAATTCTGTTTGATCGCTGAGGACAGCTTCAATCTTAGGGGGGGAGAAGTTACACAGGTATACTGTCATATTCTGCTCCCATTGTATCAACATTATTGCTGACTATGTATTTTCTACTTTATTGTATTAGTCTGTAAGAATTGGGCAGTTCTGAATATTCTTTTGAAGCGAGCGCATCGCTCCGTGCTCTGTGTAGTGTTTTAGTTTTAGGATGTGAATAAAGATTGTTTTTTTAAAAACCCTTTCGAGTTGTTCGTTCGCTTAACTTCAGACATATGTGGGCATCATCCTCAAAAAAAAATTATTATTGATTTTAATATTTATATTTCCTCTGACACTGACCTACATTGACTCTTCAGATTTAGAATTTATATTTATGGTCTTCCTGCTGCATTATTACAATAATCTCTAGAGATTTTATGTGATTCATCAGCCTTATCCGTTCTTCCTCAGAATTTTTTAGTGATGATTCTAATTTTGTTTTTAGTTCTTCGTGATCACATGATAGTTGAGCAACCTTTTCTTCTACATCTGCAGTAGCTTTAAGAGCTGATGGTGATAGCTTGTATTATTGGGATCGCGTTGTTACCTGAGTTTTAGTTAAACAATTAGATTTAGATGACTTGTTTGGACTCATTTTCCTAGCTTAATTTTTTTTGAATTGAGTTAAGTAAAATGTTTAAATGAAATATAACTTAATACAGTATATTATAATTGTCAATTGAAGGCTATTTAATTTCAAGACAATTAATCAATACTGGTACCGGTGAGGGGAGGGGCACAGATATATGTGATGCACAATTGGCGAAGCAGAAGAATCATCATTTTCTATGTATTTTAGCTATAAAATCTATAAATGAATATTCCTTTCTAGGTTACAGAAAAGCACAATTCAATGTAACACACAACCCACAATATAACATTGAATTTATATCTACTAGCACATACAATTTATTCTACAGACAGGATTAGTGATTTTTTTGTGGAACACAGATGAATCAGACCTAACCCTTGTTTCGCATAGACCTGACCCTTGTTTCATATCCGTATTTCACAAAAAGTCATTCTGTATCACATCATCAAGGATGAATGAATCTATAGAACAATACTAATTAAATTTGCTTAATTCACTTAGTAATCATCACTTGTTATTAAAATAATTTAAATATTAGAAATGATTTGTTTCTCTTAAACAAATATGTAAGTCTTATGAATGATAACTTAATTCATATAAATAAGGATCAACCAGACGAATCTGCAAGCCTGAAGGCTATCTACGAGTATGAATCAAATTCCAATTGCATATGATGGAGAAGCTCATTTTAAAAATCATGTTCCCATAGAAGTAGGCTAATAGCCTTACTTTTTTCCCTTCCAAATATTTTTTAAATGCAAGCAAATTTCGAAAATCTTTACTCATACATTGTTGGGCATTCCTCAAAGGAAGATCCATGCAAAGTTTCATTGAATTTGGTCCACGCGTTTAGACGTAAATGCGTTATTACAGACAGACAGACAGACAGTTAGGTTAGACAGACAGACAGACAGTAGTTTAGACAGATAGATAGACAGACAGAAGCAAAACGGTCGACTTGAAACAGAGAAATTTCTTCGTTCGGTCAATTATTATTATAGTTTTAAAACATATGATGGTATCATAAAATGTTTGATGTTCTAATATAATGAGCAAGAAATATTGGTGATACAGAGAAATATTTTAAAAAGTCGTTTCTTGTAGAGTATTCCCTATTTCCATCTGCGTTTTGCATTACATTCATGCAGAAAAAATTAATCAAATCCCAAAACATGTAACAAAACGATGCCACTGTTATTAAAAATCTGAAGTGTCTATATTAGTTACAGTATTTAGAAAAGAAGAATGTAAAATATTGAATAGTGATAATGAATGCTCACCTGTTTCATTATTATAGCAGGTCTTGTGAAGTTTTCCTGAGAAAAGCTCGAGACCAATAATGGCATAAATAATTATAACAAATAAGACTAACAGAGCTATATGCAACAAAGGCACCATGGCACGAAGGATGGAGTTGAGAACAACTTGTAGACCTGTCAACAAAGAAAAGGTATAGTGTTACTGTATTGTATCATACTTCACAATTTGTTATGAGAACATAATCTCTGTTTTATATCTTGAGAAATGTTTTAATTCTGTGCCCGCTTTTCTATGTCGTCTGTTCACATTTTTTCTGTAGGCCTATCACCTATCGATTGGAACGGCAATTCTGTAATTCTCTTAGTCAGCTTGAAATGTAAGTTTTTACTGTGGTATTACAGGTGGAACGTTTTTTAAAATAATTTTTCATAATTTAATAGGCCTATTACCTGGAAATTACAACTTGCATCACATACTAGAAAAATATCAAACTGAATTGATTACTGTCGACCTACTTCTAGCTGAAAAAAAGTAAAAGTAGCCTAAAGAAGTAATTGTTCAATTTTTGATATATATTTTAGCATCGGTCTAGGCCTAAAGATGGAAATTGACAAATGTTCTTCACTTCATTTTTATAAAAAAAACACGGATATTAGATGAATCGTTGTTCATCTAGGAAATTTATTCGTATTATAAAACACATTCTTACTGGAGAAAACTTCCACTATAGGAATGCTTTTTATTATATTTATTTTGTTCGTTTCAAACCTATAACAATAAATATTTTTATATAACTGTTGATAAATAAATAAAAAAGACTATTAAAACATTATATTGAACATATGTTAACAAAATGTAGTTTCCATGTCCTTGGGCGTTATATCAGCTTGTCAAACCCACCCCCCTCAAGAATTAGAACATAAACAATCATGGTCAATTCTTATCACTATTATGCATCTCTCACGCCAGAAAAGTATTTTTTCATTTTCAAAAATGGAACTTTAGTTTATTTTGAAGGGATGTGTCAAGATAAAAAGTGTGATTTTCAATAGGATTTTCTCATTCTACTTTGATAATAATTATATTGTCAGATGAGGAACACGTTTATAAAAACAGAGGATTGTCTGGGGCTCGCATTAGGGCAAAATTTCTAATATTAATCTTTCAAATTCAATTTCAAGATATTTTGGTAATGATTGGACTCCACGCCCATATAATCTATAGTATTCTTTAGTCGTGTACTGTCTCTTTTTCAGGCTATAAGTTGTTTCTGATACGCATGAATAAATAATCGTATTAGTTGATCAAGCATAATAACCAAGAAAAATATTGTAAAATTCTGAATGAAATTAAATGGGTTTTCATGATTACTTACTTGGTACACCGGAGACAAGTCGAAGAGGCCTCAACACACGAAATGCTCTTAATGCTTTAACATCGAAACCCTCCTTCATTAAGTTCGATAAGGCTGTACTAATCATCCTGTAATACAACAATAACACTACTGTAACAATGTCATGCTCTCAATTGCATATACAATTATACAATTGCATATACATATACTTATTTCATTAACCATTGATAAAAGTCAATTTGTAGCTGGAGGATTTGGTACCACAAATTTTTTCATCGTATGGACCAACAAGAACCTGATTCTAATGAAGCCATAAAAAGGAGAAAAGAAAAAACAAAGGGTATTATAAATAATTTAAATAGTAAAAAAAATGTTGGAAGTTGTACTTTTTCTTCTTCTACAACTAAAAAGAGTCAAAGTCTTTAGTCTACAACTAAAAAGAGTCTAGTCCAGTAACCGAATTTATTGTTTCAGAAGAGTAGAGGATAATTTCATATCTGAGAAAATATAACGAGTTTTCTACAATATCTACAATAAATAGGTTTAGTTAATATTAGTTGAGCTTTTGTATTTAGTATTTCTTGCTTAGTTTGTTCCATATGGTTTTCCGCATCTTAGAGGTGAAATTGGAAAATACAAAACATCAAAAATAGAGTACAATCACATATGAGACTTTATCACTAAAACTTGATGTATTCACTTTAAGGCAAACTTATGTTATTAGGTGCGTATTGTACATAATAAAGAACAAAAATTCATTTGACAATAGAAACGTATATTACAATACAAGACCGCTATTAACAAATAGATACAACATACAGTATACAAGATTGACAGTATGTAAGCGTCAGTTCACCAATTATTGCATGGTGCTAATAAACAAGATTCCTGCACACTTTTTAACACAAAGGTTTACACAAACCCTATTGAGAAATGTAGAGGAATGGGTCAAAAGTAACATATATTTTAAGTTATAGTAACGTTAAGGTTGAGTAATAGTTGCCTATTTATTGTATTTGATAAGTTTTCTTTTTCGTTCTGCTGTTGTTTTGCTAAAGATAGTGATGATAGATTTTCTTTTTGTTCTACTGTTTTTTTTGTTTGGACTATTTTTTTGATTGGTTGGATGCTTGATTTAGTGAATTATTGATGAACATTCCAGTGTAATTTTGGGTAGTAAAGAGGAAAAATTTTCATTTGTAATAAAGGAGAACTCGTCGTTAGCGAACAAGCTATGCTTTGCTGATGGCGCCAGAAAAAAAATGTATTAATTGTGTGTGATTGATTGTTATTTACAAGAGTTTGGCAATAAAGAATGAAGTTATAATAAAGTTATAGAAGGAAAAAAAATTCATGTATAAACTATCAGTCTGCATGTAAAGATGACGGCGGCTGACAATCAAAATTTTGAGAAATAGCATTAAAAAAATGGAAGAACTGGGATTGAGAGTTCTGGACCATGGTTGGTCGAGGAAAACATAGCATGTAGTATGAAAATGTTCTTAGTATTGGCGATAGAGATATTGAAGCAGATATCTATAATGAATAATAAACAATGTTCTTTATATTTGTCAGTTTGATAAATTGTAAGTTCCTTCAAAGCCAACTTCTTAATAATACAGATGTCACAACCTCTGCAATAATTATGAAGTCTCTATAGATTATAATATGCCAATTTAATTCCTATTATTTTGTAAGTAGAGTTAAAGGACATCCTGTGAGTATCCTGATAAAAAATCCTTGAAAAATACTGTACTACCGTAATACTTTACTACTGTAATGCCACATAAATTATTCTTAGCTTCTCCACAAAACCCACTAAAATCAGTTTGTTGTGAGAAAATATTTTTTTATGCCAGTTAATAAATATTGGTGAAAAATGATGAATTTGCTAGAGAACTAATAGATCGTGTTTAAATCTAGTCAATTGAAATGCTACTATTGACTATTGCTTGGTTTTAGAGATATGTGACGCTTGAAAAAAATCCACCACTATTCTCTTGAGTGCCACATAAAATTAACCAAGTTATACATTAATTAATGATAAATGTGTCAAAATGTGATGCATTACTTGTATCAAGAATGATACATGGTTTGATTTTCGCAAACTCTGTCAATACCTTTACATTATTAATTATTGTGTAAACAAAGGTGTACACAAAAAGTGAGTTCCAATAGCCTGTTATTGTTTGTGTTGCCAGCTTAAAAGAGACTGTGAAACGAATACCAGACTGTATTAAGAAAGAGTCTTACTTCATCTTTTTATATTCACCAAATTCGATCAATTTGAATGTCAATAGAAGTTTTTATTTCAACTAGGTTATCCCGGGTCGCCCCGGGTTATCCCTGTGTAAAATACATTCCAAATACATTCTTCTTCTTCTTCTTCCTCTTCTTCTTTTTCTTATTCCTCTTCTTCTTCTTTTTCTTCTTCTTCCTCTTCCTCTAATTCTTCTTAGTTTTCTTCTTCTTCTTCCTCTTCCTCTACTTCTTCTTTTTTCTTCTTCTTTTCTTCTTCCTCTTCTTCTTTTTCTTCTTCTTTCTCTTCCTCTTCTTTTTCTTCTACTTTTTCTCCTTTTTCTTCTTCTTTTTCTTCTTCTTTCTCTTCCTCTACTTTTCCTTCTTTTTCTATTCTTTTTCTTCTTCTTTTTCTTCTTCCCCTTCTTCTTCTTTTTCTCCTCTTTCTTCTTCTCCTTCGTCTTCTTCATCATCTCCTCTTCCTTCTCTTTCTTCTTCCCCTTCTTCTTCTTTTCTCTCTCTTTCCTCTCTCTCTCTTCCTCTTTATCCTATCCTCGCACCCTCTCTCTCTGAATTAACAATGAAAAATAAACGTTTTGTTTCAAAACAGCTGATCATCAAATCATAAGTTGAAATGTGAACATTTTCAGCTCACCGATCCCTATGTTAAAGCAATGGCAAAAATTGAAACTTTGATCGTTCATTCCTCATGTCCACTTTGATGCCTTCTTTCTTCAGAATGTAAGACCTTATCAAACATCTATTCGATGAGATCTTTCAAATGAGACGCGAACGAACAAAATCGGTCGAGAAACCACGGAGGAGTTATCACAAAAAAACATGTTCGCCTATTTTATATAAAGATTTCAATGCTTTTTTTATCAATATTTTTGCCAATTTACAAACTAAGGCACCACTGACATTTGAACAAAAAATGATATTGATAACGAGGGTTCTCTCTTGGCCTGTTAAAAACCGTTAATGTCAATTAACGAAAAATGATAGTGATAACGAAGCTTATTCTTCCTCGGCCTGTTTCAAAAACGTTAAAGTCAATTTTCGCTTGAATCAGCCCATCTATAATCAACTAACAAGCATAAGGACAGATAATATACTCACCCTATAACTACAATTGTAAAATCGAGCAGATTCCATCCGTTCCTTAAATAGGCGCCCTGATGAGCGACCAAACCATATGCTATTATTTTCATGAAGCATTCAGCAGTGAATATCACTAGAAATATGTATTCAATTTTTTCCTGAAACATCATTGATCAACTCACATGATGACACTGCATACTACAACATAAAACTTACGTGATTATGAAAGGCATATGCAGCAGAACTCCAATTATCCGAATCAATCAATTGTCCGGACCACTCTCGGATCATCAAAAATTCGGATATTTATTGAATTTTAATAGAAAATATTTCTGGATTTCTTGTTCCATGACGAACTGCGTTGTTAATATTAACTTTTCAAGTGAATTCAATGACTTGCAGTCAAATTTTTATTAAAAATAAGTAGTATTTCACTTACTTTTCAAATCACTTTACCTTCCAAATCACAATTACTTTTGAATTCACTTGAAAAGTTAAGAAAATATTTTGATACAAAAGTGCTCATTTTCGGTATCACAATGCATTTTTAATAGAAAATATTTCTGGATTTCTTGTTCCATGACGAACTGCGTTGTTAATATTAACTTTTCAAGTGAATTCAATGACTTGCAGTCAAATTTTTATTAAAAATAAGTAGTATTTCACTTACTTTTCAAATCACAATTACTTTTGAATTCACTTGAAAAGTTAAGAAAATATTTTGATACAAAAGTGCTCATTTTCGGTATCACAATGCATTTTTATCAATTAAATAAAAAGGGAACACTTTTACAAGTTATTAAACTTATATGCACTTACAAGTGTTGTAAATGAGCTGTATTTTATATGAATGGAAGCCATTATTTGCTGAATATCTCATACAAAGTAAAGCTGTTTATTCCAAATTTTTTTTCTCAAAGCAATTCCGAAAGTCAGCGATTTGGATGATCGGAGTTCGGATAGTTGGAGTTCTACTGGAACTTAAAGAAGCTTCTATTCAAAATTATGCTAGAGCTGTTTGTAATTTAGTTAAATCAGAATATTGACGAAATTGTTTTTTCTTAGAGGAACGTTAACCATGGAGGTGTTCATCACAGCTCCTACTGAAGCGCCGGTCAATAAAAAACAACAAAGTACAATACGATGCTCATGGGAACTTCCATCGGCTCAATGAACAAAAAATTGACAAATTCTTCTTCACCATCATATTTGTCAGGTTAGGTTAGGTTCAATTCAATTTTAGGTTAAAATTTCAATTTTTTCGATCCTCTAAATATTTCATGTCTATTTTCTGCTTATGAATCACTTCAGGAACAAATAATAATTTTTGACCAAAAGTAGTAGGTACTATATGTAAATTGTAATCTCATACCTGTTGTTATAAAGTTAGTAGAATTTGGGTTTGATGGATGATGAGAGGGGAGTGACTTCACCATGTGAAAAACATGGCATGTTTAGCATTACCCCTACTGCTTGACATGCGAGAGGTGTTTCGGGTACTACTTTAATCTCACGAGAAAATATGCTACTCTTACAATAAAAATATAGAATGATGCTAGAACATCTATTTAAATTTATGCAATAACTGAATAATATAGATAAGAAAATAACCACGTCAGCATATAAAAAATTTACCATAATCCAACAGGTATATATAAATTCTACTCACAAAAATCACCCTCAAACGGTTACTCGCACAGTATAGTACGGTGCAATTAGACATAGACCTCAACATCCAAAGTAAAAGTTTCCCTCCAACTGCAAATTGTTCTATATGGACCACATATTGTTTGGTAAAAAGTAACACCATTTTAAGCGTCGGATTTTAGGTGGAGGGGGTTAAGTTGTGAATTAGTAGTTTTTATCAGTTTAGTATTTTAGTATATTAGTATTTCAGTGTTTTTTTAATATTTTTTATCAGTTTGAACCAGACTTTTTTTTACCAGACTGTATTAAGAAAGAGTCTTACTTTATCTTTTTATATTCACCAAATTCGATCAAATTTGACTGTCAATAAAAGTATTTTGTTTTTGTATCAATTTCAATGCTTTTTTATCAATATTTTTGCCAATTTACAAACCAGTGGCGTACCGAGGTTTCAAGCGCCCTGGAGCGGAAGGGTCTATCGATGCCCCCCCCCCCCCAAAAAAAAATCAGTCTTTACACTCAACCACCCGATTGGGCTGATATTTATATAGTGGTCATTTAATGAATCAGCGGCTTTTTCCGCCTCTTACTACACCTTATTTGTCAGAGATGCGAATCTCCAATGAATGATTTTTTGCCAGGCCAGATTCTGCTTTTATCAATTTCCAAACAGCTTTTTTTGGATTTTTTCTCTTTTCTATAAATTCATTTGCAGTTATTTTTTTATCATTTTGTCGTTCTTACAAAAATTTTCTTATATTTTGGAAATAGGATTCAAAAGTGGTGTATATTTTCAGTCCTGTTCTTGTTAATATAAAAACCAGTTAACTTCTTGTGGATATAGAAGAATAAGTTCAAAGTCTTCATTCAATTACTTGAAATTGTTATACCTTTATTTGTCACCCAATTTAAATTGTTTTGGCTTGGTACTTTCGACTATTTGCTTCTTTTGACTCGACCGTTTTGCATTCTGTCTGTTTGTAACGCATTTACGGCTGAACGCGTGAACCGATTTCTTTTAAATTTGACATGAATGTTCCCTTTAGTAATGCACAGCAATGTATACATACGATTTTTTTAAAATTGTGTTGCATTTTACTCTTTTGACCTTCATTATATTAATACATTTTTTGTAAGTAAAAAGCAATTTTCTCTAAAGAACGGGGCGCCCCTTACAGCCTTGCGCCCTGGAGCGACTGCTCCACTCGCTCCATTATCGGTACGCCACTGTTACAAACTAATGCACCACTGACATTTGAACATAAAATGATATTGATAACGAGGGTTCTCTCTTGGCCTGTTTAAAAAACGTTAATGTCAATTAACAAAAAACGATATGATTAAATTATAAATTATATAAAAAATATATAATATAAAAATAATTACATAATAGTAGTTTATGCAACGATTTTATTTTGACCCTTATTAAGGCACAAGTTAGATGTAAGTTATAACACGAGCGAATGCGAGTGTTATAAATATCTCACAAGTGCTTTAATGGCCAAATAAAATTGTTGCATACACTATTTTATCTACGACCACTAGTATACATTTAATTAAAACAATTTCATTTTACCTGTGACTGTCAGAGATACCTAACCTCTCATCTCAAATACGAGAAGTTATAGTAGATTGTTAGGTTAAAGCAGCACTGGTGTAGCAGTTTGATCAAATCAGCTAATAGTTTCACAATATTGAATTAAGATATTGATTCCATCAAAAATGCTTCTGATTGGTCCAGAACCCGTGTTATAATGTAGAACCTGTACTATAATGAGCTCTTTATGCAACGGGCTTCAAAAAGCATTTCGAAAAGACAGCTGTTTTGGCATCAATTGTGAAACTGTAATGTATACATTATGACATGGTCGTAGATAAATTATTTTATAATATGAATTAAATTATATAAATTATAAAAAAAATATTTAGAAAACTATGTGGTTTAGCTGAAAAACGTGCCGTATACAAAAATAATTTTCAATAAATTGCGAACAAAAATGGTTGGCATAATCTTGCAAAAGTAAACGGTTTCAGGGTTACGGAGAGTGTAAAAGTAGGCAATTTTCGTATTTCCAGATTTTTTTGAAAAATATCACATTACCACATTGGAAACTAATTTTTTTATGCAGGATTGTGTATTATAATTCCATATTGCAATTTTAGTGGCCAGTTATATGTCAGTGATGAGTCCTTGAAGAAATGAAAACCTCAACACCCTCTCAAGGGGTGCTACTTTTAAAGGGAAGAGGCTTCCACAGCCTTAGTAGCCCAGTCAAATTAGACAAAAATATGGTCATCGAAAGGATCAATTGATAGAGGAATGTGTTTTTTCGCCAATCGCTTCCTCTAACCCTCGGTAACAACATACCAAAAGTCCCCTATGGTTTGGGGGGGGGGGTGAGACTTAGTTAAATATGTTAGGGGGGGGGGGAGTTGAAACACATTTTTAGTTCTTTTTTGCTTATAAATCAGTAAAGATAATTCGAAATGATCTTTTGTGTCTATCAAAGTTTAAGGGGACAGAATTCTGTACAATAATGATCCTATGCATTTATTTTGTAGAACCCACCACAAGCGCGCTACGGGCTTCCCAAATTAAAGGGTTGCATAGTATATCACATTCTGGCACAAGAAGAATGCTTTTTCAGAGCTATTCCACCTCGATTGTTATTCATTATAGTCGAATTCAAAGTGTAGGAAGTTAAACAATCATATTACAGCGTTTTTTGAAGGTGACATCTCAATGATGATTAAATAGCGGGTGAGGAGGGGTTGGTGTGTTACCCACTATACGCTTGTAGTCAAATTAGACTAATAGAAGATTTATTTGAATAAATAGACTAAATTCATATTTCGACACTCCCTTTACCATACTAAGCCCTTCCTTGCCAACCAAATTATCAGTAAATATTAGTATAAGTGGGTAGAGGGGCAGTTATTCTGAACCCTAGCCAAAATATTGGATTTGGCATTGCACCATATCGAGTGATGGATCATTCTACTCATCAAGGCAGACCAGTTTCATATATTGCATTTGGAATACGACCTATCATTTAAAATCTCACATGGAAGGACATTATTATCATGTTAACCCCTATACGTGGAAAATCACGTTTTTTGACATCTAAGCTACTCTAGCTCGTAAAATTCAGAAGATGGATCAGAATGGAAAATATTGTGGTTTAATAATAATAATGTCCTTCCATGTAAGATTTTAAATAATAGGTCATATTCAACATGCAATATATTTTGAAACTGGTCTGACTTGATGAGCTGAGCAGAATGAGCCATCACTTAATAGGGTGCAATAGGATACAAAAACCTAGTTGTATTAGTAGAAAACTCTACAACAAGCTAATGCAGTTTTTACGAGTTTTGACGCTTGTGGTGGGTTCTACAAAATAAATGCATAGGATCATTATTGTACAGAATTCTGTTCCCTTAAACTTTGATAGAAACAAAAAACATTTCGAATTATCTTTACTGATTTATAAACAAAAAACTAAAAATGTGTACCTTTCAACTCCCCCCCCCCCCCCAACTTTAACTAAGTCTCACCCCCCCCCCACCCATGGGGACTTTTAGTATGTTATTATCCAAGGTTAGAGGAAGCGATTGGCGAAAAAAACCCATTCCTCTATCAATTGATCCTTTATTTTTGTCTAATTTGACTGGGCTACTAGGCCTGTTGAAGCCTCTTTTCCCTTTTAAAGTAGCACCCCTTGAGAAGAAATTGAGGTTGTCATTCCTTCAAGGGCTTATTACTGATATACCACTGGCCACTGAAATTTCAATTTGCTTTTATAATACACAATCCTGCATAATAAAATTAGTTTCCATAGTGGAAATGTCTTTTTTTCAAAAAAATCTGAAAAATACGAAAATTGCCTACTTTTACACCATCCGTGACCCTGGAACCGTTCACTTAAGCAAGATTATGCCAAGACCATTTTTGTTTGCAATTTAATGGAGATTATTTTTGTATAGGACGCGGTTTTAGCTAAACCGCATCGTTTTCTAAATATTTGAGAAAAACTGATAAAAACTACTAATTCACCAACTTAACCCCCCCTCAACAAATAATAAAATTGATGCTATTTGTCAACTTTTTCGTGCTAATATTGACTATAAATATTTGTTAAGAGGTGGTGTGTACGGTACTGAAGTCAAGAACAGTATACGCAGCCTCGTTAGGTTCAGTAGTAACAGTATCCGTGTTCAGGTGAGACTTCTGCCCAGTGCATCCCTTTGAAAGATTTCTCGATTTTTAAATTTATCAGCCTGACAAAGTAAAGTTGAGCTTTGTAATTGTGTGGAGTCCAATCATTGCCAAAATAGTTTTAAATCACATTCTGAAGAATTCAAATATTAGAAACTTTGACCGAAGGCATATAACCCTGTTCTATGAGCTTGTTCCTCATCTGTTTTAACATAACAACTATCAAAGTATTATCAGAAACTTCAATGGAAAAACACACTTATCATCTGAAACATCTCTTCAAAATAGACAAAATATGCACCACTTTTGAACATAGATAATACTTTTCTGTAGTGAGAGATACAAAGTAAGGATTGACCATGATTATGGTGTAATTGTTGGCAGATACTGATAAGTTGAAATAACGCCCTGGGACATGTCAATATAATTCTGTTATAGTTATTTTTAAAATTTTCTACCAGTTATGGAATAACAGTTTTGTTTCAAAACGAACAAAATATAATAAGAACCTAGCGGAAGTTTTTTGAGTGGAAATGTGCTCTATAATATAAAAAAATCGTCTAGATAAACAATAATTCATCAAATTTTCATGTTTCTCTAGTAAAATTGTCCTATAATTATCATGTATTGCATGTTTAAAACGCATTTATTTTAGTATCAATATTGATCAGAACGAAGTTAAAGATATTTGAAAGTTTCTGGCTACGTGCGTGCCTATACCGTAAAAAGATATACCGTATCTAATCATTTTGATCTATTACAAGATTTTTTCTTTCATTTTTCTTCAGCACAAAGCAGGAAGCAGATGATAATAATTCAGGTAGATTTTATTTTAATGTGTGAAGCAAGTTGGGGGCTAAAATCTGTTTTCAAGTGATTCTCGACTCATGTCTAGAAAAGCTTTAATCCATTCATTTGAACCTACATTATGGGTCAGCCACAAATAAGATGCTTGGCCGCGCAGGAAGTAACCCAGAGGTGTGCAAGATTAATAGTTCTACACACAATCATCACAGCAGAGGATGTCATATAACAGAGGAGTCTGGCATAGAATTCCATAGTTTATTTCAGTGGGCTTTATAGGGGTATCCAAGAATATTTCAATAGTCCACAATGCATAACCCTTTCCTTCATCCCACCATATAGATGATATGCCATGCTTACATTCAGGTACCTCCTCACAACAAAACCTACTACATCCATTTAACAAATTCAATTAATCAATATATTACGAATTTACGAGTCTGTTGAGTAGCTCATATTTTTGACTCAGCACTTGGGATTCTTGTTATTTGATATAAATAAAAATTGAGACAATCTTAGCTGTTTCTCACGCCTTCTGATCGGCATCCATTGACTCACAGATCAACAGTTGACTCTAGTCTTTCCACTTACTCATCTTACTTTACGAAGGGCTAATTAAACAAAAATATTTCTATCGAGAGAAACAATTGGTAGAGAAATGGGGTTTTCACCAATCGCTTCCTCTAGCCTTGGGTAATAACATATCAAATGACCCCAAGAGTGGGGGTGTGCTCGATGGGTGAGCGGGATGGAAAGGTACAAATTGTCAGTTTTTTTTGCTTAAAAGTCAATATCGACAACTCAAATCCCGATTTTTTTTCTTCTTATCAAAGTTAAATCTGACTACAAAAATTATATGCATTTTTTTCAGAACCAACCGCAAACGCGTTACAGCCTTCCCAAATTAAGGGGTTGGTGTATACGAAGCAACCCTTATGGCATTAAAGCACAGGAAGAATGTTATGTTCTTTCAGAGCTATTCCACCTTGAATGTTATTTGTTATAGTTATTAGGAAGTTAAACAATCATATCATACCGTTTTTGAAGGTGGAATCACAATGATGATTAATAACGGGTGAGGTGGGGTTGGGGGTACCCACTATAAACTTGTATTATAGACAATAGAAGATTTATTTCAATAAATGGACAACACTTCAACATTTCAACACTTTATTTACCATACATAACCCCTCCATGCCAACCCATTTACTCGTCAATATAAGTAGGGGGGGGGGGGGGGTAGAAGGGGTGGTTATTTGCGTAATTGCACTCCATCAAAGTCAGCTCATTCTCCTCAGTTCATCAAAACAGACCGTTTGTGATGAGCAACCTCATCATGCATTGCATGTGGATTATTATTTGAAATTTCACGGGGAAGGATATTTATCATTTTAACCCCTATACTCGGAAGAACACGATTTCTGAACATCTAAGCTACTCTCGCTCGAACAATTCAGAAGATAAATCTGCAAAATTTTATTGGTGTCAACTTCTTTGATTACTATAAGCAAAACATCATATGCTTTCCGATTCACAAAAAAAATGCACATCGGCAGTTCTCACCATAGATATATTTATATCAGCAACTTGTGTAATTAACAGACATATGGCTCTCACAAAAAAGTTTTGTTTTTCTTCTTGTTCAACAGATCTCAGAATGCATCATGCCTATATATGCTTCCTTTGAAAAATTCTAATGGGATGATTATTTCAACACAATCAAGAATAAAAACGGCAATGCTTAAAGCAGCTAAAATTGAAGCGGATAATCGAGCTAGACAGTAACCTTTCTTAGCATTCTTCGATTTTTTCCTCTTTTGAATTGATGTTATTTTTTTTTAATTGAACTGTGTAATGTTATTATTAACGCTACCCTAGATCCTGTAGTGGCGATATGGTTTTTACAATAAAAGGTGTAAGAGCCAATTGTATTCGAGAACGAGCTCGATCTGCATAGAGCTTGGAAGAATATGGGCTCAAAATTTGAAGTTGATTGGTCAAAGCATACGAAAGTTATTGTCGAACATATATATACATACACCCACAGAAACGCCGCGAGCCTCGAGTCAAGTCAAAACCAAGAACTCGCTAAGCTCGTTCAATAAAATAAGCTACAAAACTTGAAATTGATGTGAAAATGTACTTACCAGAACTGCATTAGTTGTATTCGAATCGCTGTTGGGATACGGTGTGTACACGGCTAATGCGACGCAGTTGGCGAATATAGTCAACAGGATCAGCCATTCAAAAGGTCTGTGATGTCTTATTAAGAAAAATAAAAGGCTACTATATAATGATTAAAAGTTTGTATTCACAGAAATACATGGAAAAAGTATTGCTTTTCCACTGAAATAGTGTGTACTTCGAACGTCTCCAAGACTTGTTCAAGAAAACTAATAAACTTTCGTAATGCGGGCATAGACAACAGTAGTAAATAGTTTTTTGCGCAATTCACTAAATTATGAAATTATCAACATCTGCATTTAGTAAATATTAAATTGCAATATCAAATTAAAGTAGCTCCACCATTGAAAACTGAAGCATTTGAAAGGCTAGAAACTTATTCCGTGATTATGAAAATTATTGATATTAGTTTTCAATTGATTACTCCGGTATATTATCATTTCCGGGCAATCACTGATAAATTCTAAATTTTGATTGAAATTATTTTTGACAAAGAGGTACTTTTGGCAAATGGACTGACCATTTATACTTCGAAATACTACTTAGGACGTAAAGCATCCCTTCGTCCCTTAGGACGTAAAGCATCCATTTATAGACCATACAGTCCAGCGCTAGTATGAGATCTAAATTTAAGGCATACAATGGGGAGAGAGACAACTAGTCGAAAGTCAACTCAAATTTCCAGTTGATCTCATTTGGATTTTGGGATGAGCTGAATAATATGTTCTTCAATTTAATAGGGATGAACGCAAAAACATAGAGTAATTTGGATGATGTTACAATTTTTGTTATAACATCTTTCAAATTACTCGAAGTTGATTGTACTGGCCGGTATGCCTAAATCTGAAATGAATGCTACTTCACAAAGGTAGTCAGTGTAGTCTAGTGATGGAGGCGTCCAAACGGTGACTGGGAGATCCGTGGTTTAAGACCCGGCGCTGACTGACTGAGGAAGTGATAGCCGCGAGCCGTAGCAGGTATCTGTTCAATCAGATAGATAAGCTGCGTTCTCGTAGGTCCCGTTTGTAACGGTGACCGATTAGATCGGCCAGCAAAAAAGACACTGTTCTCTGCTGAAAATCACTTCCCGGTGGTTCGGAACCCACCTAAAACTGTAGGTCCAACTCATAAATCACCATCATCCAACTCATTACCCACGCACAGGTCTCAGACCTATGTGGGCTTCATCCTAAAAAAAAAAAAAAAAAAAAAAAAAAAAAAATGTGACAGTTATCGATTTCTATTAGCTATTACATACAGTTGTCAATGTCCCAATGTCCGCAGTAGCGGAGGTCAATTTCAAAATTGATTATCCATTTGGGATGAGCTGCAAATCTCATTTCATTAAATTGAAATAAGGTATACATCTCTCATTTGACCAGACACAAATTTAAGTTTTAATTTGTATTTTCCATTCTACCTAGTGGACAATAATTGAACATCTATACGAAATAAGGATGAGAGAGAACAGTCTTCTGTTCAACATGACAAAAGATCCAGTTTCAATGGGGTTTGTCAATTCCATTGAGAACAAAATGAAAAGGTTAAGTGAAAACACGACCGAGTTGGGGAGCAGACCAGCATATTCTGTCATTCATTTAAAAAGGGTTTGAGTAGCAAGTAGCAACGACCTGGGATTATAATTGGGTTTGGAGTTTGAAGCTGACGAGTCAGGAATTGCAAATTACAACAGGCTATTGTAACAACTTTATTAAAACTGCTGCTTTATGCACAAATTTACAACTAAAGAATCCAAATATTAGGTTATGTTCAAGTTTCACCAGAATAATTTCTTATAATATTTTTACGATATAGTTAGATATCTTGTACTTTTTGTATAATATACATATTATGTAGTTGTAGTATATGTACTTAAAAACTTGTAAATTCATGTTTTTTTGGAATCAAATTAAAATTTTAATTTGAAGATTGCCATGTCTGAACTGTGCTATCAACATGATAAGTTGCATCAGCAGTTAAATCACGGGATCATGTGATCCTGGTTCATTTTTTTGCGTTGCACCATTATCAAAAACGCATGGGTTAACTAATCCTGGATCATGATCCAATGAGACGAATGTGTTTTTGAATACTCGTACAATTTGATCAGCTACTGGTCAAAAGAGCAGAGATTCAAACCAGAGCGACATAACTTTTCTAGCAAATGGAATAAAATTGAAAAAAGTGGCAATGCTTTCCTGGTTTCCTGCAATGCTTAAGTTGCTGCAGGGTATCGAAATACCTACAACTATGTTTTTATTTTAGAAGTCACTCCAGGTAAATTTATACTGTAATATATATAATAAGTTAATTATATGTAATAAATTATATAATAAGTTTATACTAAATATATACTTGTATTTTTAATATGAATTTTGATTACTTAATTGTATGGGAAAAAAATTTCACAGGAGCGGTCCTAACTGCAGAGTTTGGCAGTTTGGTGGGGCAGAGGGGGATCACAAGTGAGATTTCGCTTTTTCAGTGTTTTTTGGAAGATTTCCCTCCTCCCTTTAGCACCTTACCAGTAAATTACTGATTTTAGGGGACCCTTGGACCGCCATTGAGTTTGTACGCTGGCGTGAACCTTAAGGGGGGGAGGATAGATTTTTGCTAATTTCTGGGGAAGGACTTTTTAAATCTAAGGGTATGATTTGAGTGAATCTAAGTGATTAGAAACGTTGTATCGCATTATGTTTATGAGGTCCCACAACGACGTAAAATCAATCAAAACTTTGTTCGTGGGGTTGACTGGGGATCTTAATCTAGAAATTTGAACTATTTACTACATCATATCGTGTGATAGGGTGATAGCTCATTCGAATCCGTTCACCAAGGCGTTTGAAATCCATAGATTACATGTTCAATTAAAACAGAATTATTTTGGTGTCCTAAATTAGAATATATCTTAAAATAGATGGGTGAAAAATCCACTCTTAAATGGTACATACGATCTCAAAGTGTAATGGCTCAGTGCACTCAGCTGATTAACCCATTAGTGCTTAGCGTCCTATACTTTTGCTGGAAGTACCATATGGTGTTACATATTTTATTTTATATATTTCCATTCAACAAATAATATTGTAGACTTGTGTTTTATCTTTTAGTATTATTTGATACTATATTTTGGAATATTGATGTAAATTTGAATATGTATGGAATAAAATCACTCATCAATCACCATCATCCAACTCATTACCCACGCACAGGTCTCAGACCTATGTGGGCTTCATCCTCAAAAAAATAAAATAAAATAAATAAATTGAATATTGAATTAAAGTGAATAATTGCCAATGGGGATCCGGACCCTCACTGATTTTCTAAAAAATTACAATCAGTAAGCAGGCCTATTTGAAACTAATTCCTCTCTGCTATTTTCGATCCCTCACCTTTCCTGAATAGGGTAGTTTACAGTACCTTACTTGAAAATTTATTTTAAAATGTGGGTTCAGGGTAATCCCTTGGAAATTTAAAAAAAATAATCCATCCAAAACCAAATATTTTGCGATTTCAGACCTCTTCTTTGACTCTTTTGTCGAAAATTGTCTCTCAAAGCTTGTTAAAGTTTATTTGTCTCTAGGTTTCAGGGGAGGATCTATCCCCCTGATCTCACCCGCGTAGGTATGCCACTGGATTTTAAACTTTCAAATTGACTGAGATTTAAAAATGTGTTTTATAAATCAGTGACAACTATGACTAAGAAATCATTTAATGACAGTGCAACAAAGGCCCTGAGCTGTACTTTTGCATGCCAAACACTTTTTTAAAATTTTTAACATTCATGTTATCTCATTTTCATGCATCAATGAAGGCATTTATTATTATTATTTTGAAATTTGTAAAAACACATTTTTTTCAATTCATCGTCTGTAAAATTATTTGATGATAGTGGCTTTGTTGATATTAGAGGCATATTTGCAGCTACAAGTCAGTCCCCCTCCTGTATTATCTAATCAGCCACCGTATTATTTTGAGCATGAATGAGGCCTTGCATATTTCTTAGTCGCCTTTTAACTTTTCCTGTGCCGTGTATCGTGATTACTTGGAGGTCCTAGTAAAAGACTTAATTTTTTCTTAAAATCAAATGCGCCATGTGACAAGTGATATTTTTACTTTGATATTTACTGTTATTTCAATAAGTGTCATCGAGACGTCCTCATTGACTATTATTAAAACGGTTTCTAAGAAGATAAGCCAACAAAAACAAAGATCAAGGAATGGCAGAAGAAACATTCAACTGAATAAAATAGAGTAGTGAGATGAGTGATGGCTGTAGGAAGAGAGAAATTTATCTTCTGTTAGAAGTAGGTTCACTCATAATATTAACCCTACAGCTTGAAAAATACAATAAAATAATGTTTATACCAATCATTTGAAATTTTTGGAAAAGGTAAGTTGAACTACCCGGAAGCGTACCTTCACCAATAAAAGCCTTACGCAAATAATAATTAGTTGGCAAAAAAATGTTCCGATTTTAAGAATATGAAATTATTAGAGAAAGAATTTGAAAAATGATCATCCACTCGACCACCTTATTTTAAAGTGGAGAGGCTTTAGATACTGAAGCGTTGAAACCTCTATTTTCTATAGTGTAGTATAACATAAAATTCAACTACCATTAAAAACTATTTGACCAACCATTAAAAACATTCAACAATTCACATTTATTAATCGAATTTTCTCCAAACATTTCTCATATAAGAGTTTTTAAGTTCATCGAAGGGGATAGATTTCAGGAAAATGGAAAAAAATATTTTTAATTTTTATTGATTTTTTTTTTTTTTTTTTGAGGATGAAGCCCACATAGGTCTGAGACCTGTGCGTGGGTAATGAGTTGGATGATGGTGATTGATGAGTTGGACCTAAAGTTTTACTTTACTGCTACGGCTCGCGGCTATCACTTCCCTTAATAAAATGATAAAGTGATTGATTGATTATGAGTATTTCTTAGTTGGCTACTATAATTATATCATTAAAATTATAAATATTTACCTTGTTTCACGTCTTTTAATTTACTCTTTCCTATTCTATGAATGTGCTAATTATTTTGTAAATGTGAAACGTTGAAATAAATTCAAATCTATATAAATAAAATTAGAGTTTTGTCTGTACATTTATCAGAATTATATATTTTTTGGTTATTTTTACGTTTTATACATTAAAGAAGCCGAAACAAGTCTTATCTCAATTTCTGTCTGTCAGTCTGTCTGTCACGGCCCCGAAGGCATTTTACGCGGCCTTCTCCTGAAAAACGAGAGCATCGATCGGGATTTAAGTCATTTAACAGTATTGAAAACCTTTTTGAGAATGTCATTAGCTATAAAAAACTAAATTAACGTTTTTTTTAACAGAATAATAAACGTTTAAAAACCAAGTATTGTGCGATTTTGGATACATTTCTTCTAAGTTTTATTTCCACATAAGGATGTATGTATGTATGTACCCAGTAAATTCCAAAACTGCTGAACCGATTTTTATAAAATTTTCAGGCATAATGTAGAATAGTCCCGAGATGGTTCCTGTGGAGGTTGGGAGTTCAAAAGTCCTTGCTGAAGGACACAAAAAGGAGAAATCTATTTTTAAAGGAACAGCTGATAGAAATCAACAGTTTTTAATCATATGGTGGGCCCTTAGGCTATCGGCGTTATTTACGCTGTCTGCAAACTTGTGTAGTCGGAGCATTGCAGTCATGTAGGAAACATATGAAGCTCAGCTTATGTTTCATCCATTATTTGTTTGGTAAAAAAAATTTCTAATTTCAATTTATCCAAACAAAACTTAACATTTTAGGAAAGTGCGGTTTGTGCTAGACTCTTGGGAATTCGCCAGGTAGCACTATTATAACTAAAATACCGTTGCAACGCACGGGTGAACCGCTAGTTTAATACAAAAAGAATATCATAGTTTTAAGTGAAACTTTCCAAGCGACCTCGCAAAAGGATTAAGTCTGTCATATTTAATGACTACGCCTGTCCTACTTCAACTTGTTGCTATTGCTTATTGATTAAAAGGATACTTCCATTCAACTACGTCTATGCAAAGCTTTCGTAGCGGATTTTTGAGTGTGAGGCACAGTAGAGCCCTTTGTGGTCGATCGGCAGCGGGCTTAGCGGCCCTTCTTACCGGCCTCCTGTTTGTCCCTCCCGGCCCGGTTCCAGCCGCCGTCCCAGCCGCATTGTTGTTGTTGGTTGCAGCTGTGGCTGCAGCGGCTGCAGCTACACTCATGGCTGTTGCACTGAGTGCTGTCTGCCAAGCAGTTGACAATGGCTTAGTGCCGCTCTCACTTTCCGATCCATTGCCAAGACCTGCGCATAAAAAACACAATTTTCAAGTCTGCTGTCGTACTTTTGTCATTAATATTATATTTATCATAACTGGGCTATGTTATAGATATGCCATAGAATAAAATACATGCACTGCTAATTGAGTAACGTACATTAGGCAGTAGTATAGCAAGGTAGCCTTGCGCCCCCCAACAATAAAAAATGTTGCGGCCCGCGGGAATAAAGGATCTTGCGCCTCCCCCCATCCCCCCCACAATACAGATCGCACAATTTATCTGGGCTCATGGCGTTAAAGCTGATTAGTTGGCAGAAGTGAAGCGGCTTTCCTCTAATAGCATTGGCTATCAATGTGAGCTACTCATTTCTTACTGTGATGTTGGAGATCCATCTTGTTTCCACTAATATATAAAAACTCAAAAAACACTTTTAAGTGTGAATTAATTCACGTTATGGCGTGACGGCCGTTTCACTCTGTTGTCAAGAGCATCGTCAGACGACCCATAGTACTTTTCTTGCAAATCGTTTCAATGCAGTATAAGCTCTTGTACATGTAAATGTTTTGTTGTATAAATGTTGTTTGTGAATGTTTTTTTCTGTGTTTTGTTTTGAGCTCTTCTTTTCATCCGCCTTTCATCTGCGATATAGCACATTCAGATAATTTCTCCTAGCAGTAGTTCGAGAAATAATTTAATACATTTATCGCCTTATCTGAGACATGGTTATATAGTGAAAATGTTGATGGTCAGTTATTCGATTTCCTTCATAAGGTGTAAAGATGTGATGGATACAGATGTGTATCGGGTAAACGTTGGGGAGACGGCGTCCTCTTGGCCGTTGACACTAAATTGGCTGCATAAATTGTTTTCAGGAATGAAAAAGTCAGCTATTTTTTTCGAAAGATGAAGCCCACATAGGTCTGAGACCTGTGCGTGGGTAATGAATTGGATGAGTTGGACCTACAGTTTTTGAGTAGGAACCCAGGTGGGTTCCAAACCACCAGGAAGTGATTTTAGAGCAGAGAACAGTCTTTTTTGCTGGCCAATCCAATCGGTCACCCTTACAAAGAGCGCCCAGGAGTTTCGTTGCTTATCTCTGATTGAACAGATACCTGCTACGGCACTTGGCTATCACTTCCCTATGTATAGGGAAGTGATAGGTTATTCATATCAATAGAGTGCATAAGTGCTCCATCTTGAAACCTGGCACTGAATACAGCACATTATCCAGATTATAAGCAGATGCTCAGATTTATCACCAGATTATCCTATTTCTCACTAAGTCTCACTTTCACGAGTGTTTCATTCAATTGACATTAATAATCCATAACTAAATAAATGTCATGATCCTATCATTTACTTTTAAAAAGTACGGTACGCATTATTTTAATTAGCTGAGTCCAAAAACTGAATATTAGACACACTAAACATAGAGTCAATCGGACAATAAAATATGTATTTACACTACTTAATAGCCTGCATCATCAGAAAGTTATTAACAGTTTGATTAAACAACAAGATTTGAAAGTTAACTCAACTTTATGGCTTTTAGCAGAAGCAAAATGTTCAATCACAATCATAGAAGTTGAGACATTTAGAAATTAATTTTCGCTCTATTGAAAGCATTGCTAGGGAATTTAAGTGGTCTTGTGCGATGGTATTACGCAGGACATTTTTGGTGGGCCTAGCCTTTTTACTGCCAACCGCGTTTCAAAATCACAAACGTTATTTTTCAAATAATCCACAGAATTCATTTTGAATACCGTTTACTAATACTAATCACAGCTCACATTAATCAAATTGAATGGACAACTTGATGATTGAAAGAATAAGACAAATGCCACGTACCACTACTGCACAATTTCCACAATTTTATAAACAACCAATGAATTCTAACCTCAATTCTACTAAAAACTTTGAATAATTTGGTAATTGATAATTGGCGCCACATGTCAATGATTGGCGCATGCGTTATAGAGCGTATGACAGCCGGGCTTAGCCTATATTTCTCTCGTAGAGAATTTTTCATTGAATAGCATTTTCGATGTGGCAGCACTGCACTGGCCGGACGCTAAAGGAAGTGTCCCAACAAGAAAATCACTAGCTGAAAATCACTTCTTGTACTGCGATGCGCTGATCATTTTCAACTCTCTTACCGTCTATTTCCAATATTCGTCAAATACAAATAAAAGACGAAAATATAAAATCAAGTCGAATTATTGTATTCTCAATAATTATGCAATTTATCACAAATTGATAGGGAGGACAGTGTCTGAGCGCCCCCCTGGTGGAGCCGCGCCTGAGTATAGTCATGTGAAGTAGAGATTCAAGTAGGCTGCATCTGCGTTCAAATTTCAACGTTTATACACTAGAGTCCCCTAACCCCTAATTGGCTCGGCTTTGGGCCTTCAGGGCCCCACGATGCTGGTAGGTCCCAGTATTTTCGGAGCCCCCAAAAAATGGGTTTGAATTTCCCCAGACCACTTGAATGAAGTTGACACAGTAGTCTTGAAAGGAGAAAAATGTCCCTTAATATTTTTGCAGAAGGGCTTCAAATGTTCATTTCTGTTACTGTTCAGATCTGATACCCCAAAGAGTTTATTGTGATCGTGAAATTTGCCACGCCATGAATCAATCAACAAACAATATGAGGGTTGATAGCCATAAAAAAAGCTTAGAGTTGCACTTTCAAGAACTGGAAAACCATTTTTTTCTCAGAATCCCCAACGTTTTGAGGCTCTGTCAACATCTATATGTGATCACAAAATTACTGTAAGTTAAAGTTTGGAATTGGATGTGTTATTAATTCATTCTCTCTTTGCAAGTTGGACCAAGTTACATTCAGTCATAATAATTTTCATATTTTTACACATTTTACATACCGGTATTTCAATATTAGTGAATAGTTCAAAAGATTACACAAAAATAGAAGAGAAGTTTATTGCTCTCTCTGGTGCCACTCAGTACCCTTTACCCTAGCTTCCACAGCTTTTTCGAGGAATGATTATCAGTTGGCCTACACTCTAATTTTATCTTTAAATTGAAGAAAAAATTCAAATTAGTTACACAGATTCTTTTGAGTACAGAAGGAAACTAGGCATAGCTTAAAGACTTAAGCAATGCTAGTTGGGAAATCGAGTCATTAATTGAAAATCGGTGTTTAGGGTGAAGGTGTAAGGGAGCCTCCAGCCTCAACTCTGCCCCGGGCCACTAAAATGTCTCTGGGTGGCCCTGATTGTAATAATAATTTGAAACCACTATAACTTGTTGAATTGGCACTATAAAAGTAGTATTTTGTTTATATTTTATACATTAAAATTTGTTCACAACTAATTAATGAACTAACAATATACGAAAAGTGAGTTCAAGTTCTTAGGCAAACGATTCATGAAAGCAATGATTTATTGAATTTAAGCTTTTACTTTACCCAACTATAAACTCGATTTTAATCAATACTTGTATAAAATCACTGTCATGAACCTCAAATCAAGCTCTCAACATCGAAAATTAAAAAAAAATTCCCAATAATGTGGACTGAAATGCATGGATTAATGCTTTTCTAGACATAAGTAGAATCTATTGGAATACGACTTTGGATGGACTATTTATAAAAATTTTCCCCAGACCCCCTGGGAGCCCCGAAATCTCCGATACCCCCCTCCCTTAAAAGATTTTTGCTACGCTACTGCTGAGAGCCATTATAAAATTGGAAATTAGTCATTGCTACAGAAATTAAAGAGCTAGTCGACAATATAATTTGAATTTTAATATAAAACATTTTTGGAATTATATTGCTAGTAAGCGGGAATCGAGATCAAGGAATGATTGCTTTAAGTTGAATGGATGTAAACATGCTGGTGCGGATGTGCCACAGGCGTTTGCGAATTATTTTGCATCCGTCTATAATAGCATCAACTGTGATCATGACAATGATTCTGTAAATAATCCCATTCACTTGAACCTTATTACTCCTAATATTGTTGCAATTGATACAGTGACTATCACACATCTTACAAACGATCATCTCATCTCCGCTATTGATGCACTTGAAGCAGCTCGCTTGGTAGGTTCTGATGGTGTTCCTGTCTACATTATTAAGGATTGCAAGCATAGGCGTGCGCCGGGCTTGACTCCTATGGGCGCTGGCGACGAAAATGGGCTCCCCCCTGTATTTAAAATATTAATACTTATACATATCCCCACCCTCGTACCGTTAAATCACGTTGAACTATTTAGTGAAAACCATTAGAGGGAAAAAAGACTCTTTTCTTCTCCACCCGTTTTCCAGAAATAGATTCTCCAATTTTCAAAATGAATATTCTTATTTTATCGCATTAACGATTGCATTATCGCATTAATATCGGGATTACATTCAGAATTCAGAAAATTGTACTAATTGACAAAAATCTACAGTGCCATCCACCTTTCGAAGGGTACCATGCTTTTGAATTCCTCAATTATTTCATGGAAATTCACATTCTTGGCGAGCGTTTGTTCTACAAAAGGGATCATGAGTTAAAATTCTTTGAAAAGATCATAATTAAAAGATAGTTTAATTAAAGATCTAAATTTATAAAAATTAAAATATCATAAAATAAAATATCATTAAAAGATCATAATTAAAAGATAGTTTAATTAAAGATCTAAATTTATAAAAATTAAAATATTTAAATTGCTAAGAATTGTTATCCTCTGGGATATTTTCCGCTAGGTGTATATTTCATAGATTATAAGTTGATAATAATTATTGTAGACGATGATTTCGTAATGTCTCTAGAGATTTTTTCACAGGATACAATAATATTCCAACCCCCAAATCGGGGCCCTCTTGAAACGTCCATGGGTGCCGTGGCACCCATGGCACCCATGTGCGCACGTCTATGATTGCAAGAATAAAATTTCGAAACCATTGAAATACATCTGTAATCTCTCTTTAAAAACCTGCAAATACTATTTTGGATCCTATTTTGGGTTCACCTGACAAAGTATTTGAATCAATTTTTTACAAATTAGTATTTGATCATGTCAAGCATGTAATATCACCTTTTCAACATAGCTCCATGCCTGAGAGATCAACTGTGAGTAATCTGTTGACATTCACACAATGTGTTGCCTCTCAGCTGGACATCTCACTGGGTCGGGTGGATGTGATTGACCTCGAATAAGAAAGGACCACCAGATTCCCTTTTTCCATGGGAGGTATTCCATACCTAGACCCCCTGGTAGTTTCGTCCCCCCCCCCCCCCATAGTGAAATCCTTGGTGCGCCACTGCCCGTTGTTGGGCACACCCGCATTTATTTCTATATACACCACTGATGTGTATTGAGAATTGGTCGAATCCTGTGACAAACGTCTGGTCATGAAATATAGCCGCTGAGTTAAGCTGGAGCAAATGAATCTGAATTAATAAACATTCACAAGGTAAATAGTTCATGCTGCAGCCTGGAAATGAAGAAGATGCGTCTGGAGCTAATGGATTTATCTCATGATGACCAATGATCATTATGATGAATTATTAATTCTATGTTTTATAAACCAGATAATTAGTCGTAATCAGGTTCGATAAAAGATTGATTCTACTCAATTTGCTTTATCTCATTCCAGTCAATTTCATTTATACTTTTATTATTCATTTATTTATCAATCAAGCAGCAATCAATGCGTAATATGCACATTACAATAGCTAAGTAGAGATATTTCAAAAAATAGTTTAACTATTGATTAGAGTTCTTCAGACAGTTTCACAAATAGGTTCTGCTGGCCAAATATTTATTTATTGAAAACTGCTGTAAGCCTTTGTTTTTTTAACACTTCTCTCCGGGCTCAGAGTAATCCTAATTGAACTTGGAATGATCTTGTTAATAATGCTGTTCTCGATTATTTTTTGGGGGAATTTTATGGGCTCTTCCAACACAATGATAAATCCCTGTTCTATAAACATGTGGGAGACCAAAGATTTTCCAAGGAAAATGCAACACTTCTCATTCTCCACAGTGGACTCGATATCCCCTGGAACATAAGCTAACACTGGTGTTCTGCCAATATGAGTGTCTAAGGTGGTAGTGAAGCATTTGCAGAGCCTCATTATGTCTATAAATGTAACCTGCCATGCATGCAGGTTCTTATCGCATGCATGCATTGCATTGCATTTAGTACTTATCGGGCAGTCGATGTTCGTTTGCTATCATCGTTACACAAAGTTCGGTAACGAGTTTGTGCCGGCCGCCTGGCGTGAATCAACAATCGGTTAACTACATTTTGTTCTTAATCATCTTAAATTTAAAAGATTCGAATAACCTTAAGTGATTGATTTACACAGTTAATTTACAAACATGGTTGATGAGTGCTTCAAATATAAAGAACTAGAAAATTCGAAAGACAGTGTCAAGTGCCCGAATTGTAACGTGATTGCTCATCCAAATTGTGTTGGAGTACCACCCAGAATAAGAAATGGAGGTGTGAAAATTGTGCTAAGGACAGTGCTTCAACAACGGATAGCAACAGAGAAGATGATCAAGTATCAGCTAACAACGAAGTGTTGAATGTCATCGCCGATTTCCGAAGTTAAAACAAACAAATGTAGGATAATTTTGACAAAAGATTGGACACTAACAAAAAGAAACTCAACCAAATGTAGGAGGATATCAAGGAAAGCAAACAATAAATCTCTCAAATTAAAGAACAGTTTTCAAACGTTACAAAAAATGTGAAACAGCGTGTGAAGCCGTGGGAGCGATGCGTCGCGAAAATGAACAGTTGAAAGATGAACTTTCATAAGTGAAAAAAAAGCGAACGATTTACAACAAACTAAAAAAATCAATATAATAGTGACGGGTGTGCCTCTAACATACAGAGAGGATGTGCTGTTTATGATGAATGAAATAGCCATAGTATTGAACTTAGAATCTCACTGCAGTCATATCATTGCCGAGGTGCAACACTTATAATAAAAAATAGACATCACTTCCCTATTGCTCCAAAATACTTAATTGAACCGCTACAGTTTAAGACCTACAGACAACAATATTACAAAATATATTATCCTAATGTCGGAAGTATTAGGAGGCAGTTGATATATGTAAGTACCAAAATCATAAACCAATTGCCGGAGCACTTTATTTTGAATCCGAGGATTACTAGGAAAGCTAAACTGGAAATTAAAAATTGGGTTTTGAGTAATTACTTTTTCAATCTTGATCTGTGACCATATGGATTTCTTTTTCTTCTAACGTTTTTTGCCTGTTTTCTTCCGGTGCGTGTTCAATGTTGCTGATGTTGGTGTTTGTGAACAGTGGACTCGCTTGCTTTTTCCTTGTTCTTTTTTATTCCCCTTCCTTTCTCATCTCCTTTTTTCACTTTTTCTAAATACATGGCCTCGCCATAGTTGGATAAGTCTCGCTCTTCTGCGCACCCCACCATGGAGCCAGCAATTTTTAATTATTGTCTGTTACTTTTACTTCTTTGCTTTATTGTTTTGTTTTTGTGTATGTCATGTGTGTTAAATAAATTGAATTGAATTGAATGCAGCTCATCGGCTCTAGAAAAATAAAGATGAAACTAAACCACCATCTATTGTTGTTTCTTTCACATCTCAACTAATATTAAATCCCACTGGTTGGCCGCTAGCAGGCGGAATGAATCATTAGTAGCCAGAGAATTGAAAAATTCCTTCCCAAATTCCCCGATCTATGTGAACGAGCAACTGACTCCTGAAACTCGACATGTCTTCAATTCAGCAAGGCAGTTGATGAAAGAAAAGCTGCTGGTTTCGGTGTGGACGATGGACTGTAAGGTGATGGATGGCAAAGGGAGCAGAGGGTCAACGCGCGTTCCGCATCAAAGATGTGGCCACAGTGGACAGCATCCGCGATAAGGCTGCTGCTGCTGCAGCCGCCGCCCCAGAGCAGCCACATGCAGAGGCTGAGCCGCTGCCCCCAGACACTCGCAAGGCAACTCCACATAATTAACAGGGTGAAGTGATCCTAGTACCATGCTGCATCAAGTGAGATAATCATATCTATTACAAAGTCTACAAAACTGTGAGTTACACAAGTGAAACATTATTTCATTTTTTATTATTTTTTTCTCTATTTTATCCATCTTATCATATAATTGTTTCTTTTATTTGAAGTAGGGTATGCATAACAACTTTGATCGAAGAACAATTTAATTTAAGTAACAGTACAAAATTTAGTATTACATGAAACAACATAAGGACATCTTGGTTCAGATGACAAGAAGTCAGTATTTAGGCACAAGAGGGATGCTCGTTAGAATTTTTTTCTTCTCAAAATCATTTTGATACAAGAACTATTTTATTTTTATTACTAATTATTCACAAATACTTTGTTTATACGGCGGAGCTCCCATCCATGATTGAAAGTGTGGACTTCTTTATCTGTCAAAGTTCAAAATAAGTTTTGTACATACAGTATAACAGATAACCCAAAAATAATTTGATCTTATAAGACGACTTGAAGTCAAAAGAGTTTAACAGTTTCAAGGATATTTAATTATAAATGTATCTATATATTTTTCGGGTGAATGATAAGTATTGTTACGGGTTCCATATCTAAAATAACGCTGGCAACGCTTTAAATAAAATTAACACTCGCACTTTATTAACACAAATTATCCACAACTAACACTGTTCAGTTATTTCTTACAGAAAATAATGAAATCGGAAACAGATAAATCGATATTGTTCAACTGATAAAGAGTTTTCAATATTACTGTACAAAAATCAATCACTAAATGTTAAAAGGCCGATCTAATATTAAATAATAAATGTTCAATAATTCAAGGAGAAGCGTCTAATACATAACAGTTGAAACCCTAAGGACTTACAAGTCACTGTATAAACTGTCAAGTGAGCCTGAATGATAATCTGTCACAAAATACTGCGATTAACACTACATACAACGAAAGTTCATTATCACAGTTTGTAATAGCGCCAACGGGATTGCACTGTCGCTATTAATGGAAACGGGAACTGTCACAGTACGCTGCCACTTGTTATCAATGTAGAACAATAACTGAACTGAACTTTTACGAAAGTCTCTCCTGTATATACATTTTTCCATGAACTAGATATCTATCCATCTTTCTATCAACTTCTACCAAATTCTAAAATAAACAGATAAGAAATTCTCGCATTTTCCATAATATTCGATTTAGTCGATACATTTCTGTGAGGTTCTAATTAAATATCATAAAAGTGTCAAAAAAATAAACTACAAGTCGAAGAGAGTACAGAAAAAAGTGATTAATTTCTTAGATGAAGAATTGTTGACACAAGCAGATAACACCGAAAATCACTGTTCATTCTTTCACACAACAGCATTATGAACTATTTATTTGATAAATCAATTATCAGTTGTCAGCTATGTTTCAGTAAAATAAAAAAAATATAATAATTATGATATAGAGGTTTTGATACAGAGCAGTTTTATCATTTTACAAAGGTATATGTAAGCATATACTTTTTTCCAATGAAAAATAAGTATTATGAAGCAACGAGTCTAGATGATTCCATCAGCAGTTATTAAAAACAAAAATTATTTACAGTATTAGGGAACGAATATGCATATTAATACAGATTAATAAATGAATTGTGAAATTATTTATAAATAAATATTATTTCATTTTTTTCATTTGTTTGATGGAGCTCCGGTCATCTGAATTCCAAATTTTGTTTCAATATTTGACAAAACAAAATAGAAAATCCTATGAATTAAGTTTCTCGAAATTTAATTATCACATACCTTTCCATGTACCAAGATCAAGAGGTGACTCATAATTCAATGAATGCTTGTTTATATATATAATTATATATATATATAATTATATATATATATTTTTTTTACCTTATATATATATATATATATATATATAAGTATAATGTTTGTTTTTTGTTTTTCTCCTCAATTAAATCCTCTTTTAGATCTTTAATAATCTGAATCGTCCTAATGATGAATAATTCGGATGATGGGAGCTCTCCTGTACGCTTATAGCTTCAAGTCAAACGTATGTAAACTGTCAAGCCCAATCAATATTATCAAAGTATCAAGCGCCAACCTATTTGATTACCGAACTTAATCCAACATTATGCTGCTATCATCTGCATTATGCTGCATTATTATCCTATGCTGCTATTATGATGACAAATTGAAGAATAAAAATTTAATAACTATTGGATCAAGATGATGTCTGTTGCCTTATATGGTTTTCATTTCGAGATATATTACTCTTCCGAATTATATTGTATAGTGCGATACTGAATTTCAAACGACCGTAAATAACAAAAATTAACATCCAGGATGAGGCGAACCAATAATCTTTCGATAACAAGATGATATCAATGCGTGCCTCTCTTATTCAAGCTCTGGATAAATTGCTGCAATTAATTGATAATAAACATAAAATAGTAGTGAAATTCCGGCTTTGCTGAAAAAGCTGAATGCTACCTTTAACAACTTGGAACCGACAATTATGATACTATACTCAAAATCTTAATCAGTAATAATCAACAAATTATTATTAATTTTATGTTTTTAATTCTTTTAATTCATCGAACAATCACTATGCGCTCATTAAATAGACAAATGGATCTTAAAACTGAATCTGAATCATACCTCGCACATAATATGCTAATCTTAATAACTGAGATAGAAAAATTCATATGCATTATTTAGAATTTATTTTTGAATATTGATATTGATTTATTGCATGGTATTAAACTAATAAATAATAATATTACGTTTAATATTACTTCATATTTATTTTATTATCAATTCTATGTATGTGTTCATTTCATTGCATTCATTTAATTAATACAGTATTTTAAAATTCAATATTTTTAAAATTTATAATAAATATATATATAATTTTAACAATAGGTATTGGTATCTTGTTTATTTCAGAATTTCTTGATTTTATTCAGAATTTTTCGGTTAAGTTTATTTAATGTAGAATTTATTGTAAAAATCAGCTGTCAGGCGGCCGGCTAGTGAATTTTTTTGGGGTCTGAGACCTGTGCGTGGGTAATGAATTAGATGATGATGGTTGATGAGTTGAACCTACAGTTTTAGGTGGGTTCCGATCCACCGGGAAGTGATTTTACAGCAGAGAACAGTCTTTTTTGCTGGCCAATCCAATCGGTCACCCTTACAACGAGCGCCCAGGAGTTTCGTAGCTTATCTCTGATTGAACAGATACCTGCTACGGCACTCGGATATAACTTCAAAACTAAAATAGTTTGTGGAATGATGAGGAATAGTTAGATGCAAAGAGTGTTCATATATCAATAATTTCAATAGTATATCTAATAATTCGGAAGGATGTGGGAGTCGCGTTTAGTTCAGTTTACAGTTTATGAAATGTGATGGCCGCTCACTGATCGTGATAGAAAACTTCGAGATATTCAAGTATTTTATTTAAATCTTGGTATAGAAATTGGCTTCAGGGGGGTGCTTGAGCACCCTAACCAAACCCCTTGGGTGCGCCAATCTCCGTTTTCATTATGCAATTTTCGTAGCAATACTACATGAGAAAATAGTTCTCTTCTCAACAACCATTCCCTACACCAACGTGTACGATAATTCCTGGATTCCTTGTTTCATGATGAACTGCGTTGTTAATATTAACTTTTCATGTGAATTTAACGACTTACAGTCAAATATTCATTAAGAATAAGTATAACTTACTTAATCTGTAACTTACTTAATAACTAACTTACTTAATTAAAGCGCTCGGCCTACAGATTAAGTAAGTTATACTTATTCTTAATGAATATTTGACTGCAAGTCGTTAAATTCACATGAAAAGTGTACGATAAACCCTCCCTTTTTTCTCATTTTACTTCAGACACAGAAAAAACGTTTCAGTTCTTCCATGGTTGATGACAACCGAACACAAATGAAAAGAAAACTCTATTAGAAAACGTACATTAAAACGTATTGGTGTGGACGCAAGTTTTCATAACTTCTTAACTGAAGTTTTGATTGCCAGTTAAGTCATAGCACAAATTCTTGCGTGTAGCGGGTAGCAGGGTGCTTTAGTCTAGCCTCTCATTCATAGACAGCACCAGCTCTAGATATATATTGTAATGAGCAATCAAGTAGCTCCCTCCGACTATTGGCTGGCGATATTAATTGCGACACACTGAAATTTGCGTCTGGCTCCATTGAGGAACGTTGTACAGAGTGGCGCGGGGTTTGTAGCCGGTCTGGACAAAGTCACACGTCCGGCCAGTGGCACTTGTATCGACCACTATTCTCTCAAACGTCCCCGCTTCTTCAAGGCATCATCTGTTGATTTACAGTCTTCAGTAACTGATCACTACGCCATATGCTGGAATTCTAACAAAATCAGACGAATCTACGAACATAGAAAAATTTGTCACAAAAACCGATTGTAATGAAATCCAAAAATCCCCAAGTAGTCAAATTTGTGATAGCACATCGAACAAAATTGTATAAACATGGCTGCTGACCAATTTTCTGATATTCTACTCAAAATTATTGAATCAAAGTCATCCAGAGTAAAACTTCATGCCAAAAAAATCCAAATCAAGCCGTGGATCAGTGCGGGACTTGTTAATTCTATTTGACTTCACGACAAACTTAGAAAAAAATTAAATAGACAACCTTTCAAACAAATTTAAAAAAATGAGTTCACACAATATAGAAATTTCTTACATTCGGCAATAAAACAGGCTAAACACATCTATTATAAAAACAAAATTTAGGAAATGTCTCATAGTACGAGAAAACTGTGGTCTGTCATAAATTAAATTTCAGGGCATTCGGATACTAAGCAACCTTTCCCGGTAGGAGCGTTTTCCTAATCTGAGGCTGATTGTCAGATGCTCCAGAGTGATGTGGATAGTATTTTTTCTTGGTGCAGGAAGAATCAGCTTGGTGTCAACATTGAAAAATGTGCTTTTTTTTTTTTTTTTTTTTTTTTTTTTTGTAGATTACGTCTTGGAGACTCCAGTTAAGGAGTATAAGACAAGTCAGATCAACAATATTATACACTAGATACCAAAATTACTTCAATTAGTTGAGGTGAGGCTTAATTTTGATGTGAAAGGAACTCTTGTACACTATAAAAAGCTTTATCAACTAAATATTTCTTCAATTGATTTTTAAATATTTCTATATTTTCAAGACTCTTCAAAAACTGCGGTAGCTTGTTGTAGAATTTCCTACCAATATAACTAGGTTTTTGTTTGAATAGGCTACTGTTGTGACTCACCAAGTGATAATCTCCTCGGCTTCTTGTATTATAATCATGTACATCAAGATTTTGGTTAATATCATTCGTTTTTACATATAAAGTAGCTTCATACACATATAAGCAGGGTACAGTTAGGAGACCAAGTCTCTTGAACAACGGCCTACATGAATCTAATCTATTTACTCTTTCTATACACCTAACCGCTTTCTTTTGGATCTTAAACACCCTATCAAGATTTTGTTTTGATGAATTACCCCATACTAAGATAGCATACCTAATATGTGACAGTAAGAGCCCATGGTAAGCTGTAAAAAGTAACTTTTTGTCATTCAATCTAGCGAGCTGTCGCAGGACAAATACCCCAGATGAAATTTTACTACATATTTTCTCAATGTATGGAGTCCAGGTCAATCGTCTATCCAACGTAACTCCTAGAAATGCAATTTTTTCTTCCTGGTCTAATTGATTATCGTTTACAAACACGTTTATAGCCCTATCTTCATTTAAATTATGTTTGTTTTTGAATTGAAGGTATTGGCATTTTTTACTATTTATAGTTAATTTCAACTGGTTTAAAAATTGGACAATGGACTGCACACCTATATGGGCACTTATTTCTAAATTATCTAGAATGGAATTGCTGAAAATGAGTGATGTATCATCAGCAAATAAGAGGGCTCTACCACTAATTAATTCTTTAGGTAAACGGTTGACATATAACAAAAAAAGCAATGGACCTAGTATTGACCCCTGAGGCACTCCAGCTTGCACCTCTAATTTATTAGATTTATTCTTTACTATACTATTACCAACTACTGTAGTTAGTTCTACACATTGTTTTCTCCCAATAAGATATGATTCAAACCATTTCAGTTCAACCCCATTTACACCTACATTTTGCAGTATTTCCAATAAAGTTCTATGATTAACACAATCAAATGCCTTTGACAGATCTAAGAAGATTGCAGTAGCTTTATCACCTGAATCTAATATATCTATTAGTTTTTCAACTAGAGAAACTATGGCTGTTTTTGTTGATCTCCCTTTCTGGAAGCCATGCTGTTCATCACAGATAAAGTTAGCTTCTTGAAGGTGCAGAAGTAACCTATTTAGAACTACTCTTTCAAAAATTTTACTTATTACATTTAAAATACTAATGGGCCTATAGTTTTCTACCTTTTCTCTATCGCCACTTTTGAAGATTGGCAAGATCTTCCCCTCTTTTAAATTATCTGGAAAAACACCTTGTTCTAATGAATGATTGATCAGATGAATCAGAGGGTCTAACAATTGATCTTTACATTCTTTCAGAATTTTACTGGATACCCCATCCATTCCTACAGTTTTTTTATTATTTAAACTATCAATGATATTTGACAACTCGTCTTGGCATACTGGGTGGAATTTTAATTCGTTCTGAATCCCCTCAGTATTCCTCATGTTTGCATCACTAATACCTGTATTAAGAGATTTTTGAAGATCCTTAGCAACCAGTTGATAATATCTGTTAAAGAAATTACAAATGTCTACACTATCATCAATATATTTGTTATTTTCGTTAATTATTCTGGGGACACTAGTATAAGCATCTACATGAGCTACTTGCCTATTTTTGTTTATTACATCCCACACTGCTGTGTTAAAGTACACACTATTATTCAAAATTTCAGCTGTTTTCTTACATTTCGCTCTTTTCACTTCTCTTGTATAATTTTTCTTTAGAGCTTTGTAATTATCTTCACTTAACATATTTCTAGATAGTTTGAATTCATCATATGCATCTTTAACCCTATTTCTTTCTGCAAGGATATCATCAGTTATCCACTCTTCAATCTTGTCTAATTTGTTCTTTACAGGGACTTTTTTAACTGGACAACTCATAGTAATATGAAACCTTAAAATATTAATGAAACTATCATATTTGTCATTTAAACTATTGCTATTGTAAACCCTACTCCAGTTTTCTTGTAGCAGATTCTGCTTCAAACAATCGATATTCCCCTGTTCACATTGTTGAATTTCTTTCATTACTCTACTCTTTTTAATTGATTTATGACCTTGCAACCCCACCTCTAAGATTTGATAGTCATGATCAGATAGTTCCGAGCCGCCTAATCTTGTTTTAGAGTAATCTATATTAGTAAGGATGTTATCAATTATAGTTTGTGATGTTCTTGTGACTCTGGTATATTCATGAACTTTCATTTCCAAGTTATTCATGCATATAATATCCTTTAAATCTTCTGTCATTTTATTCTGTGTTGCAAAGTCTGCATTGAAATCTCCCGCTACAATAACGTTTGTAAAACGAGTAGTAGTAATCTCTAAAAGCCTATTGAATAGTTCACAAAAATTGTTCCATTCCCCATTTGGTGACCTGTAAATACCTAACACCGCTACTTCGAAATTATTGTCGATTTTTACTCTCAAACCAGTAACTTCTAAATCCATTTCCACAGCAAATTTCTCTGCATATTCTAAATTAAATGTTTGCATATTCTTAGCATTTTTAGTGAAGATAGCTACTCCCCCACTTCGATGAGATGTCCTGCAATACGACGTTTTCAATGAATAGTTTGGAATATTAAGTTGTGACAATTCATCTTCTTTTAAACCATGCTCTGTGAAAATAGCTATATCAGGAGCCTCTTCTTTAAAAAATACTTCGATTCTATCTATTTTGTTACGAATGTATTGAATATTCTGATGGAACACAGTGAGTACCGGTACTTCTCTATCATCCCTTATTACTTTATCGTTGCTTTTGCATATTGAAGTAGATTTACTTAATCTCTTAGAATCTTGAGAGCCTATCAGATTGCTACAAGAGTTCCTTCCACTAATGCTATCCTGATTTTTTGATCGATTAACGTCTTTTAATACAATTGAAGATATGAATTTATCATCTGAAACTAGTTTCCCTTTCCGGTTTTGAGCCACTTTACTAAAAAAGGTTCGTTAGATGATTGTTTAGGAGAATTATTGACAGTAGATTGCAAACGACTTTCAATCAGCTCTGCCAGCCTATTACAAAATATTACTTTGCCAGATTGATTTAGATGTAGACCATGATTAGTGAAGTTTTGTTTTTTCAGCCTTTCATTTAGAAAACAAATCCCCAACTGCTTAGAATTCTTATTTTTTAGGCTGTTGATTGTATTATGAATTGATTTATTTGTTGACTTAATGGCTTCATTTAGCTGTGGCCTATCAAACCTATACGGAATTGTACTTATTATTACATTAGTTTTTTGGCTGAGTGGCACAATCTCTTTAATTTTTTCATTTATTTCAGGAAGATGTTTTAGATTAGTTTCATTTATATTGTTTGAGCCACCCAGTACTATTAGAAAATCGTTTTTACCAAAATCTTTAGTTTGTTCCTGTGCTGACTCTACGATAGCGTTTATAGGGGCACTTGGTTTGAAAAAGCTCTGAACTTCATACTTATTTTTTAATCTTTTATTTAGTAGGTCACTACAGTCTCGTCCATGACTGGATGTCAAGAGCAGTACTCTACCTTTCCTATCGTTATTTGCCCTTACTTTAGTTTTGGTTGCTGTTTGCAAAACCTGACTATACGTTTTTGTTTGACCATTTCTATTTATTTTTTCCCCATTTGATTTACGTTCTACTTTTTTTGTATTGATCAGAGGTTCAGATCTTACATTAGCCAAGTTTATTTTTGATTTTAATATTTCGATTTCCTCTGACATAGACCTACATTGACTCGTGAGATTTAGTATTTCAGTTTTATGGTCTTCCTGCTGCAATTTTACAATAACTTCCAGAGATTTTATGTGATCCACTAACCCTATTCGTTCTTCCTCAGAATTTTTTAGTGATGTTTCTAATTTTGTTTTCAATTTGGTGTGATCACTCAATAGTTTAGCAACCTTTTCTTCTACATCTACAGTAGCTTTAAGAGCTGTTGGAGATTTTTTCGTTAATAATTGCTGAGATCGCGTAGCTACTTGAGTTTTAGTTGAACAATTAGATTTAGATGCCTTGTTTGGACTCATTTTCCTAGCTAAAAATTGTTTTCAATTGATTTTAGTTAAATGTTTAATGAAATATTACTTAATTTATTACAATTGTCAACTTGAGACTATTTAATTACAAGAAAATTTATCAATATCGGTACACCTAACCTCGAAAATAGAATTTGACTTTTTATTTAAATACTTTAACTTATATTAGACAAGTTAATGATGTAAATTATTAAGATATTATAAATACTAATAATAATAAACAAAAATACTACTTATCCGTTCGAATTAAAATTCTATGCTTCAAAATTCGCAGAGCCTGCTACTATGTCTTTCACTAGGTAAAAACATCCTCATGCTCCCACATATAAGATCAATAATCAAGTCATTAAGAGAGTTGATAATTTCAAGGACCTTGGTGACATTTTTGATCCTGAGCTCAGATTTGATTGCCATGTAAGAAATTTATGCTCTAGAGCATGTCAGCAGATTGGATTCATTCGCAGAACCTGCTCTCACTTTGATGACTATCCTGTTATTATTCTATTGTATAAAACTCTGGTCAGAAGTTTATTAAACTACTGATCAGAAGTTTGGCATCCATATCTTGTTTCACAAAAGGTTGAAATTGAAAGAATTCAAAATAAATTTTTAAGGTTTATGTACTTTAAACGTTTTAATGTGCTCTGCCCATTCAATCTTCCATCGGCTGAGTTAAGAGTTATGTTTGAAATGCAGTCCCTAGAGGCTTCTCGGAACTTCAGATTGCTTTTGCTTCTGTACAATATTTTGAATGGCAGGATTGCATCTCCGTACCTCCTCTCATTGCTGAACATATATGTCTCTCCAGTCACACGACGCTCCACTTTCAAGTTTCAGCTTCCACAATGCAACTCCAATAGTCACTACAATTCTCCCATCAATCGCATGAGTCTCTATAATCAACACGGTGCTCATCTTGATCTCTTCTTTATGTCCCCCACTCAATTCAAGAAAGCTTGTAGGCTCCTTCATCCCCCATCCTTCTTACGCTAGACCTCGGTCCAATTAATTTTATAATTCTATAACAATTCATATTTCATTTATATTGTTAGTTTCATTATCATTTTCATCTTTCTTTTGCATAATCTTTTATATTCAGTTTTCTAGCTGAAATTCTTATTTCTTTGTTTATTTTCCAGCTACTTTTTTCAAATTTGTAAATTTTAGTTATTGTAATATGTTCATGATTAGGGAGCAATTTTTGGGGTTCCCCGTATGCTCCCACATTGTAATTGAATAAATAAATAAATAATCTGATCGAATCTTGAGTCATGATCTGATCGAGTCATAGTATTTCATTTATTCTCTCTTTCTATATTATTTATTATACTGAAAGGTGCAGTTTGCTCTATTCTTATGTTCTTTTCAATAAATTGTACTTTAATTGGAAATGGCATTGATTGACTCACATTGTTCAATAAATTATCAGTTATGTGGAAGTGCTTTCAATAGCACCTCTTCCCATCATCGCCCACTATAATCCTATTGTAGAGTTCTGGTGCATGCTTCGTTTCATTTCACATTTTCCCGTTTTATACAATAAATTAACAACTGAGTGTATGTGACCAACATTCTGTTTATTTCTTGGTACCTACTCTAAATTTAGAAACTTGGTTAACCAACTTGAACATAATATATGTAAATTACAACGTATCTGCTCGTACTCTCTTTCATGATGACTCTCTTTCTATACTTGTCATCAAAGTGTATTTATATTGTTCCACTTTTCTTCATTTTTGATAATGTTTGTTTATGGGTTTGAATGTTTGTTTGTTTGGCTGCGTTATGGTTCTGATTGGTTTGGGCGCTGACGTTCGCTGGCTTTTTTTGTTGGTCGGGGGGGGGGGGGGGGACGCTTACTAGTACGGTGCAATAAGACCTAAACCTCAACACTCAAAGTAAAAGTTTCCCTCCAGCTGCAAATTGTTCTATATGATCCACATATTGTATGGTAAAAAGTCACACCATTTTCAGCGTCGGGTTTTGGGGGGTGGGGGTTAAGTGGGTGAATTGGTCGTTTTTATCAGTTTTTCTCAAATATTTAGAAAACTATGCGGTTTAGATAAAAAAGTGTCCTATACAAAAATAATCTACAATAAATTGCAAACAAAAATGGTCTGTGCATAATCTTGATAAAGTGAAAGGTTCCAGAGTTGCGGAGGGTGTAAAAGAATGTTATTTTCGTATTTTTCATTTTTTTTTTTTAAATATCACATTACCGCTATGGAAACTAATTTTTCATGCAGGATTGTGAATTATGAATGCAAATTTCAATTTTAGAAGCCAGTGGTATGTCTACGATAAGTCCTTGAAGAAATGACAACCTCAACACTCTCTCAAGGTGTGCTACTTTTAAAGGGAAAAGAGGCTTCCACAGGCCCAGTCAAATTAGACAAAAATATGGTCATCGAAAGGATCAATTGATAGAGGAATGTGTTTCTTCGCCAATCGCTTTCTCTAACCTTGAGTAATAACCTACCAAAAGTCCCCATGGGGGGGGGGGAGACCTAGTAAAAGTGTGAGGGGGGGGGTAGTTGAAAGTTACAAATTTTAGATGTTTTCTTATAAATCAGTAAAGATAATTCAAAATTATTTTTTGTTCATATCAAAGTTAAAGGGGACAGAATTCTGTACAATAATTATCCTATGCATTTATTTTGTAGAACCCTCCACAAGCACGCTACGGGCTTCCCAAATGAAGGGTAGTATATCTGCTATATCATAGTATATCACTTTCTGGCACATGAAAAATGCTTATCACAGCGTTTTTTGAAGGTGAAATCTCAATGATGATTAAATAGCGGGTGAGGTGGGGTTGGGGTGTTACCACACTATAAGCTGGTTGAAGTCTATGTCTAATAGAAGATTTATTTGAATAAATAGACTTAATTCACATTTCAACATTCCCTTTTCCATACAGAACTCCTCCTTGAATAACTAATTATCTGTCAATATTAGTAGAAGGGGTTATTCTGACCCTACGCCAAAACTATTGGATTATGCGTTGCACCCTATTGAGTTTTGGCTCATTCTACTCAGGCCATCAAGGCAGACCAGTTTCATACATTGCATGTTGAATATGACTAATTATTTAAAATTTCATATGGAAAGACATTATTATTAGACAACAATTTTCCATTCTGATCCATCTTCTGACATGATAATAATGTCCTTCCATGTGAAATTTTAAATAATAGGTCATATTCAACATGAAATATATGAAACTGATCTGCCTTGATGAGGTGAGTAGAATGAGCTATCACTCAATAGGGTACAACGCATAATCCAATAGTTTTGGCGTAGGGTCAGAATAACCGCCCCTTCTACTAATATTGACAGATAATTAGTTTTTCAAGGAGGAGTTCTGTATGGAAAAGGGAATGTTGAAATGTGAAATAAGTCTATTTATTCGAATAAATCTTCTATTAGACATAGACTTCAACCAGCTTATAGTGTGGTAACACCCCAACCCCACCTCACCCGCTATTTAATCATCATTGAGATTTCACCTTCAAAAAACACTGTGATATGATTGTTTAACTGGTCTTCGTGGAGTAATTCCTTGTATGGTATTGATTGTGTAAAATGATGTAATTATGTTGTTTTTTTTAAATAAAAATTATTTTAATTTGAATGCACAGATCATGCTGAAAGAATATGTATAAGGGTCTCAGGTGCTGCTTTATGACACAACCTGCAACTCACATCAGGCTCATCCATATTCAGCACTCAGCTGCAATATGACAATGTGATAATTACACCATCCTGACTCATAGCAGTATGAACCCCTCAATTTATGACTTTAAACCTGATGATTCTAAGAAAGAGAAAAAGTTCCTTGTATAATCTTTGGTCTCCCACATGTTTTTAGAACAGTGATTTCTCATGGTGCTGGAGGAGCCGTTCTTGCGTTATATATATGCTTCTCTTAAATGGGAGGGGGGGATAAAGCGGACACTGCTCATTTTTCAACTCTGAAAGTGGAATGAGATCATAATTAATTTTGTTTTACGAAAGAGTACGTTACGTATTGAGGTTTAGAGATTCTGCATGGAATAAAGACAAGTCTGGTTAAATTATGAACTTATTTGCGTTCAAATAAGTGATTGATTCATGTAATGAATATAAAAATAATTGCATATTACAAATAAATAGAATCACTCCAGTAAATGACTTATTATTTGATTTAATAATAGTTCAGTGCTAATTTCTTGCAGCATATTTTTTATTTTTCTAAATGTTTCATGACTGCATTCTAATTGTTTTATAACTATTAATGATCAATGTCGAAATAGGTATCACATATAAGCTTGATTTTGCTTACGCAGAATAGTTCAAATTTTTGTACCTTTATTCCATGTACATCATTTCAAACTGGTAAATCATCTTGAATAATTTATTTTGTTTTTGAGAAAAAACTTGAATAAATGTCCACAAAGTTGTCTTTGATTTTGATGAGATAAGATAAGATATAGTGAAATGCCTCATAAGATACCTAAGGGTAGGCCTACGTATTGCCTCTCTATGTGGGATTGTTTATGCAGGATCGTCTACTTCGAAAATAACAGAGGCTTGGTTTAGAATGCATTTATTATATAAATATAGTACATCTCCCCATATATTCTGTTTCACACTCTGGGATCTTGTGTCAGTACAGAATGATAGAAGGGTATCTTCTCAGATAACAAGCTAATTAGAGGCTGTACAAAACCGCGCTTGTCAAGGCTAGGAGCAGCCTTGGAAAGTAGCTTTTTTAATTGCATGCATAAATTGAAAAGATTCAATTGGAGGTATTAAATGTATGCCTTTCAGTATGAAAACTAGTCTACATCTATAAAATGGCTTAAAGAATGAGAAAAGATACTGTGGTTATTCTAAATGTAGCCAGGATTGTACTGTTCACAGTTTCATTCTTCATCATCTCCCTTCTTAGCTTATCAATATTATTTTTTCCTTTTCTTTCTCCGAATCTTTCTTTTTACAAAATGATAATTTTCTTGATGCCCCTTTAAACAACTCTGTGGTCGGAAAAGATCTGAGAAAGGGAGATATTGACTCGAAATTGAGAGAAACTATAGGCTATTATGTTTAGTCACATAATTTTGTCTCATAGCATGACTTTTGACTCGGAATGTGCTTACAGAATTTTGTATAATAAATCCATGTAGTTTTGGAACTTGTTCTAATCGATGTTCCTCTTCATATGATTCTGAAATAGATTCTATACTATGGAAATCTCAAGCTCCATTTCATAAAAAAAACAAAAAATAAAGTAATTTCATAAATAGGATTCACAGTGATTTGATTCCTTTTATCATCCAGAAAAAGACGAGGCATCAATTTTAGTCTGAATGTCTTTAGTCAGACTCGAAATTGAGAGAAACTATAGGCTATTATGTTTAGTCACATAATTTTGTCTCATAGCATGACTTTTGACTCGGAATGTGCTTACAGAATTTTGTATAATAAATCCATGTAGTTTTGGAACTTGTTCTAATCGATGTTCCTCTTCATATGATTCTGAAATAGATTCTATACTATGGAAATCTCAAGCTCCATTTCATAAAAAAAACAAAAAATAAAGTAATTTCATAAATAGGATTCACAGTGATTTGATTCCTTTTATCATCCAGAAAAAGACGAGGCATCAATTTTAGTCTGAATGTCTAATTTCAACTATAACTTTCCATTGATTGGATATTTAGTTCAGAAATATGTGTTTCAATGCAGTAAACATCAATAAATATTTTGGAAGAATAAAAGACTACTAAAATAAAATCCAATAAAGAATTCAATTTCAATAGTTGGTTTATATTTGTACATAACAATAAAACTTTTCTAATAAACCTGTGGAATCAATTGAGTTGAAGACCTTAGCCAGAACGACGAATAGTAAGAGAATATATTTATTATTATTTATGCCAGCTCTTAAATTATCACTTGAACAAAAGAGCAATTTGCAGAGTTGCAATCATCCCGAAAACCAAATTGGCAATCAGAGAGTAAATTATTTATTTTCAAATATTGTGTCAATTGTTTTTTGGAACATCCTTCAATTATTTCAGAAAATATGCTCAATAATGAAATTGGACGATCATTTTTTGTCTCCCTTTTCTCCCGATATGCAGGAAGGGATTACCTTTGCCAGTTTAAAAACTTCAGGAAAAATCCCAGTTTTAAAACTACAGTTGATAATATGACAGATACAAAATAATGGATTCAATGTTACGTTTCCTTGAATTTGCAGATATATTGTCATATCCAGGAGCAGAGCTTTTTTTTATTATTTCGTGTTTGTAAATAAATTTCTTCATGCTCTAAAAAACCATGGATTTTCAGTTTTTTGTTAAATAACGATCTGCGTTGTTAATATTAATTTTTTGTTGTAAATTTAACGACTTGCAGTCAGTTTTTCAGTGTGCAGTTCATTTTTTAGTGTAGCATCAGTTCATGAAAATAAATTAAAATCATCACATTCAATTTTTGCACCATTACAATGTAATTCACTGTATATTTGGCCTATTAAGACTATTTTTATTTTCTTAATCTCAATCAAATTCTCACCTATAAATTTTGAACTGGAGAAAAAATTACATTCTTTAAGTTCATTGATTTGCAGATAGATAGTGCTCTCTATGCTACATCAATACAAAAAATAATTCTAAAATGAAATATTAATATAAATTTCATTGGAATAGTGATAATTACATAACAGTAACTGTGAATTTACATATGTTACATTGTCTTTATCTTTTCATCTATGTTAAATTATGTTTTTTACTATTTGAAATTACATTTCAAGGTTAGGTCAGCTTGTGATCACATTCAATGTAATAGAGCCTTTCCAAGTCGTTCCTAGATAAGAATGCTCGTATCTTGGTGATAGAGATCGGGTTGTTTTTGAGGGTGAGAATTGTTCAGTCAGTAGTAGTGCAATAAGCGAAGTTCTATAGGGTTCAATTATTCTGGGACTATTTCTGTTTTCAATTTGCTCAAATGATCTCCCATAGTCAATGCCCAGTGGTGCTGTAATATTTGCTGATGATGTCACTCTCATCAATAGTCATTCCCGTCTGGGAAACCTGGATGAAATGTGTGAGCAATCACTGGAGACTGCAAAGACATTATTTTTATCTAATTAACTTGTTTTAAATTATAAGAAAACTGAAAGGATAACAAACTTTATCTTCACATAACATTATTGTTACTACTCCAGAAACAAAACTGCCAAGCTTTTTCATTGACAGAAAGTTGAACTAAAGCTCTTATATAGGTCAGGTTTGTAATCAAAAGTGACATATGCCATAAGAAAAGTAAATTATATTTTTGGCAAAGCTGTGTTGAAAACTGTGTACTCTGTTTTCTCCAGTGCCGTATCAAGTATGAGTTGATGTTATGGGGACACTCCTGTCATGTAAAATATATTCTCAAGTGTCAGAAGAAGGTCTTGAGAATTATGATGAGCAAGCCCTAAACTGGGCCATGCAGAGAGCAATTTCAAGAGCTTAAATTATTGACTGTCTTGAGCTTGTATATACTGGAGGTGGCAACATACATGAAGAAGAACAACGAAACATTTAAAAGAAGAGATCATAGTTATGAAACCAGGAAGAAGGCATAGATAGATACGGATTTCGCACACTCGGAGAAGAGAAGAAGCAACTAGTCACGTCACATCAGGAAATAAGCATTTATAACAAGTTACGGTACCAGAAGAGCTGAAGTTGATGCCAGTGCTTAAGTTTGGAAAAACATTGAAAGTTTGACTCACAATAAACCCTTTTCACTTGTTGAATGAGTTTCTCAATGGAACTTTTAATTTTCAATTTTATTCAAGTGATTGATGTACTATTTTATTGACTGTGATATTTAGCTTTATTGATTGAATAAAAACTTTGTTGTATTTTAGGAATTCAATTTTCTGCAGCTTCATTCCCTGTCCACATTCAAATAAATCGAGTATCTACAATTCATGTGTGATGAAAACAATAAATTTTATTTCAGACGAATTTGTCAATTAGTATCAGAATCCTATAGGCATAAGATTTTCAGATGAATAATATTGAGAGAAAAACACTATAAAAAATAGTATTCATGGATACAATATCAAGTAGAATCATATATTATGAGCGAGTATTGCGCAAGCATCGGCCTACTATACAGTAGAGCGTTGATTATCCGAAGCCCGGTCATCCGAAACGTCGGTTAATCGAGAGGAAGAAAGGCAAAAAATTAGTCTCTGGACTGAAGCAAAAATCCAATTTGGACTTTTCTTAAGTTTTTTCTGTATATATTCTGATAGTCCGGTTGTAAGTTTGGTATTTAATTCAAAATTAATACAAATGTTGATGTGAATTTGGAAAAATGTAAAAATAAATTTGAATTAATTGATGATATTATTTTATCTTATTTACCCTTCAATGACTAAGAATCCGAAAAATCAGTTATCCCAACACCCCTATCAACAATAATATTGCTTCTGATAATCGACTCTCTACCGCATAGATGACTGTTGAACTGACCTGAAGTATTTTGCGCGGGATCCATATGCTACATGTGATGTTCGGTTGCCTATAGTATTCACATACGGGGCTGGGGCTAGAGTCTAATACGACCGCAATAATTCGGCACCAGTTCACTCACTGCCTCAACTGAGGATAAGCTAATGAGGTGATGCTCCGATGAGGCTGTGACACACCCATTCAACTCACAGCACAGCAGCCAACCTGCACTGCACTACCTACTGAGTTGTCTCTGCTTCTGTTCTGCTGATCTGAGTAAAATTTACTCACTCACTCTCTGTCCACATGCCTGGATGTGCGCTGGGGCGCATGCGTTACCGCGAAACCCACGACATCTTCAGCCCTAACTGACAACTAGGGCTGCCCTACCTATTCTACGATCGATCACCCACAACTCTAATAATAGGCCTATGCATAAACACTTGAAACAACAAGCTTACCTAGCAGCCTATATAATAGTAGACCGACTCAAGCAGCACATAGAAACTTCACATACCATGATCTGCCTAATAGCCTACCTATTAGCCTAGTGTTTAATAATTTAAATCCATTATGCTGTGCAAACTAAACATGCTTCATTCAGACGTCCTGACTTTTAGCCGCTTTAAAGTGTGTATTTTGCTTACTTCCATAATAATAGCGGAATACCAATATTTAATGAAACAATAATTTAAATTTATGATGTGCGAACTAAACATGTTTCAAATAACTGAGATGATAATCTAAATTATATAAATAATAAAATTATTATTCATATTATAATATTTATATTTATTATTAGATTCATTTAAAATAATAATCTAAATTTATTATGAGCAAACTGAAAACATGCTCCCAATAATTATTCAAATGTCCGGGTTGTTAACCAATTTAGTGTGTGTATTTACACTGCTTTCAAAATATTAGCCTAATCACAATATTCAATATAATACTCCAAATTTTACTTAATACTTTACACTTAATAATATCAATTTACCGACTGAACATAGTATTTTCATTAATATATACGTTCTATAGAAAGCATGACACCGGCAAGCCGGCATTATAGATGCGAGAAAGTGTAATGAAACGGTAGCACTCCCTATCGAATTGCTGTCATAAGTTTTCAACCAATTATTTTTTATGCTCCTCATCACCATTATCATATCTGGAGTTGTGATTGATAGTGAAACCTTTTATTTGTTTAATCAATTATTAAACATATGATTAATGCACATTTTATTAGATTATTCTAATTACTTTGTACAAAAGACTGAAGCAGCTAGTCAGGCGCGAATCCAGTGGGAGGTAAAGGGGATCTTTATTTATAACTCTTATTGGGGTCTTTTTAATAGGCGACAGCCCCCTAAAATATGTTCTCACTTGGATTCGATTCGCTCCTGGATTTAAGGAATGCTGTGAGAAATCGTGAGAAAGGGTGGTGAGGGAAAATTCAAAATGAGAGGCTATATTGTTCATATTTTCATATTATCATAATTATTTTTAATAAAAGTTACAAAATATAGAGAGTGAGTAAAAAGTACAATAATAATATAATTAATACGATCAAGGAGATGTTCACTCTCCGCTAACGAGTCTCAGACTGACTACGAATGCTCCGGCGTGAGCCGAGGCATGAGAACTGTACAACTCCAAGAAATATGCAAGGTTCGCATAAAAATATATTGAATTCGTATTTTTCTAACATATAACTCCTCCTTCCCTAAATAAAACATCCGGGGGTCGTTGTTCGTTGATAACTGCAGACTGACGGATGTTTTGGAGTATCAGGCGGAAGAAGTACAAGATAATGCTCAAGATGATAACAGCGTAAAGAAGTGAAGTATAGTATAACAGCGTAAAGAAGTGAAGATATTAATGTCTGTGATAATGAGTGTTCTTGGAATGATGGGCGATACCTCGTTGGTGTTCACTTTATCAAAATCCAAATTCTTAATGTTCACTTTAAAATTTGGCAGCTGATGTTGTTGAAGCTCTAATTCGAAGTCATCCAGAAATTTTGGATGCCCTCTTAATTTGGTTGAGTGAAGTAGCGGCTTTCCTTTGAAAGATATTTTGCCCTCAGTCGTGTCAATGAAGAAAATACCTTGCAATATTTTGACAGCGGTTCCAGTACTGCTTTCGATGTTGAATGTCTCTTTGTTTGGTAGAATTGCAAGATATTGCTGCATTTCAGGAATCCACTTTAAAAGATTTTCGTTTACTTCAAGAGCAGTGTACTTGCAGCTAATATCTGTTGTGCCAGACGAGATGATCGCTGTTTCGCAGTTCAATTTCTGATGTGTGATGGCTTCAGATGAGCATAGATACTCTGAGTCTATAAGTAATTTACAATTTTTATTTAATCCTATAATGTTAATATTTCCTGATTTATCAGAGGACTTCAAGAAATATTCGTTTCTTGGCAGAATTGTTGCAAAGCCTGATTTAATCTTACTTGGAATTGAAAACATTTTATACAGATCAAAATTTACCTCTTCTACAATTGGAAACTCGAGAAGATAAATGATTTCATTATTTACTAATCTACAACCTACATCAACTAATTTTTCTTTTTCTAACATGTTATCAAATCTTATTTCTACTGAAAGTTTTCCGTTATAATATTTAGATATTCTTAAAAGTTCATTAAACAATTCTCTTGTTGATATAATACTTGGGTGAAGAACACCTACTTTACAAAACGCTATAGAATTTTCAATGTCTTGGACAACATTTAACATTATATTGTAAGCAATAAGTAGTTGATTGAAAATATCTCTAATTTTTCTAGCTCTACAAAGTAATTCAAATCATTTTTCACTAACACAATTTTTTGTTTGATTTCTTCAAAATTTTCATTGACTAAGCTAAATGTTCTGTTAAATTCTAAAATTATATCATGACTTATTGAATAATGAGTAGCAATTTGATTAATCAAATTATCCTGATTATTATGTAATTCAGAAATCAATTTATCGTATCTTTGTCCATCATAAGCATCTAGGTTACCAGTGATAAATTTAGTCACAGATCCTACTCCATTAATCAGACCTCTTTTGTTACGATTGGCATGTTCATCGCCTACAAGTATTATTTCCAACTTCTCTTCAATCACCGATTTTGTGTGATTAATAAATCTTAAATGGTTCATTACTCCTCTTAGCTTACTACTATTTTCAGTTACATAATCAATTTTTGTACTAAAACTAATATTTCTCCAAAAATAATGAGTCACATTCTTATAATAATTATCAAGTTTTTCAATCTGTACAAACATAGTATTTAAATCAAAATTATGAACTAGAACATGAGACGTGAATTGTAGCTTTGCTCTACCTAAATGTTCACATTATTTATCTCTACTGTTGTCCCTGGGGTTGCTCCATGCAGGACGAGGAGGGACCTGGAACAGGATTTGAAGTGTCAACAGCATTTTCTTGTGGGTCAGGATTCGTATTTTTAATCTCATTAATTTTTCTTGGTCGTTTTATTTTAGAAATATGCACCTTTTGCTTGGTGTTATGATGATGGGGTGCTATCTCTGCTGTTTTCAGCTGTTTGTTAACTGAGCTAATTGTTTCCTTTTGGTACTTTTTTTTGTTTTACTCTGTTTCTGAACATTTTTTACACAGGGGTGCCTACCACCCCTAGGCCTCATGACGAACCCCCCCCCTAAATTTATCATCAGACTCCCCCATAAATTGGGCACCCCCAAGCCTTATGATACACCCCCTTACATTTAGCACCAACCCCCCTCCATAAATTAGGCCCCCCCAAAAAATGTGAAGAAGTAAGCCCCCCGTATTCTTTCTAAAACTAAAAGAAGATTAAGAAGATTTATATAATTATTGAAAAAATTCAAACCCAGTCAATAATATACAATAAGTATGTATATTTCTTGAGATTCTTTACAAAAAAATACATAGGTAATACAGGTAACATTTACATAGGTAAAATTTTTTGTAAAGGTAAAAAGAAATATAATGAAATGAATATATGAACTTCTGCTCAATAAACTTAATTGCAAAATACCTAAAAAAGAATGAGAACCTAAATTGAATAAAATTAAATAAAATTGAATAAATACCTATAAGTTTATGTTCGGTGTACCAATTACATTAACGTTAAATAATTCTACAAAGTTGTTCCTCTAAAGGAAGTGAAAACAATGAGTTGATAACTTCATTTGTAAAACACAAAAATTCAAAATACTAAGTCATTTATGCTAATATTTATTGGACAGTAGTTAAACAACAGGTTATTTACTTAGTGTAGTATCTTGGGAGAACTTATGTATGGATGAAGTACATAAAAGGCACAAATTTCTTGTATAGTTATTTACAACAGACAATCGAAAGAAGCGTCTTTCAAAAACAAAATAAAAACATAGTTGACCTATCAAATATTACTGAATTTTTAGAATTATTTGGTAAATTTCGCTATAGCAGTTCTTACTTATTAGTAAATACTTATTGTAAAATACATGAGAAACATCAACAGTTTGGAGTAAACACTTTAAATTTGTAGGCTGTGACCATCTACAAGTTAGCTAGGCACCTTCTAAGCTTGTTAAATCTATCTCTTTAAACCCTACATAGCAGTTTTTGTCTTTGGGATGAGGAAACAGAATTTTTTTTAATTATTTCTTCGTTAGAAATATACTCAAGTACATATTTTTCTGCAGCTAGAACCATTAGATTGGACAACCATGAGTCTCCCAAAGCTGATCTGAGTCTGTTTTTGATCATTTTAACTCGTCTCATTGCAACTAGTAACTGCTAAGGAGAGTGAAGTTGTATAAACCTCTTTCAGAGCACTCGCTTAGTGTCTCGCTAAGCTTGAATAATAACTTCCTGCACAAATCCTGAACATAACTATTTTAACTAATTCATATTCAATAGTATAGTAATAATAAATTAATAATAATTTATTGTCATTAATTGACATTCTATCTGGTCACTTCGTAATATATTTTTGAATGTCGTCACGTTAAACACGTTTCTAATCAACTTAACCCCCCCCCCCCCACCAAAACCGTTTTCTGGAATCCCCAAAAATTTCAATGACGCAGTCTGCGTCATAGCCCCCCCCTGTGGGCACCCCTGTTTTACATATACTTCGGATGGGATTTCTGGCAATGGCATTTTACCAGCGTTGCTAGTGGCTAAAATATTTTCTTTATTGGTTTTAAATATTTCTTCAGGTGCTCGTACAGTTTCTGCGTTTGTTCTTTATGATTACTGACATAATCATTTATTTTGATTTGATTTGATTTGATTACCTGTTTGTCAATATCGAGATCGAAAAGGCTATTTGTGTTAATGTGTCCATACAAAATTTCAAAAGGTGTCAATTTTGTTATTGAGTGGATACTATTATTGTATGACAAAATCGCATATTTTACTTTCTTTTCCATAGATTCTTTTTTGAATTCATCCCTATTATTTAAAATTCCAATGTGTTCGATCAGTGTTGAGTGAAATCGTTCCACAACTCCATTTGATGGTGGGTGTTGGGTGCTAGTAAAGTGTATTTTTATGCCATAGATTCCAAGCAACTCCTTTATTACATTATTATTTAATTCGGTTCCATTATCTGAAACAATTACTTTTGGGATACCATGATGTGCGAAATAATCAATCATTTTATTAGCTATCTCTATACCTTGCGATCATGCTAATCTGTAAACTTGTGCGTATCGAGAAAAGCTATCTACTATGGATAGAAATTTACTTTTTTCAAGGAAGACACTGTCTATGTGTATTATTTGTAATGGTCTGGATGCTGTTGGAGTGAGATTCATTTCCAAATTTAATGATACTCTTTCGTATTTAGTTTTTAAACAAATGTCACACTTATTGATAAAGTTTTAAATTAGGCTAATAGTATTCTCGTCTGATGTGATCATAAGTTTCTTGAATACCGCGATGATTATTCTTTCCCATATAAGTTTCAACGATTTCTAATTTATCTTATTCACTGGTTACATCGAGTATCTTTTCTGTACATTTGACTAATATTAACTGAGAAGATTTGAAGTACTTCGAAATCACATTTACAAATTTTTCTTAGAAGTCGTCCTGAAAATAGAGATTGTATTTGACATTTGGTACAAAAAATTATTTTACTAGTTTGATTACATCCTCATCAAAGTTGTTCTCTGATATCTTTACAAGTAATCTGTTTTTGTTATCAAATAATTTAAGTATTTTTACCTTTCTTGGATTATATTTTAATTGTGTGACAATCACTTGATTTTTGGCATAATTTACTGGTATTGGAATTCCTACGGTGGTATTTCCTTCATAATTTGAATGAACTGTTTGGCTGTCGTTGTCATCGTCGTCATCTTTGTCATTGTCAGGGTCAGGGTCAGCATGAATGGTTTCACTTTCGTCAAAGTTAGCTATGACAGATTGATTTTCCAAGTTGGGAAAATGTATGCTTATTGCATCGTTGATAATGTCATCGACCTCATTATTTGTTGTGACCTTTGCGTTGTTGTTATAAAGTTGTACACGAGATAGAGCGTCAGCATTCTGATTGGTTTTACCTGTTTTATCTCATAATTATTAAATTCTTCTAGTTTAAGTCGCCAGCGTAATAATTTGGAGTTGGGCTCTTTTACAGAGAATAGCCATTGCAGGGGCTTATGATCAGTGAATATTTTGAATTTTTTTCCATATAGATAAGGCCGAAAATGTTTAGTTGCCCAGATTATTGCAAGTAATTCTTTTTCAATTGCTGAATAACGGATTTCACTTTCATTCAATATACGACTCACATATGCAATTGGAAGGTCGCCACCATTTTTATGCTGACTGAGAACAGCACCGATTGCAAAGTTACTTGCATCACACGTTAAATTAAATTCCTTATCAAAATTTTGGTATTGCAATAGAGGTTTGTTAGATAAAATATTCTTACAAGTCTCAAAACATTCTATATATTCCGGGTTACTGACATCAATTTTTTCATTTCTTTTTAAGCATTTTGTGAGTGGTTTTGTGAGGTTTGCAAAATCCTTTATAAATTTTCGATAATATCCTAGTAGGCCTAGAAATCCTTTTATTTTTTTTGTTGTTGTTGGAATGGGATAAGCTCTGATTGCTTTGATCTTATCGGGATTTGGCTTAACGCCATCTGCTGTTACTATGTGCCCTAGGTAAGCAACCCCTTTTCTCAAAAATTCAGTTTTGTCTAGTTGAATTTTAAAATTTGATTTTCGCAATCTTTGAAATACATTTCGAAGTCGTTGGATATGTTCTTCTAGGCTAGCTGAATAGATTATTATGTCGTCAAGATATAGCCTACTACTTTCATTTTGTAGACCTCTAAGGATGCTATTCATAGCTCTTTGAAATGTGAGAGGACTATCCTTTAATCCCATTGGCATGCGCAGAAACTCAAAATGTCCTGTTTCTCTAAAAAAATTCCGTTTTTTCGCGGCTTTCTGGGTCTAATTCTACCTGGTAGAATCCGCTTGCCAAATCTAATGTTGAAAAATATTGAGAACGCCCTAATCTGTCAAGTATATCAGTAATATTTGATAGTGGGAATTTATCATCAATTGTTTTAGAGTTGAGACCTCTAAAGTCAATCACAATTCGAAATTTTTGTTTCCCGGATGCGTCTTTTTTCTTTGGTACAATCCATATTGGAGAATTCCAAGGTGAATGAGATTCTTGTATAATTTTTTGTTTTAGCATGTCTTGTATTTGACTATTTACCTCTGAACGATAGATTTCGGGGTAGCGATAACTACGAGTGTAAACAGGAATTTCATCAGTTGTTCTAATTAAATGATTAATTTGATTGGTAAATGTAAGGTCTTTTCCTTCTACATGGAGAATTTTCTTTCCTTTCCTTTTCTTTCCTTCTATCATGATATTCGTGAATTAATTTTGAAATTGCCTGTTTTTCTTCCCAATTCATGTGGTCTGTTCTAATTTTTGCTATGTCAACGTTGGGAGGATAAACTAGATTGAGATTATAACTGTCTTGAAATTCATTACATTGTGGAGGTGTGATAGAATAGTGTGCATTATCCTTAACTATAAAAGGTTTTAGAATCGTCAACTGTTTGACTTCGGTCGATGGATTTTTTATTGAACAAATAGCTTTATTATTCTTCACATTAATCAAACAAGACGGTATTTCCAGGCCGGAAAGGTCTGTGTACTGTAGCAGGCATTCACCTTCCTTCACATTAACTGGAATTTCGATCACCTGTTGAGTGCGCGCTTGAATAGAATAGGTTGCTATAGCAGTACCGGTACGTTTATTATTTTCATCATGCACATCACTTTTTTCAGAATCAAAGTATTGTATGGGAATCTCTTTGTTTTTATAAAGCATCTTATTATTAACAAAGTCTAACTGCAGTTTTAATGCTTTCATATTATCTAGGCCAAGAAGCAAATCAAAATCCTTATGAAAGTTAAACAAATAGAATTTCATTTTATTTTTACCAATGAACAGAAGTTTTGTACTGAATTATTCATTTGATGAGCCAAGTGCTGTTGCTACTTAAAATGGGTCTTTAATCAAATCTTGTTTAAAACATTCGGTAGCAATGAATTTTTTTACAAAAGATCTTGTACTCCCTGTGTCTATAGGAACTCTGAGATTTGTGACTGGGTCGATAAAGAAAGGTAATTCGTTCTTTTCGTCCTGAAGGTTCATGATGGGAAATTTTCGTCGCGGCAAGCCTCTCCTAAAAAATTATCGGTCTTGTTAGCTAGTTCAGTGTGATCTTGTTCAGCTTGGTTCTGTAGTGATAAGTCTTCAAAAGCTTGTAACTCGTTTTCACTGCTATTTTCATTGTACATGGAATAACCAAAGTCTGTTTGTTCGTTACTATCTAAGTTTTGTCCTGTCTTGAAACAAATGGGGGTTTTTCCTAGGTGGACCAGAATTACGTGTTGAGATGCTCATTGGGGTTGGTTGATCAACTCGCTGTTGAGGAAATTGTAGCCTATTGAATCCCTGATTGCATGGGCGATTAGGCTGATAATTTTGATTATGATTTTGATTATTATATTGCTGCACTGGTTTGTTCGAAAAATTGGGAGATTGTTGCATGATGGGGCCTATAGAACATTTTTCTTGGCATTTGATTTGAGTTCATTGGAACATACCTGGATGATTGATAATTTCTTTCAAATAAAAAATTCGGATTACTTAGTTTCGGGAATTGTTGAGGAACCATTTTGCTCATTTTAAACTGAAAATTATTAGTGAGCATATTTACGGCTTCTTCAAGGTAGGAAGGATTTTTCAATCGCATAAGGGATCCTAATGGTTCATGGAGTCCCCTTAACAATACTCTTATAGCTAGTCTTTTAACATATTCACACAGGACAGTAGCTGTTCCTTGCTGTTCTTTGTTTTGAAAAAATGCAATTTGTAAATTTAGTGTACGCTGAATCCTTTCCTACAGTGCTTTGGTTGCCAAATAACCTCGCCAAACAATTAATATACTTCATAATCATAAAGTTATTCTTTGATAACAAAGAGTTCTGTGATGGAGATTGATTTTTTTCATTTTTTTTTATTGGAGGTTCTTTGGACTCCAAAGCAACCAGAGAAAAAACTTCAACATTGTTGAAAAGTGACCCCCATTTTTCAGGTGGGATCAAATTTACCTTTGATTTTTGGGATGTTTTATTTGGATTGGGGTGGATTAAAATATAAGTTAAGCTAAATTCAGGGGGAGTTTGACTGTAGAAATTTTTTTATAATTTCGACGGGGGTGTCTTAGAAGAAGGATCAAAAAATTTCGAAATTCCTGTTTTTGAAATTGTAGTGCTTTTTGAGTTGAGTGAAATGGTATATTTTTATTATAACTTCAATCTGGTCCTATGACCGATGAACAGTTTAGATTTAACCAAATTTACTAAATAATCTGGAAGTCTCTAACCAGTTTCTCGTTTTTCACTTTGATTGAGCTATGCTCTTTACCTAGCTCAATACACATAAACGATCTATTACCAAAACTTATATACCTCCACTTGACTTTCTATTTCATTTTTTTCACAATATTAACTTCACACCTTCATTTCTCCTTTGTTGAATACACATCCACATCCTTATCACAGTATAATAGGTAAAAGAAGTGTTATAGAAAGTATTGATTGAGTTTTCAGAAAACAAGTAACCTAGATTTCAAGACATAGTATTATTTTAGAAAAAAACTAGTTTATCAAGTAACTCATTTTTTAGAATGTATTTCAGTGGTAGAACTGGTTGGTGTGGTGGGGTGAGGGGTGTAGGCCTAATGAAGTCAGTGGCGGCTGGTAGTTGAATAAGTTGGGGTAAGCGATAGGCAGAGAGAGAAAAAGCTGATAATGCTGGCGCTTCTTGCCTAAGTTTTCAGCCCGGTTCAGGTGACAGTGAAGTCTGAGACAGTTTTGAAAAATTACAAATTGTAGAATAATCTTCATGAATTTCATAACAAAGCTTGATATAATTTGCTTAAGTTGTGTCTTTATAACACACTACTATATCTGATCTTAATTTTGGTAACTCCAATTGCAGAAATTTGAATCTTCCAATTTCCAATTGGAATCTCCCTTCTTTCAGTTCTAAAGACATTTCAAAAGATGACATATAGAAAGCTCCAAACCATATTTCCAACACAGCAAAAGGTACAGATGAGCTGTCAAGTAAAATGTTATTGAATAGTTTTTATGAAGTTTATGCTGTTGTGCTACATACTTTCTATTTTCCTATCAACACAGGATCATTTTCCTTCATATGGGAAGATGCCATTGTCAATTTGAGACAGATTTTGCAATTCGTTCTTTAGTAGTTTACGAGTTGTAAACTATTTATTATGAAAAATCTTCATTTTCCGGGTACAGTATAGGGCAGTGCTGGGTAAACTACAGCCCGCAAGCTAGTTTTTTTTTTGAGGATGAAGCCCACATAGGTCTGAGACCTGTGCGTTGGTAATGAGTTGGATGATGGTGATTTATGAATTGGACCTACAGTTTTAGGTGGGTTCCGAACCACCGGCCCGGAACATGGTTTAATCCGGCCCGGATCATGGTTTTGAGTGAACACTAAAATCATGCATGTGAATTAAATTGTAAGAAATATATGAAATAATGAAACTAGGCCAATGCCAAAAGGCATTGCCAAATATTCACTGCCAAAAGGTACACACATCTAAAAAAGTTTCAACTCGAATGTTTGATCTCAATGAAATTTTGACATCTCTTATATCAAAAGCAAAAAGGGAGAAGTTAAGCTTTTAAAGTTCATACTGAAAAATACCATACATCAGTAAACTACAGAAACATTAAAAAACTTAGCTTTTTGTTCTCAACCTGAATTTATAAAAGTGAAATTTAATGTAAAAAGTCATCCATAAATAGCATGATTATTAGTGAGACATTCAAGATAATATGAGCACTAAATGAATTTCATAAACATTCGGTTATAACTTATTTAAAATTATACGGTCATGTGCGTCAGAATGAGTGAAATTATGTCTAGAATGGATTAAATTACTGCTTACTGCTTTCAAACATTAATTTGCCAAAATCTTTCTGGAGAAGTATCCCCGGGCCCCTTTACTTTGATAAGAATGGATTTAAAAACAACATTGCCTTTTAAAAGCTGATCTCTGCATCCCTTCGAGGGTTAAACAAAAGTATTTCTAATATATCTTTAATTATCGAGGATAATCAACAATGAGGCTTGAATGTTTAATTAATTGATGATCGAAATGTAAAAAATGAGGAACTTTGAAGAACACCTGATCGAAAAACGTTTGAAACTGTGGAGGGACGAATTAAAGAAACTGGTTGCTTTAAACCAAAACGCATAGATACTGGTCGTCAATGTAGTGCGAGGAACCATAATAATGAACAAGCAATATAAATGCTGTAGAATTATCGCCAACCACAAGCACCAGGCGAGTATCATGACATTTAAATATTTCCCAGTCAAGCGTATGGCAGTCACTTCAAGAAACACTGTTGTACCCATTTCATATAACACGCATGCAAAACTTATTATCCCACGAACGGAAGATATTCTGCCGCTGGTTGAAAAAATGTTTATGACATAAGTATTTTCTTCGGCATATTCTGGCATGAATCCTGCTTCACCAGAAATTTTTGTAATACCCATTCTTGGGCGTACGAAAACCCTCATGAAACTGCAACGAGACATTTTCAGTCAATGTACGGCTTGGTGTTCTGGGTGATAATTTGATTGGTCGTTTTTCTTACCCGATCGGCTTACCGGAGAAGAGTAAGTTACTTACATTTTTTAAGAACAAACCTGCCAACCCTCTTGGAAGATATTCCTTTGGAAAACAGATTAGATGTATGGTTTAGGCACCTCCACATTTTTCTAATAATGTGAAAGACTATTTAAATAATACATACGGTAGACAATTTATTGGTCGAAACGGACCAGTAAAATGGTCACCATGATTTTCCGACCTCACGCCAGCAGACTTTTTCTATGGGGTTGGATGAAGGCAATTGTTTATTCAAAACGAGTTATCACCCAAGAGGACTTACGGAATCGCATTACAGAAGCGGCAGGAACTATGAAGAATACTCCAAACGTTATGAAATGTGCTAGAAAAGAATGGATTCGTCATGCAAAAACGTGCATTGATTAAAACGGAGGACACTCCAACAAAAAGCAACCTGTTGCTTATTTTATATTTTATTTTGTATTCCATTGTCTGTAGGCTAAGTAAATGCTATTTCAACTTTTTGTTGTATTTTTGCTATAGATGATATCAACACTCGCTATAACGTTCAGTTAAGTGTCATTTACCATTACCATTGTTCATAATACTTCAATTTTCAAACACCTAGTATTAATAATTTCTCTGTTTTACTACTTTATATTTTTCTAATCAATCCGTAGAGTATTTTTGTTTTTCACACGATTTTTGCAACTCATGCCCACGCTCAGACTCTGTGTCTTGTGGGTATTTTTTTTTTCTCTTTCCATTTTTCCTCAAAAAATGACATTAATAACATTTTAAATTATTTAAAACCTTATGTCAATGTCATTTTTGAGATTAAGTCTTTATCAGAATAAATCTTATATTGTGTCCTTATAGTTTTTAGGGCAATAGATAATTTTTGTTGTTTAAAAGATTGTTGTTCATTCCCGGTGGTTTTAAAAATACGTTCATTTACAATAATTACTACATAAAGTGAAATTGTTATTATATCCAATAAAGTAACAGGATTGCCTCTAAACTGATAAGTTAAATATGAATATTCAAATGAGAAGGGAAAGTTTTAGCTAAGTCGCGTGACATTCCTGTCAAAGTAAGTTTGCATAGCTCTGTGGAAGTTACTTAGCAATGTGGAAGTAGTAGCAACGTTGAAATTGAAGTTGTGGTAAGAGTACTTCTTGTGTCAGAGCTGTAACCGTAATTAGATGTGACTCTGTACTTGTATTGGTCTTGTGACGCAGAATTATATGATGTGCATTCATATATATACATAGCTACAAATGTTCTCCTTTAGTTTTCATTCATTTAATTTTCTCTTGTCGTCTTGCCTTCTCTATCACTGCATTTATCCATCCACTTCCCTCTTCCGACACCCGCTTCTGCCACTCATGTCAAGTATGTCACGTGCCACCTACATTTTTTCCTATTGACAACAACCCTTTCCTCCCACCAAAGAATATTTAATACAATGAATAATCATTATTTTGGTTAATCTAAATACTGTAGTCTGTACATTACATTTGCAAGATGTTTGCAATATCAACATAATTAATTTATGATGTTGAAGATCCATCTTGTTTCCACTAATATGTATTATAAACTTAAAAAACACTTTTGAATGGAAATTGACTCACGTTATGGCGTGACGGCCGTTTCGCTCTGTTGTCTAGAGCATCATCAGACGACCCACAGTACACTCTGTACTGTGTACTGTGGGTCGTCTGATGATGCTCTAGACAACAGAGCGAAACGGCCGTCACGCCATAACGTGAGTCAATTTCCATTCAAAAGTGTTTTTTAAGTTTATAATTAATTTATGATGGCATTTAAGTTAGGTTTCAAATATTTTACCATCAAAATCATTTTGTTTGGGGCTGTAGCTAGGCTGGGACAGCCAGAGCACTACCCCCGACAAAAGGGGGCTCCCAGAAGGCTCGAAATTGATTTGAACCTCATTAGAAGTCCAAGAAAAGGGGCCCCCACTATTTACTTCCTGCCCCAGAGCGACCAGAGATCAAGCTATGGGCCTGATTTTGAGGTCCATGAAGTTGCCCCCTCCCCCCCCCCCATGGAAGCACTAATATTGAAAAAAGTATTGACGATTCGTGCTTTTTTAGTGCTGGTTAGTGTTTCAAGTCTCATCATTATAGTGCTCTTTTGAATCCAGAAATATGAGCAAAATACCTAGGGGAACTAGCTTCCATGAATTTAGCCTCCCCTCCCCCCCCCCCTAAAAAAAAAGAAATGCTTAAGCTGTGGAGTTGCAAATGGTGTCAATCGTTAGTGCTTCATAAGCGCTTGTTTTTGGATCAAGTCTATTTGTTAGTGTTTTTTTGGCTTGGGAGATTTAAGTGAAAAACCTTTCGGGTCACCAACCCCCATTGGAACAACTTCAGCTAGGAAGTCGAAAATGGGGTCAATCGCTAGTGCTTTGTTAGTGCTCATAAATCATACAAGTCCCCTCAGTAGTGCTCATTTGGTTTGGGAGATATAATCGAAAAACCTAGTGGGGAGGCCAACTTCGTGGAAGTTGTCCCCCCATACTAGAAATACTCAAGTTAAGGAAATGAAAATGGTGTCAATTGTTAGTGCTTGAGAATGCATTAAGTCTCATTTTCATTAGTGCTCTTTTGGTTTGAGAGATATGAGTGAAAAACCTTGGGGGCGCCCCCCCCCCCCGAATTTTAAAACAAGTTATAAGGTCAAAAATGGTGTCAATCATTACAGTAGTGCTTCATTAGTGATTGAGAATGCTTCAAGTCCCATCTTCAGTGCTCTTTCGGTTTAGGAGATATATAGCCGAAAAAACCTTGGGGTGGCCCCCTCAGTTGAAATAATTGAGCTATGAATTTGAAAATGGTGTCCAACCGTAGCCTATAGTGGATTCGCGTCACTTCCATAACAACCCTGTTATATTTTATGCTTCTTCCCCCCTCACTTCTGCCACCATGATACCACCCAATAAAACATGAATATAATGTAATCTGTAGTAAATATCTTTTTCGAATCATATCTTCAATCTCTTTAGTGAAATACCTGCCGAATTTTTTTTTGTTGTGTTATGTTGTAATCTTTATTAATGATTTCTGTGATGGAGATCTTAACGCTAAGCTAATATAACCTCTTTCGCGAACGATACTGCACTGACATAATTATACCAATATCAATAGGCTACCCTAAATTGAGATGATCCTATTCACCACCAAAAACAATATAAGTAGGCTAATACTGTACGAATAGGCTACTAGAGTAGAAGATTGTATAGTAGGCCTACAATAATTAGGCTATGCTAGTAGGCTACTAGGAATTTTTCGTAGAAAAGATTTATATAAAAATCCAACGATCTTTAGGCGTTTCTGAATGCTCTGGTCTCCTTCAACATACTGATTAAAAACTACATATTGACAGTTGTGGAGCTGATGGATATAAATAGCACTCTGGCTGGCTGATAGTCATGCGGTCTCGAGTTCGAATCTCGTTCAGGCTTGGACATTTTATGTCATCAATCACTTCATTACCCAGGCACAAATGGTCTCAGACTCATTTGAGCATCATCCGACTAAACATGGCTAATATCAACAAAATTTTATTGTCTCGGATATTTTGCACAGAAACTTAAGATCATTAATTTTAAGGATATCACCATTAATATTATTAAAATCAATAAGCATGCAGATTGAGATTAATTTTGTTCCACTGTCTCACCTCAGGCATGTTGATTTACAAATTGAAGACATTGATCAGAAGCAATTGCTCTCACTAGGAAGATTTTTTCCGTGTAAAAAGTTCAAAATAGGTAGTATTCTATGAAATTAATTCAACAAAACCAACTTTTTCAACCCACAAGGACGGGCTGCAAGCGACGAGCTAACTTAGGCTACTAGTCTCAGAAAGATTTTGGTGTTTACCGGCCGTTGAACGAGATAGCACTAGCACTGGCGCTGTCTAAAAATATATCAAACAAAACATTCACAAGCGTTACGGTCTTCTATTCCAACCGTAGACATTGCTAACAGCACATGCCAATCAATCCTTTTGTTAGATCACATTGAGCAATTGAAATTCACGACCAATTCTGTTTGGTTTGGCACAGTTATTATCAAAACATCGAAAAACTGAACCAAGCTACTTTACTATCAAAGTTGTGTGGCTATCCATTTCCTTATCTAGACACCACTATAGCCTACTACAGTGATGGGAGTCACCAGTCGCAAAGTTGTAGTTTGTGGGGGGGGGGGAAGGGTGGATGGGTACGTGCCATACTTGAGATTATAAATTATTGTTTTGTTTTTTTGGAGGATGAAGCCCACATAGGTTTGAGACCTGTTCGTGGGTAATCAATTGGATGATGGTGGTTGATGAGTTGGACCTACAGATAGCACAATCACGAAAAATTCAGATATCGGAAGGTCAAAATCAATAGCAAAGCTCAACAACTCTATAAATTTTAGAATTAGTAAACTGATTGGGCTAGTTTCTAAATTCCGGCATTTTCAATTCTGTAACGAAGCATTTTCAGACCTATATTTAATTTTTATAATGCAAGTTACTTTTGTTTTATTTTAGTGGGTGAAACAAGCCCACGAAGTATTGGTGAATTTATGTGAAACACACAACATATATATTATTCAGGTTTTTATTCGGTGAATTATAGATTTCGGCTTAACATAACCAATGGATAGCTCCATAGGCGTAACGAGGGGAGGGTTATTGGGGACAGAACCTCCCCATTGCTTGAGAGAAATTAAAAAAAAAAAACTGTAAAAAGCAATTTTAAAAAGTATAAATTTGAAAGATTATTTATTTAATTTGAAGCTAGGGTAAAGGAACCAGTAACTGACACCTAATTGAGTCAATTCATGAATATTATCAATGAATATGAATATTGAATATTGTCAATTATGAATAATGTGAATAATGAATATGAATAATGAATATTATGAATATTGTCAATTCATGAATACTATTAACTTTGGAACTATTGTATTGTTATGGGTTCTATCTCTGAAATAATGCTGGCAACACTTTAAATTAACACTTGCACTTTATTAACACAAATTACTGACAAATCGCACTAATCAGTAATGTCACACAAAAGAACTCAATCAGAAACAAAAAATTGATAATTTTCAGATAATAGAGAGTTTGCAATATTGCTGTACTAAAATCAATCACTAACTCTTAAAAGGCCAATCAAATATTAAATAATAAACTGTCCAATAATTCAAGGAGAAACGTCTAAAACATAACAGTTGAAACACTACAAGCACTTACGAGTCACTGTATAAACTGTTGAAGAAGCCTGAATAATAATCTGTCAGAATATACTGTTTTCATCACGTAACACATTGAACGTTCATATAACACAGTTTGTATTAGCGCTCACTGGTAATCTGGTTTGTATGAGCGGGAACTGTCACTGTCACTTATCAAATTAACGTTCGAATCACAAGTGACTGATGTTTATGAGAGCTTCCACTTTATATACATTTTTCATAATCCAGAAAGAACTATATTCATCTATCAAATTCTAAAGTGAACAGATCCCATTTTCGAGTCCATCCCAGAAAGTTCTAAATAAACTTTCTAAAGATATTTAGATAAACCGCAAGGCGAGGGGAGAACAGGAGTAAGAGCAAACAAAACACGCTGCTTACCGCAACTGGAAGACGTATTGACACAGCTGTAATTAGCCTACGCTGAAAATCACTGTTCCTTCTTCCTTGCCTTGTCCATAAACGTATGGATTAATAAAAAAGTGTTCAGAATCTATTTATTCAAGTCTCTTAAAGGGCTAATTGAAATTGGAATCAATTTGGATACAAATTTGAACTTGAAATTTAATTTTGATTTAATTTTAAAATCACTCGACATCTACACTAATAGCTGACACCCCTATTTTTGTCACCACCATTAGCTGACATACCTTTGACACCAGTAGCTGACATCCGTGTCAGGTAAGGATGAATGAGCTAATTTGATTTTATGTATCAAATGGTAATTATACATATAACACATATACAACACATACTGGAGATATCAACAATAATTTAAAAAATGATAATTTCTCATTTATCAAATAATGAATAATATTATATTAATAAAAAATATTTTATACACTATTAACAGCTGAGAACCCTAAATATGTGTATGAGTATTATTAATTTGCAGTTATGTCATAGAAGAGTCTGCTCTGCTTTCAGTGGAAGGCCGGTTCACAAGTTCTGTAGTTCAGTTATGAAATAAAAATCAACTGCTAAAATCTTGCAGTTTAGAACAGTGGCGTACCGAGGTTTCAAGCGCCCTGGGAAGTGTCTTACGATGCCCCCCCCCCAAAATCAATCTTACACTCAACCACCCAAATGGGCTGATATTAACATAGTGGTCATTTAATAAATCAGCGGTTTTTTCCTGCCTCCAACTACACCATATTTGTCAGAGACGCGAATCTCTGATGAATGATTTTCCGCCAAACCAGATTCTGCTTTTATCAATTTCCAAACTGCATGTTGTGATTTTTTTCACTTTTCTATATATTTATTTGCAGTTATTTTTTTAGCATTTTGCAAGTCATTTCTATGAAAATGTTCTTATATTTTGGAAATAGTATTCAAAAGTGAAGTATTACATTCCTGTTCTTGTTAATATAAAAACCATTGAACTTCTTGTGGATTTATTTTTCCAGAATAAATTCAAAGTCTTCATTCAATTACTTGAAATTGTTATACCTTCTGTCACCCAATTTAAATTGTTTTGGCTTTGCTACTTTCTACTATTTGATACTTCTGACTCGACCGTTTTGCATTCTGTTTGTTTGTAACGCATTTATGGCTGAACGCGTGAACCGATTTCTTTTAAATTTAACATGAATGTTCCTTTTAGTAATGCGCAGCAATGTATACATACGGTTTTTAAAATTTTACCCTTTTGGCCTTCATTATATAGTAATACATTTTTTGTAAGTAAAAGGCAATTTTCTCTCAAGAACGGTACGCCCCTCAGAGCCTTGCGCCCTGGAGCGACTGCTCCACTCGCTCCATTATCGGTACGCCACTGGTTTAGAATGTATAATCTATTCATTGTGACCTAGAATATGCATAAATGATTTTTTCGATGATTCTTGCAGTGAGATTTTGAGTGTAAATAAAGAATAGCTACATTCCACCTATAAGCTGACATGGGGTGTCAGCTACTGGATAAAGTTGATTGAGAATCTTGTAATGAATATAGGCGTATTAAATTTCGCTTATGTTTTATCATGTCTGAATCTGGCCCAAACAAAATTTCAGACATGGTCCCCAGTGGCAGTGGCTGACATAATATGTCAGCTACTGGTGATTGTGTTGAAAAATATACCCAGTAGATGAACCCCCCCCCCCACCCCCACAATCAACATAAAATATGAAAATCATACCCTAATAAGAGAATGGGGTATAATCAACTTATATTCTAGCATTAGTTAATTTCAAATAATGATTATTTTGACAGTACTTGGAGATTTTCAAACACTCTTACTTCGATATTTCCTAAAGAATTCCACCTAGAAATAAAGGATTCTTGTAGACTGTCTGACAGTTTATCCTCAAAGTATTTTTCCCCATCAAAAATGATGCCCAGCATATGATTCAGGTATCAGTTACCAGTTTACGCACAAAATACCAGAGTATAATTCTCAATGGTTTGAATTTCAAAACTGGGTATGGGGTATATTTTTTATTAAGAAAAAATATGAAGGTATCAGCTACGGGGGGGGGGTCAGCTTCTGGTTCCTTTACCCTACATGAGCATTGTATAATATATATTATATCTATATTCTGAGATTTATTTTGAAGGGAGTAATATGTAAGAAAGGTTGGTGGTTGACAGTTGGGGGGGGGGGGGTAAACCACCCCATTAGTCAACTCTAGTTACGTCACTGGAGAGGTATGATTGGCATACAACAAGGTTTACTTTTTTTGAGCACTCGTGACAAGATAAACTCCTTTAACTCACAAATAATCAACGTTTCCCATCTTCATTCAGTATACAGTATTAGATTATATTGTACTTAATTGTTTAGACAACAGAAATAAAATTAAAACACTGTTGGAGATAACCTGAAAAATGAACATGCATATGCCACAATGCATTAAATGTGATGTGTAATTGTGTAGACTACACAATAATTATACATCACATTTTATACGTTGTTGCATATATTGTAGCATTTACCAAGGAAAGAAAATATTGTCTTCTAATATTAAAAATTATCAAATATAAATATATTTGAATATATTTCTAAAACTCTATTTTCTCTTATTTTATTGACTTCAAATGATGATATATGTGAAGTGATGCAGAGACTTGTAGTATAAATGTGGAAATCACTAATATGAGAAATGATATGAAGATGAAATAACTAATATTTGTGATATAGAAATCAATTTAAAAGAAGAATTGAGGTAAAACCGGAAAGAAATAAAAGTAGCGTACGGTATAGAAGAAGTAGAATTGAAGTAGGCCTTGAAGATGATGTGTCTCCATGGCTGGAAATCGTTTGGCCAAGAGTAACAGACATACATAGTATGTCAAGAGTACGGTACGTAACAAACATAATTTAAATGAAGATAGTGCTATAAACGTGTTTGTAAACGATAATCAATTTGACCAGGAAGAAAAATTTGCATTTCTAGTAGTTCTGTTGGATAGACGATTGACCTGGGCTCCATACATTGAGAAAATATGTTGTAAAATTTCATCTGGGGTATTTGTCCTGCGACAGCTCGCTAGATTGAATGACAAAAAGTTACTTTTTACAGCTTACCATGGGCTCTTACTGTCACATATTAGGTATGCTATCTTAGTATGGGGTAATTCATCAAAACAAAATCTTGATAGGGTATTACAGATCCAAAAGAAAGCGGTTAGGTGTATAGATAGAGTAAATAGATTAGATTCATGTAGGCCGTTGTTCAAGAGACTTGGTCTCCTAACTGTACCCTGCTTTTATATGTGTATGAAGCTACTTTATAATAATTACTTATGTAAAAACGAATGATATTAACCAAAATCTTGACATACATGGTTATAATACAAGAAGCCGAGGAGATTATCACTTGGTGAGTCACAATAGTAGCTTATTCAAACAAAAACCTTGTTATATTGGTAGGAAATTCTACAACAAGCTACCGTAGTTTTTAAAGAGTCTTGAAAATGTAGAAATATTTTTAAAACAATTGAAAAAATATTTAGTTGATAAAGCTTTTTATAGTGTAAAAGTGTTCCTTTCACATCAAAATTAAGCATCGCCTCAACTAATTGATATAGTAATTATGATATCTAGTGTATAATTGTTTATCTGACTTGTCTTATACTCCTTAACTGGAGTCTCCAAGACGTAATCTACAAAAAAAAAAAAAAAAAAAAGAGTGAGAACAAATATACTCACAACTAAAAACTGACTGCAAGTCGTCAAATTCACAATAAAAAGTCCATTTTGATTGTTGTGAATTATTTTTTGTTTACTTAGGTACCCTACTTCATTCGTCTAACTTTCAGTATTCTCGATAAACTACTATTAAACTTATAGGTCAATAATTGGATGGATTCATATTGGTAGGAAATATTAGAAATATTTTGGCTATTTTAAATTCTTTAGGAAAATGACCATGTTTGAAACTCTTATTTATTATACATTTAAGGGGTTTAGTTATGAAGGCGGAGATTTTCTTCAAACAAGCATTGTTCATCCCACCTCTTCCAGGAGAAGAGTTATTTTTAAGGTCGTTTATTGTTTCAATTACTTCATCATCACTAGTTGGAGTGAGAATAAAGGAATTAAAGGCAGAAGCATTATTATTTGTGGTGCCATATGGATGCCAAAATACATTAGGGTTTTTGCATTCTTTGCTATTACATTTTCAGCATACTTTTTGGCAACTTCTGCAGTGTTTATTTAAAATTTGGGGGTTAATGTTTACAGGCTGTTTTTTATGATCTAATAAGTCATTATTATAATATATTGCTATCTTTTTCTGCTGTCATTTTTATGCTGAGATGTTTTGTTTTCGTAATAATTTAATTTTGTTGTTTTGATTTGTTTGCGATGCTTTCATTTCTCTCCTATAGGAAAACTTCAAGGTAAGTAACATAATAAATAACGTATTATCAAAATATGCCTTTCATTTGCGAAAAAAATTGTTTAAACATTAAACATTACATTATGTTTTTATATTCAATAATAGGTACGGTACGGTAATTATCTAATTAAATATTAAGAAATGTAAATTCATGAACACACAGACATATCAATTAAAGTTAAGTGTCGTGCCAATGGAACCTTAATTGGTTCATATTTACCTACATATGTTAGGTAACATAATCCGGTGTAAACCGGCCTTAACTTGTGTTGATAACAAAAGTTACCAACACATCATTATTTTATCTTTGGTTTGATCTCTACCGACACTCTGTGGATAACAAATGTCGATAAGTGTGGATAACAAGCTTTTTGGTGTGTTATCAACAAATTATGTTACATAAAATTTTGGACTCTTTCCCAATGTTATATAACTTTTTGTTGGTAACACACGTGTTAATAACTCAGGTGTAAACCGGTCTTATAAGTTCAACTGTGACAAGTTTACTCATGATGTAAAGTTTAAACTAGCAAAATTGGTGGCCAAATATAGAGCCCACAATCAGGTTAGGTTTGTTTAAATTTCAAGATAGCTCTTATCATCTTTTCAACTCATTAATCTGGTTGAGCCTTCATATAAATTAAGTTATCATTCATGAGAGAAAAACATTATTTTGTTTGAAAGTGATTACTGATGAGATTATACAAAGACAATCAATATTATTGTTCTATAAATTCATGTAAAATCTGATTTGAGCAATCAGGTATCTGGAACAAGTATAGGCTGGATGAGAATATCCTTGTTGACGTGATACAGAATGACCTTTTATGGAAAATAGACTACCGTATAAATATTAAATCAAGGGTTAGGTCTGATGATTTTGTTTAATTTTGCGATAGTCACTACCATTGAGTACATAGAGTATGTTCCTCTGTGCAAGCACTCATTCTTGGGCGTGAGGTTTACTGTTCCCAGAACTACTAGTATATAAACACTGTATTTTATCTATGTGAAATTCTTGTTATGTTAATTTGAAGGTTTCATGTATCCTCGAAAAGCAATCCACTGAGGATCTCTACCTTTTTTTATGATAAGAGAATCTTCATGAGTTTCTTTTCATATGTAATACTTCATACAGTTAGCTATTTTTGTTGAAATACCCAGAATTTAAAACATCCAGGATTTAAAAACATGTCGAAAATGATACTGTTTCCTTTAAATACAAATTTTCAAGTTTACCACCTTTTTCTACCAAACATGGCTGACCAGCTTCGCTGCCTTCCTGATCGACAAACACAAACAACAAATTCCGTTAACAGGCTTCGCCAACTGTTGTTATAAAAGAAATGAAGGAAAGCTTTTTAATAATCAATTAATGTCTTACAAAAAATCTGAAAATGATAGATTTTCTTTATATTCTATTGAAATGCTATTCGATTAATGAATCACGATCAGCTGACAGAAGTTAAGCTGGAAGCTGTACTGGTGCTCGACTTTTCGAGCAAGCTGTATTTTGGTCTACTTGTGCTGTCATTGTCCCGTCAGGTTGACATATAATATGCAGTTCTGTGTTGCAGTTACTACAGTTTCAGTGTAGGATCAAAAGTACTTGTGTAATAGTACTTTTCTAATAGCAGGTGAGAGACCAATTTTTGACTGGAATGATTTTTAGCTTTCTTTTGTTGTAACATAGTGGCTAGCCGTCATATTGCTATCACCAGAAAGCTTGTGAGGCAGCATTTGCCTACTGATTGCTCTTCGCCTCTTTCTAGTTACTAAGCAAAGAACATTAACAGTGTTTGTGAAAGTGTACAATATGGACTTGAATGTTTTCAGTCGTGGTTTACTAGACATCGGGGAATATTCTCAACGAAGATCATCAGACAATAATGTCAACGAAGACCACCAACCAAGATCGATACAGCACACGGTTCTTGTTTTGAAATGATATTTTTTTAAAAGAATTGAACAGCTACCTTTACTGTAGGCCTATATGCATTATCAGCTATTTTCGCCTCTTTTATCGCTGTCATCGAACCAATTGAATTAATCAGTTGAATTAGTAGAGTTTGTAAAAAACTACGCTAATTATAACCTGGCCACTTTATACTTGCTTTGAATTCAAGATGATTTAGAGCAACATGAGTGGTCAGTTTAGAAATAGCGTTATCGTCAGATAGTTTTACTCAAGCTGTATTTTATGCTAGAGTAAGCGTACTAATAATCGACCCCTTAAAGACAAATTTATATTGGTATGTCTAAAACATTATCTAAGACTATTAAAGTGAATGTAAAAGTTTTCCGAATCTATTCTCACCGTGGCGAAACAAATCTTCAGAAATTTATTTTATTATCTTTCAACTCATCCCCATATTGATGAACTTCCTAATATCGGCCCTCCCCCCCAAATTATTTAAACGGGCAATTGCTTAAGAAACCACAAAATTTCATACACGCCAGGACATTACGGTCAACTAAATCTGCAATTTCTCATCGCTTTTCAAACTCAAATCTTATTGTAATCTCTTGTGTCCTATATTATTCTCTTCCCCATCCAATCTGCAGTTCAGTCTTCCACTGCATCATAACACTAGCCAGGAAGGCGACAAGACATGGGTTTATCTTATACAATTCCAACACCAGTCTCAGCCAGCCAGGAATGAGGGACTGAGTCAAGTACTTACTGGTACTATACTTACTGGTAATTCACCCATCCAAAAGAGCTCTTCCTTACTCGTTGAGCAATGATGCCATCTATCACTAGCAGCTCTTTGCAGCCTTGAGCCCCTTTTCGACAGCCATTCTGTTCAGGTGCTAGGAGATTATTATGAGCTAGGTGTTCAGGTTTGTTATTATTATTATTGCATACTTGAGCACACATTTTACTGAATTCATCTCTACTCATCTCCGTATATACATGAACATGATCATGATATATGTGTTGTAAATTACGATTGTCCTGTTAAATAATAACCGGGTTACTGTTGTCTCTGATTAATTGTTTAGGAATACTGGAGTATGTATAACAACATTGATATATACTACTTGAACAAGATGCGTAACTCTAACCTTCAAGACTATGGTATAGTGAAGCCACTTTTTTTCTGGCGGAAAAAGGCCAAATCGGGCAAAAGAGCCAAGCTAACGCATAGCTTTTGCGATTCAACTGCGATAAAACTAAGGCTTATTTTTGTACTAACTGTTTTAATTTAATCTGTTATTTACTAGTGAAGGGTAGCCTTATCAATCCTCATCAGTACATAGTTTTAATTTTCACTATTCACCTCACTCGGTTTTATATCAGTGGTTTGATGAGTGGTGTTATTGTATTTGTCTAAGGGTTTTGGAAGTAGATTCAACCATTTATAATTCCCTTGTACAGTGAACTCATGAAACATGTGTTCTTTCAGGGTTCTATTAAAATATTCACAGATTGCTACTTTCTTATTACTGGAAGTACTACAGTGATTGATATTGTACATTTTAAAATGTTTTTGAACAGATGTACCGGTATTGTAGAATTCTTTACCGGCATCAGTTTGAAAATTCTTCATCTTATTCTCTTCAAGTATTGGTTTCAATGTGCTTGGAATATCATTGCCTGTTTTACTTCACAATGGAATTGCAAATGCAAATTTATTAAAACAGTATTACTGTCAGTATAAATTTGAATTTTCTATTGAAAGTGCTTTAGTTTGACGTATCAACAAGATTGGCCTGGTACAGATCTGTTAGACGTTTGATTTCTGTATGATGTGTGAGGAAATAGTGTAACTCTTCCATGTAATTCTTGTGCAACCTTTTCTCTTGTATTCATTATATTTTTTTCATTGTGGAGAGAAAAAAATTAGGCTTTGCACATATAATAAAATTGAAGGCTGACTGGCAGTATAGTTTCCTTGGGAACTGAGGTTTTTGGGTTATAGCCTACAGGGTGTTTCAGGAGGAAAGGTTTAAACTTCGGTAACTGATTCTAGATCTAAAGATAAGAAAAAAATTCATAATAAACATATGTCCGGAAACGCCATGTTCGTTAGCGAGTTATACAGAGTGAAAGATTTTGTCCAGAACTCAGTACCCTCGCTTAAAGAAAATCATACTGAAATTCTGGGAAGGTAGATTAAGGACCAAATATAGTTATCTCTTATGGTTTTTGATCTGAACAAACGAATAAAATAGGTCCCAGAACTCTATCTTCAGTGGTTTTTATGATATTATGATGTAAAACAGAAAATTCTGTGCCTAAAAACACGTTTTTCAGATTTGAAGAACAATAACTTTGTTAAATTAATAATAAATGCATGAAATTTAAATACAAAACTTGTAAATGCATGCTCTATCATGATAAAAGAACATTGTCATACGTTTTGAAAGTGGGACGTCTTCTAACAATTGAACAGATTTTTTTGTAAAAAGTCTAAATAGCTTTCTGCATTAACACGGTTTTCTAAAACAAATGGGCCAATTAAAATATCATCAATGAGGCCACACCAAACATTTACCGAAGATCGCTTCTGAAAATTACTTTCCACAATAGAAAATATATTCTCTTTTGACCATTCATGAAAGTTACAGGAGTTGTTAATTCCGTCTTTGTTGAACATTGCTTCAAAACAGAAGTTTTCAGTTCAATTAACCTTTGTTTAGTCTTCATTAGAGACGAATATTTAAGAGAAGTATTTGTTTGATGTTGGATTTATTTACATCAGACTTGGATTTTTCAGAATTAAATTCTCTACTAGGTTTGTATCCAAATTTCATGCATTTATTATTCATTTAACAAAGTTATTGTTCTCCAAAGCTGAAAAAACATGTTTTAGGCACAGAATTTTCTGTTTTACATCATAATATCATAAAAACTACTGAAGATAGAGTTCTGGGACCTATTTTATTCGTTTTTTCAGATCAAAAACCATAAGAGATAACTATATTTGGTCCTTAATTTATCTTCCTGGAATTTTAGTATGACTTTCTTTTACCGAGGGTACTGAGTTCTGGGCGAAATCTTTTACTCTGTATAACTCGCTAACGAAGCGTTTCCGGACATATGTTTATTATGAATATTTTTCTTATTTTTAGTTCTTGAATCAGTTGCCGAAGTTTGAACCTTTCCTCCTGAAACACTCTGTATATTATGATATTTATGATACATGAATTTGAACCACCTTAGTGAGCTGAATAAGATAGTGCTATTCAATTTGCGTTCCCATAAAGAGCTAAAAAGTAGATTTTTTCTAGAAACGGGAATTTTTGGAATCTTATAGGTTAGTATAATAACCTAGACTTAGCTAGGTTAGATTAGGTTTGGTTAGAGGGGTCGGGTTAGGTTAGAAAAGGCGTGGCAAGAAAAACTGAGACTGAACTGTCAGTTTACCCTTCTAGCAATGTTTTCAATGTGGTAGATAGTTTTCGAGTTTTAGGCAAAAAACTGAAAAAAGTGCCAAATTTGGGTTTTTGTCCAGTTATGCACAGGCCAGATTTTTTTCGCAAACTTGGGGGGTGTCTTTTCTGTAATGACCAGAGTAGATTTAAAAAAATCTAGCTTTGTATCCATTTTTGTTCACCACGGCCTTTTTTTAGTTTAGTTTGCCTGTGCTAGTTAGAAGTGTAGGGGCCGATAGTTGGCATGTTTACCTCACTAGCGTCAAAATCATAACTGCAAAATCAAGCACATGTTTTTGACACAGTGGACCAGTGATCAATAAATGTGTCAAGGCTTATTGATCAAATGTGTTCACTCTTGACTCTGATATCGAAGCTACTCTTGAATAAAGAGTGGTGCATCCAACACTCCAAATGTTGTGGAATGTTAGTCTTTACTGTGCTCTGATCTGTCATACACCATTCCTTTCACAGCATCTGTTAAATTTTGTGATGGTGATTATCATCGAGTATTGGATGCTTCACTGTGCAAGCACTTCTAGTTATTGTACGATTGTACCTAGCGGCTACCAAAACCCCGACAAGAAAAATTCTTAATTCAATAAAATATTCAATGTGATCTAATGTAATTTGTTCATACATTTAAGGTTAGAGTAGTAATGCATATTTGAACCCCCTAATGCAGATATAAGCACCCCTACCAACTACAGCACTTCAGTTGTTTGTATGGCTTGTAAACGTTTTACCTATTATTCTTTTGCTGGGTTAACACAAACAACCAATATTAATTCAACCAGCTCCAACTACGCTTTGCATCTAGTGTTAACCCTACAATCTGTTGAATCGCATTAAATAATAAATTATGACAAGATTTCAATTCTGCTGAAAATTGATTTCAACTTTCATGTACTTTCAATTTTTTTAGTTTTTATGTATTGGAGAGAAATTAACTATTAAGTTTTATGTACTTTTTTTTTTAAAAAATATCTCAAATCTAGATAAACTGACTCAATTTCCTAAAAATACAACTATCAAACAGAAAGAATTGACTTATTTCAAATTTTCGAGTGACTTGAAAATGACATCTTATTCTTTATGAAAATTAATATTTATTCATTTACAGCCATGGGCGAGGAACATTTGGAGCTTGAAGTTGATGAATCAATTTCCAGAATGACTGATGATGAGAGTTACCTTGATAATTGCATCATCAATCCGCAAACCTGGTAAGTTTAAGAAGTCGACTTTTTCCTGTGAATTTGATTGTGAAACATTGTTTTTTCAAACCTTATTTGAATGGTCTTGAATATAACGCAAATTTTACTGCATCAACTTTTGGTATATATCCCACCATATTGTTTTTAATTTTCATATAGGCCCTAAAACTTCTACAGCCATTATCATCTTTTCTAACGCCATTAGAATCGCAGACATATTCTTTGTCATTGGTAGAATGGTCGGGTACCTTGAACACGTTCATAAATCACTCCTTCAGTATCATGCACGGAATGCTCAATAAAATCCGAGCATGGAAAGCTCATTTGAATGCGAGATGCTATTAACAACTTCTGTGAGCATCATCGTCATGCAGGTAATCTTAAGTTTGGTGAAACTTTTCAAGAATAACTTTTTTGTTGATTATGTCTACACGTATTTTAGACTTGTGTGTGGGTAATGTATTGAATGATGACACAAAATATGCCAGGCTGAACCCATGACCGCAGGAGTAGCAGTAGCGTTCCAACTGATTACACCACTGCTTCTGCCTAATGTGTCTTGTTACATGTTTGTGGATACGCCGTTTAAAGTTTTCCAAACATGATGCACCCAATACAATCTGTTTGCACTGGGAGATCTAAGCACGATTGACTGGCCGCATTGCTTAATATTGTAGTGAATATGAAATTGTAGAGAATAGAAAGAAATAAGAAACAGTGGTTCTCGTTGTTATCTGCTATGTAAATGTTTACTTTTAAGCAATTAATTACTTTGCTTTTGACACTTTTATAGTGTTTACTTGGTAATTTGTAGAATGTTCTAGTTGTTTGATTAGACATTAATGGAATCTTTTCGAATATTGTAGAAAGTGCTAGTTTCTTTATATATTTATTTATTTAGAAGATGATAGAGATATCTCAATCATGATAAAGTATATAAATAGAGGAAGTCTCTTGTAAATGAGTTCAGTTGTCTTTGAAATTCATCGTGATAAACAAGTTGTGTCAGTTCTATATTGTGTCTATATAAAGTGATAATTCTTTCTCAGTGACTATAGAGATAATTTTTTTTCCTGTTTAATTCATACCAGTGAGCTGCTTAATAGTTTTTATTTTACGGACTAGTGCTACGTAAGTTAATTGTTCTTTTTCGTCGTTTCCTTTTGAATATTATTGGACAGTTTATTGTACAGTTATTATTTAATATCAGATCGGCCTCTTGTCATTTAGTGATTGATTTTTGTACAGTTTATTGAAATCTCTTTATTAGTTGAACAAGATCGATTTATCTGTTTTTAATTGCTTATTTTTCTGTAAGACATTACTGAACAGTGAGTGTTGTGATTATTTGTGAAAATAAAGTGCGAGTGATAAATTTAAGCGTTATTTTAGACATAGAACCCGTAACAATATCTATGAATTTGACAGATATTAATAGCGTTATGTGATGCCTGGTCTTGGAAAAGAAATGGTGGTATATGTATAGATAATTGGCTTACAGTACTATGAAGATCAGCACCTTCAATTGAGAATTAATTATTGTGAATGAACACAATATTTATGATTCAAGCATTTATCTTTACTCTGTATCTTTCATGAATTAATAATTATCATTAAATGATACTTGAATTTTGATTTTTATAAAATGTTTGTATGCAATTCTATAGTAATTATCAGTCAATTCAAGTTATTTTCATATTTTTTGTAATCATTTCTAGAAATGCATGAATTGCCCAATTATTGAAGTGATAATCTGTTCATTAGGGATTCCGATCGCACTGGACGTCAAATCTGCATAAAAGTAGAAATCAATCTGTCGCAAAAAAAAACATTCAAAGCATTCAAAGCCCTCCTATCTTTCCTCATATTTCAAGCAAGCAAACGAAGAATTTGCAACAAACATCATATTTACGCCAAGGAGTAAAGTGGTAGGACATGCATCTAAATATAATGCATACCGTAACTAATTTTGTAATTGGTTCTTATTTCAGCACATGGAATGAAAATGATCGACTTCAACTTTTGGAAGATCAGCAGGAGCTGCTTAACTCATCACTTATGGCTTTGACCTCACATTTTGCTCAGGTTGGACTTTCTTAGTTTTAATCATAAACGGCTCCATGCTATTTATTTATAACTAACTATTAGATTATTCTGAGAATTAATTCAATGATATATTCAGCATTCTTTTATCCTAATATTCTTGGACTACATGCTCACCAGCTGATTGTAAGTACTTGATCAAAATTGTGAGTTTCGAACTATTTCTCTTTATTACTTATTGCTGGTTGTATACTCATCATATTCAAAATACCTTGATTTGGTCCACTTTTGCATATAACATTTCAAACATCATTTGGATTCTAATTATTGAATATGCTAGATGAATCTTAAATCTACTACAATTATGTCTAGCTTATTCTTATACATTCACTCTAAAAAGTCCCAAATAGAAAGATTTGAATCATAATGTTCAAGGGAGACATTAATGTAGTTTGAATACAAAGTTGATATGCAATGACCATTTAAACAAGAGTATTTTGAGTAGTGTAAAATGTAAAACTGTAGGTACATAGTCTAAGTATATTTTAGAATTATTCTTTCATTTTGTGCTGAGCGTAATTGTTTAAAACGTTTATTATGTCTAAATGTCACTTGACCTATGAGGGTCTATACAGCAATGTAACGGATTTAAGAAATAATAGTTCCAACAAAGCAATAATCTCACATTCATAAAATAGGATAAGACATTCTATTGTTTCTTCTAAGAAGAATCACACAGTATTGTAGAATTACAAATTAGAAATAAACTCAGATAATATGTTTTAATAATTATTATTAGTTCACTATTAAAAATGGAGTGTAACAAGTTTTCAGTATTCTGAAATTAATTCCAATTCATATTGTCCAACTCTAAACAGAGTAAATTCTTCGATATCAGAATGCGATTCTCAATTTGGGTATATTTCAGAATTATTCTTTCATCAGGTTCAGCTTCGTCTACGGCAGATTGTAGACGCTCCCCCAGATGAAAAAGAGAACCTTTTGAAAGAACTTGAAGAATTCGCAAATCGAGGCATACCTCTTCCAAGTGATTCATCCAAGACATCTTTTCTTCAACTGGAAAATGTAAGTATGAATATTTTAGTTACTTAGTTCAGTTTAATAGCTTAAAAACAAAGTATTTTTTGTATTGGATATTTATAAAAACAAGAAATAGCTGGAAACAGGAAAAAAAATTATTGGAGCTCAATTTGCAGAAGATGGGTACACCCTGCAAACAATCAAAACAGCCAAGAGTTTCATACATTGTAATTATAGAGTTACATACTGTACATATTTTGTAGTTTGGTACAGAAAGTAATGTATACAGTATTTCTTTTTTCACCATCATCATTTTCACATGCTTTGAATTGACAAAAATAAATGACAAATTAATTTTTGTATCATATAATAATTAGCAAACTATCATTGACTGCTCGTAAACTTGTAGTTGAAACTCTGGCTGGACGAAATTTGTAAGGATTTGTGAAATGCAGACATAATACAATCATGACATTTCATGTAGAGCCACACTTGAGAGAAAGGTTAGAATTGAAAAGCTCCAAGGTGAGCAAAAGAACCAGCTTAAGCCAAATTAATGAAAAATAGAGCTCATGTTTTTCAATACTATGAATTCCTGTTGTTTGGTGGGGTGCTTAACATTTTGAGTGTGTACTGAGATTCTAACGCAGTTTGACTTTTGATTAAGTAGATGGAGAAATTTAATGTAATTGCATTTCCAGCATTGGCAGAATATAGTGGGAGGCGGGTAAGGTACCATTTTTGTGGTTTTCGATTATGTCTTGAGAATGGGTCTAGGACAACTCGTCGCCGGGTACCAACTCGCCGCAGCCATCCCACACAAGAATTTTCCTAATTTCAGTGTTGAAATTAGTTTCCTAATTTTCCCCTATATTTCATTGTTAATTCGACATGATAAATAAATGAATATGTATTTAACCAATCAAAGATACAATACTACTGTAAACACAAAAAAAAACACTACAAAAAATACAATACTAAAACACAAAAAACAATACTACAAAAAACACAACGAAAACATGTTCATCGACAATGGGAAGATGATGATGGTGAGATATGAATGGCCCTATAGTTTCAAGTGGGTTCCGATTCCGAACCGCTGGGAAGGAATTTTGAAAGGGCATAACTGAAAAAACTCAAGTCAATTGAAAAAAAATGGACTTTATGAAAAAATATTCAGAATGTAAAATGCAGAAAAAAGCAAACAATAGAGGCTTTCATTTAAATCTTGAAATTTGTAAATTAACAATGAAACTGTTCAACCACAATCGGCCGCGAAGCCAGAAAGTTTTACGATATTAATATTCATTTCCGGTCTGATTTTATTCAGACTTTTGACTGTTCACTTATTGAATAATCTATAAATCAGAGTTTAATGAACATGCATGTCAGGGAATTGTTGGGAAGTGATAGCCGCGAGCCGTAGCAGGTATCTGTTCAATCAGATAGAGATAAGCTGCGTTCTCGTAGGTCCTGTTTGTAACGGTGACCGATTAGATTGGCCAGCAAAAAATACACTGTACTCTGCTGTAAAATCACTTCCCGGTGGTTCGGAACCCACCTAAAACTGTAGGTCCAACTCATCAATCACTTTCATCCAACTCATTACCCACGCACAGGTTTCAGACTTATGTGGGCTTCATCCTCAGAAAAAAGAATACATTTTTGTTTTCACGGCGAGATGGCTCGCGGCGAATTGGCCGTGGTGATATGGCCGCGGCGAGTTGTCCCATTCCGTTTGAGAATAGTGAAGTCTAAAATGAAATGTTTAGAATGAAAATGGAAGCAGAATAGATTGACTATAAGTTTGGTCCTTAAAATAGTTCTTAGAAGCTTGATGGTTTCTGTGATATACACTATTAAAAATCGTTAATTTTCTAAAATAATCCCTTCAATCCACAATTTTTGTCAATTACTTGCTTTTAGTGGCACTCATGACAGTTTTTTGTGCAAAAATTCGTTGTGGAAGTGGTAGAGCATTAACATTGAATTTTATATATACTTACTCGCCCTTCGCGTTCGGCAGGGGGTTGCACCCCCTTCACCCCGCCACTGAGTTTGTGACATACATGCCGCTGATGAAATGCCTGACTCCACTACCGATTTCTTACTGCAATTTTCAAACAGATTTGTTAGACTTTCTGCATATCTCTAGTTTTGAAGGGGTAGTTTTTCCCATAAAACATCTTTCACTCAAAAGGGGATGATTTTTTTAAATGTTCAAGAACACTTTTGACTTAATTTTATATTTTTGATCGATTTTCATCAATAAAATTTGCAATAAATCAACATTAAATGTTGTAAAATTCATAATTTTCAACATCCTGCAAAAACCACCCCCTATCTAATAACAAAAGATTTATGTAATTTTCATGTTTCACCCTGTTATCAATGACAGCTAATAATCAGAAAAGGTCTCAATTTTTCATAAACAAGAGAGCTTAAGATTTTCCACTTTAGGCACCCCTCGCACAAAAGGGGATGATTTTTTTGAAGAAAATTCAAGAACACTCGACTCAATTTTCCATACTTAATGCCCACCAATAAAATTTTCTAAAATTTAATATTTGGAAAGTTCAAAATTTTCATCATCCCCCCAGAACCACCCCTATCAAAAACTTGGTATTTTCATAGTCTTCTGTTTCAACCTTGCTCATATTGACCATGTCTGATCTAGGCTGAGCCGGATTTTATACTTTTTATGCAGATTGAAAGAATGTGTTCTAATGCATTATTTGAAAATTACTTACTTGCTTTCTTTCAATCTACTTTTTCGTATGAAATTTTCTCATAACCAAAGCTTGCCAATGAGATGACTCATTGAACAGCTGCTAAGAATGTTTTGAATGTTGGAAACTTGTATCATTTGGGGTATCCGCCAATATACAAACCACATCACCACCGTTCACGGATATGTAAGAAATGTCATATTAGTGTAAAATTATCATTAAGTTTATTTTGCTATTGGTTTTCTGGTAGTCTATTGGTTTTGGTATTCCACGGTTGTATTGTGTCTATGTTCACTATTGTGAAGAAATCATTTCGTCTGCATTTTGCTCACCTATCTGAACAAAGATATTGTTATTAATGTTTTACTAAACCTAGAGGTATACTGTATTTTTTGGACCCATTGGATGGACCCATTTTTAAAAATTTGTATTTATTAAAGTACAAATTCAAAATGAACAATCTTCATACTAATAGAAAGATAAAGTTTCAAAGTTCCGGCGGGCAGTGATAGTTCCAGAAGGTTGCATAATTTTGAAGGCGTTTTGGCTTTTTTAATGAATCACTTCCTCGGCGCTGGATAGCTCGCAGGGTAAATGAAGACCTGACTCTACACTTCTGGCCACCAATATCTGATCTCACTCCATGTGATTGTTTCTTATGGGGCCATGTTGAAGAAGCTGTTTATGTCTCACCTCTATCAATAGACGATCTGCAAAACCGCATCACTGCTGCTGTACACTCAGTAACAATAGATACACTTTGTCTTTTTTGGGACGAGTTTTGCATTGATGTTTGCCGTGCAGCAGATGGTGAACACATGGAACATATATAATGTATGGAAAAAACTTTAAAACTTTCTCTTTGCATTCGTATGAAGATTGTTCATTTTTGATTTGTAATTTAATGAATACGAATTTTTAAAATTGGGTCCATCATTTAACCCTGTACTGATTATCTCTATTGGATATTGGTTAATTTTCGTTTATTGTTCATTTATTCTCATTTCAGGAAACTGAACAACTTGAAGAAAAAATTAATATCCAACGAATAAAGCAAAAAAAATTGATATCTCAACTGAAGGCCCAACTAGAAGACTTGGAACAGTATGCCTATGAAACTGGAGATGCCGAGCTTCCTCAAAGTCTAGTCATGGAAAGGCAAAAGCTAGTCATAGGTACTTTTCAGTCTTTTTTTTTTAAAGTATTATTTAAACAATACTTGTAGTGTTCATGATTCAAGTGAGTCAAATCATTCACTTTCAAGAAATACAATGTCAGTTTTCATAGAATTTTAATTTTTCTACCATAAGACCTATTATTAGTTATTGTAAGAGCTTTATAATTTATATTAATTGCATTAATTTGCAGTTATATAAGCTTTAATAAAACGTTTGGGTCTTAAGCATTTGATCCCCTTTATTGTCTAAACAATTATTTTTTTCGTTTTTTAATAATTGAGAATATTTTAATTATAATGTATCCTTTATAATAATCACATAGTTGTAGTTTTCTGAGACTGAAGTCTCTTTTCTTATCTGAAGAAGGAAAAATTGAAAAGAGAGAAGTTTGAGAAGAAGAAGAAGGGGTGAGAGAGATTTTCAGTCCTGAAGAATAAGTGTTCAGATGAGGAGACATATGAGTGATAAGAAAATATATACCATTAAAATTATATATAAATTTTGTGAAGTTCCAGGCATCCCAATTCAATTCAATCGGGCGACCTGTTAGTTGTTTATATTGAAATATGAAGATTTATAAATGATTAATGACAGTGGCGGCTTGTGATAATGTTCACAAGTGCACACACACCCCCATAAATTTGAATATACACACAAATACTATTTATCACCACAGAAGACTACAAAACGTTACTGATACAACTTATTTAACTGTATTATAAATACAGTTTCAGTTTTGATATTAGTCTTATTTTAAATTCTCTGCTTATTTACTTGCAGCTTAAGCAAGCATTCTCTGTATCCAAGTACACAATTGTTATGTGCTCCTTTTGTTTCCTTTATGCTCATGCGCTGCGAGTCATGTATTACAGTCTTTTAACATGGGGAAAAGCTGTCGTCAGTTCACAGCTAGTTGTGTGCTCAGCTACCAGTGTCGCTGGCAGCAGTACCATATTAAGCGTCGATTACACTGGGCGAGTTAGTAGCTAAGCGAGTAGCAAGTAGAAATGTTACAGACCGACCGTGTTTCAGCAGCTAGGCATGCCAAGCCGAATTATAGAAAAAATGAAACTTCTAGAATTACTGTCATCCTATGGAATTTCAAAGAAAATAAATAATAGTGCACTAAATTGTGTCTAATACAGTTCTGCTTTTATCCATCTCCATTCATTTGTAAATGAAATGAAAATAGTACAAAACTACTGGATGTACTTGAAAACCCCCCAGAGAGAAACCCTCTTGCTTGTGAATGTATACCAAATATTTTGTGAACACCCGATTTTTCTTTGCACGAGCCGCCGCTGATTAATAATATTTTTAATCATTTACATTGAAAGCAATAAAATTACAACTTACCTTCAACTCGTATTTTCGACAAACATAAGTTAAGGGAATAGATACAAACAAACGTTATATTTATCGCAGTTCTCATAAATTATTTAAATAATAATAATAATAATTATTATTATTATATAAATAATTATTATTTGAAAATTTTAATTTAGACTTTCTTCATTTATTTGAAATGAAATCCGTCATTATTTATTAGTTGGTGTGATTTAAAACCCTTTCTGTAACTGGTGGAGATTAAACGGAAAATGCTCAAATGTTTTTTTCGAATATGAGTCTCGTTGTTATGTGCAGCTCAAAACAATTATTGCAAGATGAAGTTTGGTGTTCTCAAGTCTCCTGTTCTTTTTCGCTATGTTTCAGATCAATTGAAAGGAAGATTGAATTTGAATATAGATCATATTGATCAATTGACGATGGATGATTTAAAAGTACATATCGATCATGCAATCGCCCAGGTAATAATGATTGATGTCACAAGTCGAGAAAACTTGCTTCATAGCATTTTTTTAAAGTGTTATTTGGGTATTAGATGTGATATTAGATTGGACCAGGGGTCTCCAAACTTTTCAGTTTCAGGGCCAAAATAATTACTCCAAAAAGTTCCACGGGACAGTACCGTTTTCGATTTTTACTGTCTATGTAGGCTACAGAGTGTTTGAGGAGGAATCCTCCCCTCCTACTTATCCTCCTCCTTTTCATCTGAAAACGGACTTGTTCTTTATTAGAAGATAATTTTCTCACCTTTTTCTGAAAATAAATATTAATTTAAAAAATCTGCCATGCAATCCGCACCAAATCACTCCTCCCATCAAAGATTACAAGAATAAAAATGGCTCAAATTGGCTATCCCCATCAATTTACTCAATTATCAATCTTCAGGGCCTTTATTAGTCGTCAAGTCCTCAGCAAACACACTCCTGCTAAATCTGATGGTAAAATTATGTATTGATAAAGGGGTGGAATTATTAGTAGAAAATAATATTAAGTGGTAAAACCTTATGAGCTGTCACGGGCCGGATTTGGCCCGCGGGGCGTAGTTTGGAGACCCCTGGATTAGAGCATGATCAAGCATTTGTACGAATATTAAAAGTAATTGCTCATTTTATCTTCTGATACTAGTAGATCATCTTCTATCTTCATTTCTTCGTCATAATAATTAACTAACTTCGTCATCATCCAAAAATTACGTCATATCACACAATTAATAAACTTCTTGTCTTCTTAGGTTCAACTTTTTTATGGTTGTCAATTTCATAATATTATGCAATGATGAAGATGCATATTGGCACCAAAAACTACAAACGGAATATAGTATTGATTTTACCAATAATTACTCATAATCTTGATGGGAATTTTTAGTTTTCAACTATAATTTCAAACAAACAAGACAAGCATAAAGTACAAGTCAGAAATGCTATCATTTAAAAAAAAATTTAAAGTGAAGGAGTGGAAATATTTATTTTCTGAGTAACAACTGGACATGGCTATTCGGTCTTGGTTCGAATGCTATAGCAAGTGTTGAATGACTAGGCTCAACACTTTTTTATCAGTTATTACATGTACATTCATTATCTTCAAAACAGCTCAAAAATCTGGAATATTTTTACAGTTTTTTTCAACTATTGCAATATTATTATATTTGGAATTTTAAACAGAATGATAAGTAGTTAACATTAAATCTGACTCGCAGATATATAATCTGTTATCGCAGGTATATGGACGGCTTCAAATTTATCTGGATGTCATGAAATTAATTTTACCTGCTTGTATTAACATTTGAATTAACATCTGGATGTTATGAAGTTAATTCTATTTGCTTGTATTAACATTTAAATTAACATTAACAATGGCATAAAGGAAACTCTATTGTTAAGCAATATTATTTATTTGATTCCATCTAGGCATGTGTTGGCAGAATAAATATTTATATACAAGGGTATAATTAAATTAACACACTCATTACTAACGCTTGATTTATTTTCATACTAGCTGGTAAGTCCCATGAAGATGAAGGAGCAACTGGTGGCTCAGTTGAAGACTCAAATCACAGACTTGGAACGTTTTATTGAATTCCTTCAAGGTACACTGTTATTCTTTGATTCTGAATACTGCCTCTCTCAGAATAGATAGTTTGGGCAAATCCCCTCAACGCTAACCAGTTCTAAGTAACTTTTATGCATACTGTTGCATGGTTGACCTGCTTCTCATATTTGGGCGAAATAGATAAGGCTTTGACATATATAGATATTATTAGATTCTCTTTGCCATAATTGAAATTTCTCTTTGAAATTTCTAGTTGAACTTAAACTTAACCTAAAATTTGGAATTTTTAATTGAACATTTGTAAAGAAAGCAGTAGTGGGCTGTGCCTGTTGTATCTTTACTTGATTGTCTTCGGTAATAAATAGATAAATAAATATCTGATATAATTTTGCCTGAGAATATAAAGAAGTTACTGTCAAAAATATCCATAAATAGAGTTGAAAAGTTTTGTTGGTGAATCCTATTTATGAAATAGAAGTGTTTTATGATAGTTGACAATATGCTTGGTTAGGAACTGTTTTGCTAAAGAGTGTTTTTAATGTTATGGATATGAGTTTGTTTATATCTATTGTCATGACTTCTTACTTTTGATTATGATTCAATTTATTTGTTTGTAATGCAATTAATGTTCTCAATAGCTTCTTCAATAAAATATTTTGACTTTGACTTTTAAGCAGCTAGTAGTCCAAAATGTACAAGATATATTCAAATACAGTATTCATATTTGATCAGTTGTCAAAAAGCTAGCTAGTGGATGTATGTTAGGTTAGAATTTAATTATAACTATTTTTATGTATTCTAAATATATATTTAGACCGATTTAGAAAGCAAAACGGTTGCAATTTGCAATCATAGAAATTGCCTTAAAGATGTCTTTGTTTTTATCTTAGTTGCAAATCTTAGTTTGAGTATTCCATTCATTTATTGATATTTCATTGATTCATTAAATTAGCTGCATAATTTCGGAACCTTTATATATTGTTAAACATATACCTCTGAATTTTGTAAGTATGTAATTAATTCAATCTAACATCGTGTCGCACGCTATGCTGTTTGCATAAACCTTTTTCAACGTTAATGTAGGAGCATTTGTACAAGTCCATTAGAACTGATCATCGAGGATTTGCTAGCGGCGATTTACCCAAACTCTCTTATATTGATAGGCTATGATGCACTCTTCCTTCAAGCCCTACACGATCAGTTTTGTGATCTTGTTATGCTTTTAATATTGGATGCAATATCATCACTATTGAAAAATTGATTTCAATTAGGTCACCCTCATACAAAGCTTTTGCACTTCCTATTGCAAATTCCTTCATGTTAATCAACTGGTTTGTTTTCTCTTCTTTTCATTGAACTACCGAGAGATTATAAAAGATTGTCTCAATTTTAAAGAGCTTTTATTACAAAATGCATTTTACTTTCAAGATATGAAGAAGTTCATTCCGAATTTTTATAAATGATCAAAATTTCCATAAGTGTTCAATGTGACCGCATCAGAAGCCCAAACGATAAATATGCAGTATTCGATTTTTTCCACGCTCGTAAAATCATTAATGGACCTACGGTCTTGAAAATCACATCATTTTAAAGCTTGAGAAACGTTCTTTAACAGTTGCATCCCCCATTCTCGTTTATCTTCCACACAAGAAAAAGTTATAGAGAAAAAACAAAAATTCTACACAAAAAAATTTCCCCGTTTTTGAAATTAATTATTCATGAAATATGCGTTTTGGGAGAACTAGTTAAACTAAGGTTTTAGAGAATACTATAAAGAAAAATGTAATGGAAAAATCAAATTAATATCTTATACCATTCCCGAATTGCAGTAGAGTTGAGTATTCCAGTAGACCATTAGCTGGTTCACTTTATATAAAGTGCTTGTGATTCTGTTATTGGAATTTAGAGAAAGAAATGTGAATTATGAATGGAAAAGTTGAAGTATCGTTTCGTATTTTATTATAGACACTACCGTTTTCAGAAATCTTTGCAGAACCGTGGATATTATTATTACTGTTAGTTTGTCAACTACCAGCATTACCTCCAAAACCACATGCTTGCGTATTCGTTTTTTCGCGTCATTGTAACAGTCGGCTCGCAAATTTTGTCATCTGTTCGTCTCGTACCTATAACCTTGAACTAAGCACGCACATCTGGGCTTACCAATCCTGACTGCGCTACATATTATACTATTCTTCATTTCAGTTCACACACCCTCACAAAAATTTGTAAAATTTCACATTTAATAAACTATAGACTTTGTTGCTTGATAGTGCTTTGCCTTGAGATCTATATAGATGCCTAGCTTGCTTTTTCATGCAGTCTATCAATATCTATCTCACACTTATTCAGACGGTATGTGATAAGCTGACAGTAGTTATTGTGCCACAGTTTGGAGGAGCCCTGTAACACTTCAAATGAAACAACTATCTTTTCTATAGATAATAGAAGGGGCGTCCAGGGGGTTTTCCTCGGGGAAAAATAGGAAATAATCCTCAGGCGGTTCTAGACACAAATTCATTCATCTTATTCCATAATTTTTGGTAAAAAATTGATTTGATTCTTTAGTGCTTGAGAATTGAATGACTCAATTTGAGTAATCGCAAATTTTTGGGGCCAATCCCTGGGAGCATCATGCTTAACTCAATTGCACCATGTGTGTTACTAGTCGCCTGTCATGTCACCCAATTCATAATCATTTTTTTATATTATTTATTTAAAAAAAATATTTAAAAATCATTTGATACCTTTCAAAGCCTTATTGAATCTGCTTTTTGTCACCCCCCCCCCTTGGGCTGTTACCCGGAGCGGTCCGCCACCCGTTGCTACGCTACTGATTAAATTTTCTTTACTAAATAATGTCTTTTTTGCAGGAGGCTCTGACCTAGCGACTTCACAGACTATATGTACGTGTAAATGTCCTGTACACAGGCATAAGATTAAAGGGATAGAAACGAAATCGGAGCATCGCAAAACAGAACAAGAGGTAATAATAATATAATTATATCGTGTGACCTGGCTGGCTCAGTTCTGGTGTCAGAGTTCTTAGATCGCACCTGAACAAAGTTCAGGGCCTCTGACGTGACTTAACGACTGTTTTTAGGCAGCCGGGACCGACTGGCTTAACGTGCAAAAAATGGGAGTGGCCTTAAGAAAAATCTTTCGGTCAGACGGACATCGAATCTGGTTCAGGAACCCAGCGCTTAACCCACTAGGCTACGGCCGTTATATTGTCTCTCTACTTTTCGGTTATATTCTAGCCTTAGTTGTTGATGCAATTTGTCTGCCTTTCAGGTGTAAACAATTTCTACTCATAAAAATAATAGATAGTATCATACTTTTGAGCATTTATATAATTTTTTAATCATGAAAAAGAGAAAGTAGAATAGTAATTTATGCAGCGATTGTATTTTGACTGCCTTTAAGCCACAAGTGAGATGTAAGTCAGACATTTTAATACAGCTTTCATTCTATCTGTAGGAGTGAAAGTGAAATGGAGGAACGTTAATTAATTTGATTAATTAAAGTTAATTAATTTTGTTGAAGGTTCTTGAATGCAAAAAATGAGTATGTTTATAAATAGTAGCGGATAGGAGTCGAGTTTATTGATGAGTATTGGAAAGTATTTTTTTATAAGTTGCATCCGTAGTTGTCATCCTTGCGTGATACTTCCTATCAATAGATATATAATAGTATCAATGTTATATCAATTTTTATAAGGTCTCATTAAAAAATGTTTCAAACAAATTGAGCTATCTGACGACATTTTTTGTATCGGCAAGATGAATTATTATTCTACTATTATCTTATTTACTCTGAATGATCTTGTTGCTATTAGAACATACGATTCTCTTATATTCACTTGTAGTTTCATTTCAAATCTTTTTAATCCTGGGATTGTATGTGGCTACCTTCCATATTTTCCAGCTTCGAGCGAGGACAATAAACATCATTAGAAGAGTAGTTGCTATCCTTCATGTATTTGCTGGTCATCATATGGGACAAACTGAACGATTCACAAGAAATATATTGAAAAAATCCATGAAAGTCAACCATTGGGGGTAAGTAAGCATTTTCATTCAAGTTAGTAAATATCATTTCTTCCTCATTAGAAATCCAGAATAACAATCCTAGTCGTTTCTGTACATGTTATATATTTATCATACATTGTTTATGCTTCACCAAACTATTTTCACCTTCATAAATATGTTTCTGTGCAATTTCCACTAGCGGACAAGGATGTAATTTTGCTGGTGTTGCCTGAATGTTGAATTTCAATTTTAAATCAATGTTCGTTTTTCTATTTATCGAAAAATTTCAGTTGTGTCATTGCTTTTACATTTAATTACATAATTTTGAAGCCAGAAAAAATATTGAATATTGCACAAGACTTAAGAGAGTTTGGCAAAACTACGTTAACGATAAAGCTAATGCTAGCTTGAACATTCTATGCATCTGCCTGCTCTAAATGCAGTATACTATAAATAAGGTTAAGACGTGGAGTGGTCAGGTTAGCATTAGCATCATCGATAACGTTTTTTGCCCAAATCAACTATAATATAGTCAATTTTTCGGGGGATGAAGCCTACATAGGTCTGAGACCTGTGCGTGAGCAATGAGTTGGATGATGGTGATTGATGAGTTGGACCTATAGTTTTAAGTGGGTTCCGAACAACCGGGAAGCGAGAACAGAGCCTTTTTTGCTGGTCCATCCAATCGGTCTCCCTTACAAAAAGGGCTCAGGAGTAGCTCATCTCATCTGACTCAACAGATTCCTGCTACGGATTGCGGCTATCACTTCCCTTTTATTAACGTTAGAAAATTTTGTCATTGTTAAGATGGAAATATGGTTAAAAGCAAAGCAACAAATGAATCTATATTATGCATTTGTTATTCATTTGTTTTTGGCAGTAGAATGAAGGTGTATTTGATTTTAATTTGTTTTAGTGACACGGCAGCTGAATTACAAGTAGCTATAGATGAAGTAGTGGGTCTTGCGCAGTGGCCTTGCACTGATCCCCCCACAGACAGCGATTATGTTAGCGATTCAGAGGGCAGCAGTGCTCTATTGCATAGTCAAAAATTCAACAGTCAACTGGTACGAGCTGTTCGCAAAAACCTAGCACCCCGTCTTCAGGAATTGCTGCAACATGGCCTATCTCCCGTAAGTTGCTCCTACCAATCACTTCAATGTACATTCTCTAATTCAATAATTATTAATAACTGCGTCAATTAGAAGCTATAAAATAGTCTGAACCTTATGAGAGTTATGTGTTCACACTTCAAAATTAAATTTGATGGTAATTTTCTATTAATACCATTCAAAGGTATTTGAATTATTAATTAATTTCATTGGCAAAAATACAGATTATACAAAAATACATACAAAGAGGAATATATAATTTATAACTCAAAATTAATTTTATTGAGCCAGAACAGTAAAATATAATAGGTAAAGTCAAAAATTAAAACAACAACAGAGGAAAACATCAAAATCAACAGCTGAAGAGGAAAAACACAAAATTAAAAATCAAGAACAATGCTACATTATCACCAAAAATGATAATGCTTGTATTGTATTATCATTTGAAAATCGTTAATTCGATAATAGGCTTTCGATGCCAGAAGTATGTATTGAAAGTTTGAGAAAAACTGGATTATGGTTTCGAGAATTTCTTGATTCAAATCAAAAGAACATTGAGTTTTATCAGAAAACTATTCCGAAACGCATGTGTTATATCCACAACTTATTTCAAGATCATATTATTTGAAATGATTAGCATAACTCGGTAAATGTTCAATTGTGTAATGATAACCGAATGAACTATTCTTATATGTATGCAACTAACAAAGTTCAGTAGGCCTACTTACATATTATACGGAGGCCACTATTTAACAAGTAGCCCAGTCAATAAAGGTCTAAAAACGCCTGATGTCGCAAGTAATTAGTTAAAAGCTGAAACTCTTCCAGGTGTTAGACCACTACTCGGGAAGTATTTTCCCAAAATTCCTCTAACCCCCCCCCCCCCCCGGTGCATTTTCCCCCACCCACCCACAAAGTTCAAATGGAAGACATTTACTTTCGCCCTTATATCTCGGTAACAAAAATTCGTAGAAGCTTCATATTATACTCAAATTAAAGGTAATATAATGCACTTGAATAAATGTTCTTAATGATTTTCACACCAACCCTCTTGTTTTCCCGCAAATTACTGTTTTTTATGGTTTCCAAGTTAGCACTATTTGTAAAGAAAAATTTTTATCCTCCTAGTACAGTATGGGAAAGCCCATACTACCCTTCCAGGAAGAATTGTTACAAATTATAAGCCAAATATAACATGCCATATATGAATTTGGACCGCCTCACTGAGCTGAGAATAATGAGCTATATGGTGTGTTTTGAGCTGGTCTTGAGTGAGGGGGGACAAATGTTCCCTTTCACCCCCCTCACTTATCTTGAAAACCTGCAGTTCTACGAGCTAAAAAACTCAAAATTCGGATTCAGTGCCTCAAAATACATATAAATATCAATTTACAGTACACTTTTTTACATTATCATTGATTTTATTTGGGCATTAACCTTTGACGACTAAAAGGACTACAACGAGGGCGGGACAGCATCTCAGCATAGCGCGTCGCTATTCCCCTTCCCACAGCACCATTCTTGACCGTTAGTATTCAACTGTACACATCATTGGATTCAGAAAGAAACATTCTACAACATTTGTATGTACATTTATTCTGTAAAATTACGTACAACAAAGTCCCATCAAAAATAATAAAAACAAAGTTTGGAATTTTCGGGGTAAAAAAAAATCGAATTTTCGGGGTATTTCAATTTTTATCAGTAAAACTATTGGGTTTACCATAGAAATGTATTGGTCCATTATTGTAGTGCACTATATGACTAATATAATGGCATGGCAACACTATCGAATAATCTATTACTGAGTTATCAAATTTACAGTAATGGCCTACATTTTTAAAACTTTAAGGGGGGAAGGCACCAGGGGATTTTGGGGAATTTTTGGAAAATACACCTCTAGTAGTGGTTCAACTTATGGGAGAGTTTCAGCTTTTCACTAATTGCTTGCGGCATAAACTGGAATATTGACTGGGCTAAAGCTTAAACTTACTTCGCTAGATCGTGAATGCCTTGATGTCGAATTAAGTAATGTAGTGCTCTAACTCTTTAACACAAGCAATTTTCAGAACATTCCAATTAACAGGATATCACGATCTTGCAAGGTTAAGTTAAGCTTGTTCAATAGTAGCCTCCATGTAATATGTAAGTACCCAAATTTCTATCTCAGAGCAATGTGTTGTGTTCCAGGTTAATCAAAGTATGAGTTTGGTGCAACCGTTTTTGGCATGTTTGCCTCAGGCTAGTACACCTAGTAGGCCCATGCATGCTTGGGAATTGCTCGTGAAATATTATGAGATGAAAAAAGGAGACCAGTATAATGCATCTCCGGCTTGTAAATTGTCACAAAGCTTCAATCTTGATCTTCTTGGAAGCAGTATTTCCAATAAGCAGGTCTGTGGAAAATTTTAATATGCAAACATTTTTATGAATGATTTTTCGAGCTTTAAAATGAATAATGATTTTGTATTTTTATAAATTATTTTAAACTTGCTAACAGCACCTACTGTGTAAACTTGGGACTGTATATAGTGATGATAGTAGTAATAAGTAGCTGATACAGTGATAATAGTAGTAATAAGTAGCTGATACAGTGATAATAGTAGTAATAAGTAGCTGATACAGTGATAATAGTAGTAATAAGTAGCTGATACAGTGATAATAGTAGTAATAAGTAGCTGATACAGTGATAATAGTAGTAATAAGTAGCTGATACAGTGATAATAGTAGTAATAAGTAGCTGATACAGGGATAATAGTGGTAATAAGTAGCTGATATTGTGGAAATAGTATATATAAGTAGCAGATGGAAAATAATGAATCAGTAGCATTTCAGAGAACTTGGATGGGAGAAGTGAATAAATCTTAGCGTAATATTCGACTCATAAAAATGTAGCTGCTCCCAACTATATTGTAATTAGACCAAGATTTAGAGAGCTTAATTTGTTGACATATGGCACCCGTTCCAGGTACCATGTGGATCTAATGGATCTCTGAATCTGATTACAACGTTCAGCCTCCTGCAACTTCCATTCAGCTTGTCTTCAAATGCTTAATTGATTGATCAGATGACTTTCCAAAGCATTTATTACATCATATTGCTGTAAAAATTTTCTAAGCTGAAGCATAGACTACTATTTAAATAGCACTCAAATGTTGTATACCTGGGGAAACCCCCCTTTGGACACACAGTATCCCTCTCATTTTTCTGTGGAATATTAAGAAACTCCAAATAGTTAGTTTTATATTTATATCAAATGAAGGTTTTATATTTCATATCAATCATTGGATTTCAACAATTGACTCTATGTTTAATCGAGATATTTATCGATATATTTTCAAATGTATGGCGGTAATCTTGTAATGAGCCTAAAAGAATTTATCGCTTTTAAAGGGCTTCATTTACAAAACACAGATACTGTCAAGACTTTTCACTATTCAGATGAAAAAGCTAATTCAAGATTCTCATAATGATTTTAAGTTTTCATAAATGTTCAATTTGACCGCCACCAGAAGCCTAAACAGTATCCTTGGTAATCGCTCTCCCAGGTCGTAATACATCGTCATCTTATATTATTTCTGAATTTCTTCAATAAAACAATCAATCAATCTTGTTCTTCCATTATCAAACAGGAATCTATTTTGTTCTATTCTGAAATAACGATCAACTATACTCGGAATAATTACAATACATAGTCCATAACTTCCATTCCATTACTCTCTCATGCCCCATTCATCCTTCCTTTCTATTTCTGGGTAGTTGAATATACTGCAATTTTATAATACAAGAAAGTTAGTGATTTTAAATAATAAATTTTCAAAAATCTAGCAATTCTAATATTGTTATTTGCCTTTTGCAGTATGAACAATATAAGTTAATAGAATATTTGTAGTATGAAATGTATGTATAACATATGTATTATACAGTAAGTATGTAACATGTAATAAACAAAACACAGTTTTGTGGTATATGCAATTCAGAACTTTACTATTTCAACACAAAAAACTGTTGTAAACTGTATTCAAATCTATTTGTAACAAACCTAATTTTCAACTTTTCAGAAACTTCTGAGCACTATTGGGAACATTCAATTATCTCATTCGAAATTCAAGAGAAGTTACGATTCACATTTTAAAGCATTTGTTTGTGAAGCCTTGAAGTGAGTATTGTTTTTTTCTTAATATTGCTATTTAACAGGGAAAATTTAAAAAAAATAAAAGGCCTAGTGGACAAAAATTGGTACAAAGCTGGAACTTATTCACTCTAGACATCCTTTAGAAAGCGTCCCCTGAGTTTGCGAAAGTTTCTGGGCTGTGCATAACTTTTAAGGGGTAAAGAATCCCCAAATTTGACCTTTTTCAGTCTTCGCCTAAAACTCGGAAACTATTTACTGCATTGAAAACATTGTTCTATACGAAATCGAAGAATATAAAATTCTACGTCGATTGGTGTATAACACTACCAGATCGGTTCAGTTTTTAATTCACAATCAGTCATAACAAATCAGCTACTTTTACCGCCCTTTGTGAAAAATGAGTCATCTCTATGTTTCGATGCATTTGTCTTGCAAATGCTCACTCCAAAACATAAAATTTATAGTAAAGAAGTTTTAGATCATTGAATTTTCTTCCAAAAAAAGTTCTCAATTTGAAAATTTTGCCATTTTTCCAAGATGTGCAAAAAAACTGACACAACTGTCTAGCGCTATTAGGCCAGTAACTAGTTTACTAGTTTTTCGGGTACGTGTCACAGAGACAAGATTTCACAGAGACAAGTTGTGCTTTTAAGCGATAGTAGTCTCATAGGGACAAGGTTTCGTAGAAGCAAGTAGTTCTAAAAGTGGCAGTGTCACAGAAGCAAGTTCTCACAGAGACAAGGTGAAATTTTTAAAATTATGTGCAGTTTCACTGGGACAAGATCTCATAGGAACAAGTTCGCGTGGCGTGTTGCCTACATCTGAACTTGAAGGCATTCCATTTGTTTTAGTAAATTGAATGTCTGCTGTAGTTTAATCATATATTTATGACTTTTAGACCTTTAGACCTAAAGAATAATGTTAATATGTATCCAATATAAAATGAAATATAAAAAAGCCAAATGATTTTTTCATCACCGTTTCTTGAAAACCTTATGACCAAAAAAGTTTAAATTTGGTAAAAATGGTCAGTTGACGCCTTGGACGTGTGCTAAGGAAGGGTTGTTGAAATATACAAGAAATACGCCCGAAATAGACGTATTTCGAATTTTTAGCCATCTTTTTAGCCAAAGGTTCAAATATGGAACTTTTAGTTCAGTTGAGTCTCTGTAATGTCATCTAGACTATAGTCGAAATACTCTAGACCTAGACTACATCTAATAAATCTATGTAAACGTCTCATCAGAGTAGCTTACCTTCTTAAGCAACTAAATACATCAGACAGTTTTAAAGTACTAATGATGAGTTACTATGGTCTTTTTCAAATTCATTTAAGTTATGGCATAAGAATGTGGGGTAACTGCTAATCAAACAAAAAAGCATTTATCTGGCAGAAAAAGGCAATTAGAGCTATACTAGATCTTTTCCAGAGAGAGTCATGTAAGTCTCACTTTACAACACTCGGTATTTTAACTCTGCCATCTTTATATTGCAATGGAACGAAAATCATATGGTTGCCAAGGGAGATGAGAGAAACAAGTTTGTTATTTTTTTTTTTTTTTTTTTTAGATTACGTCTTGGAGACTCCAGTTAAAGGAGTATAAGACAAGTCAGAGTTGGATTCGGAGATGTATAATAATAGGACGTGAAAGATAGTGACTTAGGTATATTGTGAATTTACTAAATAATATACTAGATGATGTTAAATAAAATGATTATTTGAAAATTAATATGGAGTTCATTCAATAATAAACTAGAACATCACAATATATTTTTTATAATCTAATTCATGTTAGAAAAAATGTTGAAAATTATCTTAAACACCATGAATTTTAGTCTATGGATACAATACAAGAAATGGAGATTGACCGAGGTCTCTGATTCAACACGAGCGATTGGCATTTGGTTTGTGTGTGTGTGTATGCTCCGCAGTTCGGATTGACCGATTTTCTTGAAATTTGGTATGAAGATACTTTGAGCAATAGCTAAACGACGTATATAATATATATAATTTTGAATTTTTCAATATGGCGGTCCTTTATTCGGAAATCTTACCCTTAAAATCGCCCTAAAGTTTTAATAAAATCACCCCTATCAGCATAGTCGGATCAGAATGAAACTGGGCTCATTCTTCTCAGCGCACCAAGGCGGTCTTATTCCATTTATCACATGTAAGAAATTTTATAATTTCTTTTCTAAGTCCAAATTCAACTTTCAGATTTTTCCTGACAAAGTATTTTTGACTTTTAGACCATCGTATCAGGTCAAATATATGCTAGAACTACCAAGAAAAATCTGAAACCCCGAAATTTCTATTTTGGGAGGAATTGGGGGGAAACAAAACTTTGAACTTTTAAACCGTACTTTGAATCGAAAAATGACAGAGAACGTTTTTGTTCAGCTCAACGAATCATGTAGATTTCAGAAAAAAATTTCTACCGGGTTGTGTGGGGAACGCAGGGGGGCAATTTTCAATTTTATGCATATTCGGCAGTTGAGTTGTGGCTGATAAAGTTGTGGCTATTGTTGATACTGTAGATGGGGTTTTGCTGATGGATGTAGACTATAACTATAAGGCAAAGTTAAAATGTGAAAAATTCGATGAAATCATCTTTTTAATCGTAGTTGTAATTCAACTGAGCAATAACCTTCTGAACAACAATTTAATAAACATTCAAAATGTACATGAGTGCAATGAATATTGTGGGGTCGCATTATTACTAAATGAGATGTGGGCACTGAATTAATTTTTATCTGCAAAAAGCGAAAATGTAAGCTAGACGTAGCAGCCTAGTTCACCAAGAAATAAATTGAGAATAATTTTGAATAAATTATTAATGAACCAAATTGGATGAAAAATCATAGTACAAACCTGATTCATTGTACAATAAGTATAAATTCAATCATCCATCGAAATAGTAAAAACTAACCAAAACTTTATCAGATTCATTGTTTACCTTTCTTATCAGTAATCTGTCAGCTGTAAATGAACCAGCTTTCGGACAAGTTTTGTCAAACAAATTATGCTAAAATTATTATTTATTTTCTAAATAACTAATTGTAAACGCTAAGGACCGTTCATTATTTTCCCAATCAATAAAAAATGGATTTGCTATAAATTTCACATTATTTTTTTTTGTTCAATCCGTGACATGCAAAATTTTATATAGGTTTCAAACCCCTGAAAAATTATGGATGTCACGTGTTTTTTTTTAAATCTTAATAACCATGGACTGAATTTCCAATCATATTTTTAATAAATTTCATCTGAATTCTAATTCTAGGTTCCATGCTTGGAACATTTTTACTCTTCTTATGCCAATAAATTTACAAGTATAATTTTTTACATTATTCTGTGTTGCACCCTGCTTGACAATTGCTCTGGTCCAACTATTTTATATCACTCATTTGTGAGTCAGGAGTTCAAATTGTTGAATTTACCTGTTCAGGCTTGAGCAAGGGTAGTAACAGTATCCTGTCCCTAGTGGATCTGAATGTACATCACACACAGTGGCGTTATTAAATACAAATAATAGCAGCCACTTCACAGGTGATACTGAACTATTGGTTACATTTTTACTAGCATAAGATCTAGGTACGACTGGAAATCTACCATGAATCAATAATATGTCCTTCCTAAGCCTACGAGAAATAATTGTAAGGATTAATTGAGGGGCTAATTACTTTTCTTGTATGGTTTGATTCGCATCTGCCAAGTTATTCACCTTGACCAAACCTGAAGTTTTACCGCATCCGAATAATTCCAGAGAGGAAATATTTATTTCAGGTATTATTTTCAATTACCGAGGGCAGAGGAGAATCCAGCCTGACAATATGTAGGAACTAGGGATCCATCAATTCAGAATAAGTATTATACGGTGAATATTCACCGTAAGTAAACATTATACCGCAAGAAAAATGTTTTCTGTTAGGTACTTTTGGGAAAGCGCGGTCAGTGAACCAACGGTTGGTGGGCTCAGGTAGTAGAACTACCCAACTAATAGACTGTGTTCACTGAACCGTAAAACCAAAGTGAACATTATTCTATTCTATTTCGCTATATTTCTATTTCTATTCTATATTCGCTTCTATTTCTGAAAAAGTTAGTGCCAGGCGAAAATTACTGCACTTTGGCAGCAGGAAATATGTAGCATGTGTTTTCAACATACCCTTCCTCGAAAAAATATATTTTTGATTAGTATTCTTTGCCTCCCCTCTACGAGGATGCTTTACCACCGCATTTGCGTTGCGAGTTCAGTAGTTGATTGAATTTCGACATGGATGTAGTTAAGGATATCGTATAGTTACGCAGTACAACATTGTACCATATAGACGATGGATTTTTCTATCGGGTGACCTCCAGCGACAAAGCGCGTGTCTATTTGAAGTGCAATGTATGCGAGTGTGCAAGTTGCGCACTTTGTATTGCAAATTGAGCATTTAATCATTTAAACTCTAGATCCTCCTGAACCTGTAATAAATTTAACGTTACAGTAATAATGTAACTTTCTGGAGGGTGAAGCACAGATAGTTCTGAGACCTGTGCATGGGTTATGAGTTGGATGATGATGATTGATGAGTTGGACCTACAGTTTTAGGTGAGTTCCGAATCATCGGCAAGTGATTTTATAGCAGAGAACAGATTATTTCTTGGTGGCCAGTGGCGTAGCCAGAATTAGATTTCGGGGGGGGGGGGGGGTGGCTCACTAAAGGGGGGGGGTGTGGACAATGGCTTAGCCAGGATCAAATTTCGGGGGGGGGGCTCACCAAGGGGGGGGGTCTGGGGTATAGGAGGGTCCGGATTTTTTTTAAATTTAGTGGTGTGAAAAGCTAATCTAGACAACTTGTTAGGCTCTAAAAATCAAAAGAAAGTTTTGAAAAATTACTACCCAAGAACCTAGGTGGCCAGGTTTGAAATGATAAAGTTTGATATACCGATATCTGTGACTATTTTGAGTCAAACCCCTTGAATTGGAACTAATCATACTTAACTTATGTACTGAATCTCAAAATTAATACTAATTATTATAAGTTTCATATAATTTATGTCATTAGCCTAAAACGCACCCAACCCAAAGTTCATGAAATCGGAATTTTTTTATCATAGCACACTGATTTTACACGCTTGCACAGAACTTGCATTTATTTGTATGTTTTCATTTATAAAATCTCGATTTTATGAACTTTGGGTGCGTTTAGGCTAGTGGGTTATACTGAATTTTAATTTCAAAACTAAATTTTCTACAAGATGAGTTTATTCAAAAAGGTGATTTATCAATAATTAACAAAGTTAATCCACTTCAAACTTGAACATTGCATTTTATTTAATGTAATAAATAAATAATTTTGGTAGTCACAGTTTTCTAACATGTTTTATTCGATTTCGTAGCTCATTTTAAATCAAAATTATCCATTTGAGCACCTAACAAGTTTCTATATGAGTAACTATTGAGGAAAAATTTGAAAAATGCATTGATCTGACTATAACTGTAGCTATATTCCATTACACAAACAGTGTTTCTGTAATCTGTTCGTTATAATACAACAAAACAGATAGAACCCTTCGGCTCTAATAAGTCCTTATCTATTAGTTATTTGAGAATTTTTTATTTCTGAAATTTCGGGGGGGCCCGGGCCCCATGGGCCCCCCCTGGCTACGCCACTGTTGGTGGCTGATCCAATCGGTCATCCTTACAAAGAGTGCTCAGGAATTTATAGCTCATCTTATCTGACTGAACAGATACCTGCCACAGCTCACGGCTATCGCTATAACTTATTTCCTAAAAAAGGTATACCGTACAGGTATTTGCAAAAAAATCCTGCAAGGAATCTGCCAGTTAGCAAAAACGTATTCCTTCGAAAACGCTTCGTTACAGAAATACAGATAGCAGAAGAATGAAGCTATCTTTCTCAGTAATAAATCAACAAATTAGTACTCATTCAGAAACGTTACGCTTCTAGAGCCCTCATTTAGATGGTGAATTGAATACATTCATTGTGAAATGAGCTGGAAAATCATATAAAATAGTAACTACTGTGATTATTGAGTTATTCTATGAAATACGCAAAAAAGCCAAACGAATCCCTTACCATTAAATTGAGTTTTATTGAATCCATTAAGTGGTCCATTAAGATGAACCATTTAAATTGTAATTTTGATCACAAACATTTTCATATTTCAAGCTGTTATTTATGGCTTATAATTATGTTATTGTTAAGAGTTAATATTGTTTTATTTGAAGTTCTTTTGTGATTTTATATACAAATGCATTGTATTCATTGATTGGTTCAATAAATTTATTTATTTATTTATTTGATTCAATAAAACTCGACTAAGCTTTGAGATCGTTCTTAACAGGGCTCAATTTCTAAATTGAGAAGTACCGGAGCTGTGACTTATGTACCGGGGTCAGGGGGTATGGAATACCTCCCAGCAAAACGGTAGATGGGGGGGTCCTCCCCCGGGAAATTGTTGAAAATTACACTTGAATTGGTGCATTTTAAACGCATTTGAGCATGGTTATTAATGCACATATAATATTACATAATATACAAAATAATAAAATTCAGGTTTTTAAAAATAAGGTCTTTTAAACGATTTTGACGAAAAAAACCGCTCTGGTGTGCTCTGGCTGAAATCAAGCCCTGGTTCTCAACTATTAGGTACATTCACATTTAATTAAAAAAAAAAAAAAATGATTTCATAAGTTTTGAAGGAGAATTTGAAAAAGATTTGGTTCATTGCCAATTAAATTAGTTTACCCATTAAACCGACAATAAAAAAACGTGTTTTCATGATTATTTTGTAAATTTTTGCAAAATATCCTACCAATTCAGGGATTAGGTAATCTCGATTTGCGTTCAGACTGGCATTTCACGTTCACTTTATTACCCACGCAAAAGTTTCAGAATGGTGTGGGCATCATAAAAATGTATAATAGTAGATCTTGTAGCACATTTAGCCAAAATTATTTTAATTAAATTTAATTCACACAAACTATATGAAGGCCTCAGAGTTTTCTGAATTTATGATGGAATAGCTGCAATCTTTCACCCTCTTTATTTTTGTAACAAAGCGTTTCCGGACCTTCATTAATTTGATTTTTTTTATCTTCATGAGAAGATGCTTATGCAGTCTGGCAGAATCATTTTGAACTCTTGAAACACTCTGTACAAATAGACACATTTTGTTTCCCCATAGCTAATACTCTTTAAAAAGTCAAGTAATGAACCCCCCTCAATGAACTTTATCAGGCCACAACTTTGTAAAAAAAAGCTCAGAAAATCTCAATTTTACCCCCTCCCCCATCCAAAATAATTTTACCTCGTAAGAACCCCCCCCCCCCCTACCAAACCAAAAGTCTGGGTGCGCCCCTGACGGTGTCTGGATCTATGGAGTTCAAAATATCAGTTACTGAGTGCTTTTAACAGTTTTCGTTTGTCAAAGGCGATCTCAATCTGGTTATAATTCTATTACCTTCAATGCTTAAGAAGGAAGAGATTCTTGGGATTTGAATAATTTTGGGTCGTAATAGGCCAGATCCTAGCCGAGGGCGGCCCACGTGGGTACTGGAAGAATCAAGTTCATTCAGTAGTAGCCTACACCCTACAGTCGCAACACTAAACCCAGCCGCTCGGCTATAACGACTTGTCAGTTTCAGAACAGGAGGGCGCCAAGTTTTCCAGGCTGGAGGGCGCACCGGGATACGTCCTGGTGTCCCGGCAGGCCAACACGGGCCTGCCAATAATTCAATATCACCTGTGAAGTGGCCGCTTTTATTGAATAACGCAACTGTGTGTGATATACATTCAAATCCACTAGGGACAGAATACTGTTTCTACCCCCGCTCAATCCTGAACAGGTAAATTCAACAATTTGAACTCCTGACTCACAAATGAGTGATATAAAAAGTTGGACCAGAGCAATCGTCAAGCAGGGTGTAACACAGAATAAATTAAAAAAAAAAATACTAGAAAATTTATTGGCACAAGAAGAGTATCCTATATATGTTCCAAGCATGGAACCTAGAATTAGAATTTGGATGAAATTTATTAAAATGGAAATTGAGTCTATGGTTATCAAGATTTTAAGAAGTATTGTTTGTAGTAAGATTTTTGAAATCTAATGAAGTTTGTGTGATTTCACCTCACTAAGGGTGTTTTTTAGACCACGAGGAAGACGATTCGTGCCTGTGCAGTTGTAATTTAAATTGGGGGTCGTCCAGTAATGCATATTTTCCGACGACACTTTTAATCTGCGCACAAATGGAATTCCATAAATTATATGACTTTTATATTCACCACTTTGACGAATGAAGTTGACAGAAGGCGGTGTGGAATATTGCTGTCTCCTCACTAGGCTGCCATCCTGTACCTCACTATCCAGCTGGTTTTGAAGTCGTAGTTTGGGGTTTTACAATGTTTTAAAAATAGACATTAATCGTCTTTAGGAGCACTACGTTGAATACTCTGTGGTCCTGCCTGACAATTTTACGTTTAACACTTAATCTGACAAATTTTTAGCCACACAAATTATTGGGCTACTCCCTCTAGGCAAATATGGCAAGGACTGTTGGAAACGCCTGAATAAAATTTTACACAGAAAAAGTCACGTGACATCCATAATTTTACAATGGTTGAAACCTCTATGGAATTCCGCATGTCATGGACTAAACAAATGAATTAATGAGAAATTTATAGCAAATCCATTTTTTATGGATGGGGAAAATAATGAGCGGTCATTAGCGTTTACAATTGGTTTCTAGAAAATAAAATAATATGAGCATAATTTGTTTGACAAAACTTGTCCGAAAGCCGTTTCATTTACAGCTGACAAGATTACTGATAAGAAAGGTAAACAATGAATCTAATGACGTTTTGGTTAGTTTTTACTATTTCGATGGATGATTGAATACATACTTATTGTACAGTAAATTAGGTTCGTATTATGATTTATTTATCTTTTATTACTTTTTATTTATAGGTGAATTAGTCGTATGAAGCAAAGACTAGGCTGCTACGTCTAGCTTAAATTTTCGATTTTTGCAGATAATAATTAATTCAGTACCCACATCTCATTTAATAAAATGCTACCCCACAATATATATTATATATTTATATATATTATTTCATAATATATATTTCACTGTCTAATTATATTCATAGATTTAACTAGAAAAACAAACATGGAGAAAAGTTCTATTAAATAAAATACAGCAGGCATTCAATTTACTAAAACAGATGGAATGCCTTCAAGTTCAGATGTAGGCAACACGCCACACGAACTTGCCCCAATGAAACTGAATATAATTTTAAAACTGTCACCTTGTCTCTGTGAGAACTTGCTTCTGTGACACTGCCACTTTTAGAACTACTTGCTTCTACGAAACCTTGTCCCTATGAGACTACTATTGTTTAAAAGCACTACTTGTCTCTGTGAAATCTTGTCTCTGTGAAACATCCCCAGTTTTTCCTCAACGGATTCTCATATATTATCAGGCGCTGAGGCCGAATCTGAACTTTGGAACTCGAAAATGTGGTCAGGGGGGTGGACTCTCAGCCCTTCGTCCCCAACGGCGGACCCTTATCCATCCTTTGAACGATTAATCGCACCCTACTGCTTGATAGTTCATTCTTCTCAGCTCATTGAGGCGGTCCAAATTCATAAGTAACATGTCAATTTCTACCATAATTGACAATTTCACTTGAAAGAGTGGTACCGTATACTTGATTGACGATTTTGTCCATCAAGTTTTTATCCCACCAAAAGTCTAATTTGTCTGAGCTATAGAAGAATATTAAATTTTATTATTGTAAACATGATAGGCTAGACATTTACGTTATCATGTAATGCACGTTCAGTATTGTATAATTGAAACGCAACAAAATGGAACTTTGCATGATAATGTAATATTAATTAGGTACTTATTATAATAATAACAACAACAACTTGAAATATTAATTTAGTATTTGAACTGACAACTGCAGACACTAAATATTTGTTGGTACCCTTGAAGATAGATGCCAAAGTTAGAAAACTGAATATCTGCAGACGCAGTAACGAGGACAAACTCGTGTACTGTAGTTTTCATATAACTTGGCAGCGTGTAGCAGATGGGACATACTACATCTGAACCCAACATACTGCTGCCAAGTTATATGAAAACTACAGTACTGAAAAATCAAAATGCTTTTTTTAGTAGTCCCCAAATGAAGTTGGTAATTCAGAGTGAATTAAATCTCTGCTTTATCACTAGGAAAAATAAATCGTCTAGAAAAGGACGTACTTCTTGGAAGACCAAGATTCTTTAATGTCAGTTTCAAATAATTTGTATTGTCTTGCTCAAATTCCCTATAATTTTAAAGCTTAGAATTGAATATTTATATGAAATGAAATATTTCTTCATTCTTTATAAGTAATGATTGAAAATTGCTGTCTTACTTGAATGATAGCGGTGCTCTTGAAACACAATTTACATGCTTAATTTAGACTATGCATTACATATAACTTTGGTATTTTTATTGGACTGTTCCTAAAACATTAGGCTACTCATTTTTAATGGCAATTATGAATTATTTTTCAGTTTAAAAACTCTAGTCATTTGGTTACGAATAATCTTGAGGAGCAACTCTCTAATAGACCAATGCTATCAACCGTGGAGTTATGTTGTTAAAACAGGTAAGCGCCTACATTTTTTAAAGTAAATTAGTATTATAATAGTTTATGCAGCGATTGTATTATGACTACCTTCAAGCCACAATTGAGATGAGTTGGAACGCAAGTAAAACGAGTGATGTAAATATCTCACGAGTGCCTATATCTCACACTGTTTTATCTACAGCTAACGATAACTTACTTTTAATTTCACTTGTCAATAACTTGGATAACTTGCTCAGAGTAACATAACCTAGAATAACTTTCTTTGTAGTGGCGAAGGTGATATTGTGGAAGGTATCCATCCATAATGAATAATAAGACGAAATTGTCATAACCACATTTATTAAAATTTTGAGATTAACTAGTTTCGGTTGTTACACCATTATCAATCTCAATCAAACTAAAACTAAAGTACAGAGAAGCTTAATATTAAAGTTTTAATAAATGTGGTTGTGACAATTTCGTCTTATTATTCATTAACCTAGAATACTTGCTTATTAACAATAGATTGTGGCTTTGAAATCGTCATTCCCGATTTGATTCAGAAATGTTTAAATCAGCTGATGTGACTATTGCATAATATTAATTTCGACACTTAATTGGTAAATCCCTTAATTCTCATTGATCTAGAGCCCAGCCCATTTTCTTAACTGATTCTGATTGCAAAGTAGCTTCATAATGCGAGAGTTTCTCTATCAAAAATTGTTTCTATAGCAGCAATGAATATTTTTGTTTTGATATGGAGAATTTTTAGCAAATTTATTTGATTGAAAATATTTTGACTGTGATGTTCTGTTACCTATGCAGGGGTGCCCAGACTGGTGGGTGGGTAATTCTGTCTTAGAGGGATTATTTTTCAAAAAATTCCGGGGGAGGACCCCTGGATCCGAATTTCATTCTATAACCAGTGAGCCTCTTCTTTATACCATGTGATATAACTGCAGACTTTGCATATCACAACCAAGCCGTTGCTGATTTTTAAAAGAGTCCATGCAAATAATGACTACACGCATACCCATGTAGCAGACCCATAATGTGTGTTAAAATGAGTGGATCTAAGGTTGTCCAGACACGAGTCTAGAATCACTTAAAGTATGATTTCAGACGGGTTTTCCAAAATTTCCTGGAGAACGTCCCAAGGATCCCTGTTTTATTAGGTTATGTATTCCATACTCCCAGACCCCCTCTTATCCAGCTAGCCAAGATACGCCTATGACTGCACTGGGTCTATTCCATTCAATGTCATATAAGAGCTAACATAACCTAGTTTATAGTTTTTAGTATATATTTATATAAATCAAACCTATATAACCTAGTATATATTTTTATAAATCATTATATCTTAAGAAGAGTGGAAGGGGGAGAATCAGTCGGATTTTGGGGGAGGATGGGCATCTGTATGCTACTTGACCTGACTTGGCATATACAAATTGTTAATTTTTTGTACTAGGCAATAAATGATTTTGATATTTGTATACTGTACATGTTTTTAATTTACTATAGGTGATAAATATGTGTCAACAAGTCAACTTCAAATTAATTATCTATACTTCCTTGGAGTTGTATTGAACGTATATGGGATTTCGATACAGTTTGTAAACCTGTGATTTTTTTTCTTACAGGGTTCGAAGATAGCTTCAGAAGTTTGGAAAAACTTAGCAGTTATAACTTCAACTTACCTGTAGATTCATCAATCAGACCTTTCCAAAATATAAGGCATGCTTTTTAACACGTTATCTCATGCTTACATTCTGTCCAAATACATTACTGCATTGTTTTGAGTAATTACTGTTTGATCTGTTCTCTTGTGTAATTTCCATTTACAAATAATGCATATCGGTTGTTTGCTAAAACACAACTATTGTCAAGCAAAATTTGGAGGAATCAAAATTATCTTTGAATGAGTTTTAAGGTTACAGTGATGGTGTAATGCAAATAATTTGGCCTCAGTTCATTACTCAATTTAAAATGTATTTAAATGTTACAGTTGATATGTAGTGAGAATTGTATCCTCATTCAATTACCAAATTTATCATTTTATGAAAAAAATAATTTGTAAATTATTTGTTGAGTTATCAAAGTATTAAAGTCTCATGATTAATCAATTTTGGCATTTTTTGTTACATAAAAACCTCACCTAGAAGTATCAACCTAATGATGTCATCTATTATTTTTCCATGTGGTTACTCTGTAGGTGTCATAACTACAATGGAGCAGGGCACTGAAAGTAAAAAAAAATAAAGTTGGAAGTCATTTGAAGAGAGTCTAAAACGGAAAAAGAAGGATGATAGGCAAAATAAATATCACTCCCATAAGTAATGATTAAATTTTAGCTTCTACCCACATATTGATCATACTTTTTGTTATTTTACATTTCAAACAAAAAGTTATTTTTTCCATTAAGTAAATGAAACTTTTATGGATCAGTTCTGTTGAGGGAAATAGATTAAAGTTAATTATCAATTTCAATTCCTACTTTTATAGTTAACATAGTTTTTCTTTACTATTTGAATATCTGATAATGAGTAATGTGATAAAAAACAAAGGAGAGTGAATACAGAACCTGCTCCAGGGTGCACAAAATCTAATTATGCCATTGCCGTGAGTTTGAGCAAAAGTTTTATTTAGCCATGGGTAGCAGAAGAGTAATTTGTACTTTTCGTCCTGTAACTTCTTTCTGTGCATTTAGCTTTATTGCACTGTGAAATGACTTGTCATAATCATTTCAAATGCGTGCTACACTCGATATGCACATGCACAGTGTGCGCCTATGAGAGATTGTAACGTCATAGTGCGAGTGCAACTCTGTTGCATGGCTAGGGAAACGCACCTAGTCTAGTCTAGTTTGCCAGCTGGTTAGTTCAGTAAAACTAGACCAAGAAAGCCTCTGGATAAATAAATTTTATGACAGCAGCTCCTGAATTCTTCCGGAGCATTACAATAGTCAAATTTTCACACTATTTCTTAATTCTATAATGTTATATTATAATCTGTGATGTTTTCCATGATGGAATACTTGATGAACAATCTAATATCAAAACTGACACTGTATTTCTTCTATTTAATATACGATTTTCACTCCCTTTTACTGAGGGATGAATTTCACTTCTAAAGAGAAGCTTCATCAGCCTGCCGCCAGGGGTCATGTTTTGTTGTGGTTAAGATGAACGGCCGTTAAATAATTGAAAATTGCGTTGGATTTGATCATTGAGTAAGTTGATTTTGACTTGTTTATGGTGTTTGAATATTTTGTACAGTTCCAGCGTATTTAGTTTGTTTTTTTTTTTTTTTTGAAATGTGTATAGAATTTCCAAGTCAGTTTGGATGTTTTTGTGTGAATGTCCAATGTTGATTAAGTGATCTGCGAATGTTGAGTCAGAGTTGGAATGTAGTGGCTTTGATGTGTTCGTTGTATCTTGTATTGGATGATCTGCCTGTTTGTCCTATGTAGTACATGGAGAATGTGTTGCATTTGAGCTTATATTTATATTCCTTTGTTGAATTTTTGAATTGTGCTGTTTTTTGGGTGAGATGTTTTTTGTTGGAGCTGGTGTTTCAGGTTGTTTGTTGTTCTGAATTCTGTATTGAATTCGGATTTTTGGAAGATGTGTGCAACACATGCTAACTTGTTATGTTGTTATTTGATCAACATTTTTATGATGATGCTAATAAAGACTACAGAGCATGCAAAACCAAGCAAGAGACAATGACAAAGCCAACACTAACACCCCACCCATCCACAAAGCCAACACAAACACCCCACCCATCCACAAGCTTAATCAAGAATAGGCAGATGCACAGAGCAGCGAGGCCAGCCCCATCGTCATCCCAAACACAGCTCTGTGCAAACTTTCCATTGAATAACTAAAATACATAAATCAAATCAATGAATGAAAAATTAAAGTGCTCACAAGTCCTTGGTAATCTCAAAGAAGCCCTCAAATGAGTTGCTCCAATTTTTTGAAATGGCATTATGCAGCTTTTCACAAACAAATACAAAGAGGTTTCCAGTGTTTGCATATTCAGTTATGGACTATGCACTGTTGAAAAAATATATGAACATGAATAAGGCACTATAGCACATTAAGTGGAGAATTCAAAGCAGCTTAAAACTCTCCCTGCACTTTCCTTTTTTTGGCAGTCCACACATTAATCTCCAAAGCCTTTCTTTGAATTCTAAAGAGCTTGGAAGAATGTGGTCTTGAACCCCACAGGATGGTGCCTTATAATAGGTGAGATTATTTATAAGGGCAAAATAAATTACTCTCAAAATATCAATACTAACACAAGTTCCCAATTTCTTGACCATAAAGATTTTGTAATAAGTTTTCCTGCCATGGCATTGATAAGACTACTATCTAAAGTAAAATGCAGAAACTTTTCTTCAGTAACTGCTCATGCAGGCACCAGTCTCTACTGTTACCTTTAAATTCTGGATCTTCTTAGAGTTCAGACATAATAGATTTGTATTGCACCAACTTTCAATCAGCATTTTCAGATGCTAGACTCAATAAAACATCAGATGATGAACTTAAGGCTAATTTACACGGTGCCAGTTAAGGTAGCCAGTCACTGGGGGACCGGCCTTTGAAGTGCAAGTGCTCGATTTTTCGAATCCATCCCAAAAAGTTCTAAGTAAACATTCTCAAGATATCCCGATAAACCGCAAGGCGAGGAGAGTATGGGGGAACAGCAAACAAAACACACTGCTTATCACAACCGGAAGACGTATTGACACAGCAGTAATTACATTGAAAATCACTGTTCCTTTTTTCTTGCCTTGTCCATAACAATATATTATTGGAGCGGCGGCATTTTTGGCTCAGAGAGGCGGATGAACAATGGTGTTCAATGAGTTCAAAGAACTATGAACTATATCATAATACTTTTCGAATTATAAGAATACAATCAATTTAGTAGCATCCATTTTCAAAAAGTTCCACTATGCAGGAGGCATTAGGTTGGCTGCTCCAACCCCTGAATTCCGTCCTTTCCTGTACCAAGTTCTGGATAACCTCTAATTCTAGTGAATAAATCATTGAACATTTTCAAAAACATTTTTCATGGCGTCCGAATACATCTCGGGTGTGTTAGCATGCAATCAGTTGCAAAAGCTCTTTCAATGCGGGTGCCTATACTGCACTTTCAAATGCAACTAACCGATTGCTTGTGGGGTTAGGGCTTGACTATTATTACTTACACACTAACAGTGGTGTCGAAATCAACAAGATAATCATCAAGTTTGAAAATAAATTTATTAAAGAATAATCTGACAAGTACTGCTTTGAAACACATAAAAACAAATTTCATTTCACAACATTGAAATTCATGAAAGATTATTCCGATTCACTTCAACCAAAAACTGTCAATATGAAATTTCTAGTTTTACTAAGTACATTAATGATCAAATCCACGACAGATGATTTTTCCAGTAATTGTTTTATTCAATAGATACTTTTTTCATTTCATAATTTCTAGGAATTGTTAAATAAAATAGAAAATTTGAATAAAATTCCAACTATGATAAAATAATAAGCTAATGCAGGTCCTGTGAATCAATGACAGGACAGAATAACCAGAACTGGATAAGACTAATGCAAAAATTGGACAAATATCCACCATTCAAGTAATGCGAATTGCCAAAAGTGTATTATTTACATTAGTAAAAATGCCAGACAGCTAGTATTGTAGTCCGGCTCTGAAGAGTCAAGTTAAATGTAGTCAACGAATGTATCTGAGATGAGCATCATAAATTAAAAAGATTATATTGATTTCAAGTTTAAATGTAATGAACAGTACCGTATCTATGCATACTGTATGAAGAAAGATCAAGTTGCTTCACCATCAAATTATTGGCAAACATTCTAGTACCGAATGTATAATACGCAGTATTAAAAATCTGCTCAGCAATCACTCTAGTACCAGTACCCATTGTCTGTATTGAATTTCGATGTATCTAAAAACTATCTTTTATCAATAGAAATTATTTTCACCGATTAAATTGTACTCCTAGACTTCCAACTGTATTGTCAATGTTATAATTCATACAACATATCAACTAGTCTGTTTTCGACAGATATACCGTAATAAAATTGTATTAAAAAATTCCATTTCTAAAAACGAATTAAGAGAAATTAAAATGACACAAGTTTTCTAATAACATAGAGAGTATTGTGAACTTTAGGTTAAAACAAAAATTAATTTTCAATAATCACAAGCACTTCTTTAAAAGATAGTAGTCGAGTATTAATTTTCACAGCTCAGTAACAGTTTATGAAATCTGTTTTCTACATGTAGAATACACTGGAGTCACATTATGGGGGGAGGGGGATAGTTAGACATCATAATATTCATTGGCATCGCTATGGTTGAAACGTGAGGTTAAAATTTTAGTTATCATGGGGGTTTTCACGGTTGACACAGGTAGCGTGCTCTGCAAAACACCACTGATGTGATAGTGCATGCTACCTGGATAAACCGTGAGAACTCGTTGCCAATTACATCTAAGGAAATGGCAAAAGATAACTATGACAATAATATCAGTTAAGTCTCATAACTTATTGGCTTTTTTTTCATTTATTCAAAATTTACATTCTTTAAAATAATTTAAAAGAAATGAATACAAGATTCAAGAACATATGCCTCATGTGATCATCCGTAGGGAGCTACATATGGTATGACTGGTCCACTAGTCTCTGACTAGCCAGTTGGCTTTCCAGTATTATATTATACTCTTTAGTATCAAACCACAACAACGAATAATTCAATTAAAATGTTTTTGTGTAACAAAAAATCAAGGATATCGTTCTACGATTTATTATGTGATGAAACACAATTGATTATAGACTTACACAATTATCCAGCCAAGCTCAATTATTTCATTCTCATGTGCTGGATTCCCTGCGCTCTTTGGATCTAATCAGTGGAGCAAATAATTACACAACATAAACAAAGCATCTTCTTCGAGAGATTTTGATTTCCTACATTTAACCTCCACAATTTCAACATCTAGTCAACGAATGAAATTCCAAGAAAAAACATCACCTTGACGTTATCCAAGTATTCAAGAAGAATGAAACAAAAAAAGTAGTCCATACCGAAATAAATCAAAATAGCATCAAGATTAAATAGAATTGTGGAGAACAGAAGTAGTAGCAAAATAGAAATTTGGTTTGGAAACATTTTTACGCTCAATGTCCAGTAAACTTGCGATTAACTGCGGATATAGGTTGGAAAATTCAAAATAAACGATCAATCGAAATACCACCCCACATATATTAAATTGATATACCTAGTTATGTATTGATAGCAGCCTACTAAATCTGCGGATTGTGAGTCGCGCATTAATGCGTAATGTGCATTGGTTGTCACTCCTCTTTTGTAATTTTTTAATGTTAACTACTAGCGCCCTGTGAGAAAATAAAAAAAATACTACGTTAATATCGCAACTTCATTCCTACTAGTTTCAACCATGGAACGCTGATAGTTAAGAGTTCAATAAATTATTAATTAAAATACGATAGAAATATAATCAGACATGATTCGTATTTGAAGGATGAGGATAGGCATCATTCTAATATCTCACTATGTATGATAGTGAAAATTCAACAGATGATTAATGAAATCTTTAGAGAATCACATGAGCATGAAAAGCAGAGCTTTAGCAGTACTCTTCAAACCATAAAACTACTTTTTTTTTGTAAAGTACAAATGCTTCAAGTAATGTAAGAACGTGAAGGAGCAAGGATCGAATTTTTCTATCACAAAACATTTGATTGGAAATAACTCAGAATGAAATCAACTTAGGAATAAGATTCAACATTTTGGTAAATAACAATAACATTACGAAATAACTATCTACCATCTTAAAACGGTAAGCGGTTTAGGAAACCTGAAACATTATGGATCGAGTAATTGGTAGATATTATCGCAAAATGCTAACCTGACAATTAAATTTCAAATACCACTTGACACGATCTGTTTAGCAAATTGCAATGTACATCCATTTAGTTTCAATCACATCAACGTTCTAGAAAAATAATGCCAAGTGATACAAAATTATCAGTTGGATTTTACTGCTTTGAGACATCTAACCAAGTTGTGGGAAGTCCTTCTCATCATCTACCTTCGGAGCAATCTGCCGTGAATTGCGAGACCCATCACGGTCACGGTCTCTCTCACGCATCTGAAAATTGCATACACAAAATTAAAATGTTATAGCTACACCATCAACGACTAGTAAACTAAAATGTCGGTGTTTGATGGTATATTACAATGTTGCATCACATAAATTATAAACTTTTTATAGACGTACTGTAGTCAGTCTAGAAACGCCTAACACAGTTTTTCAAAGTAGCCTAATAGAACACTCAATTCTATGCTTAAGCCTATGGGTTTCATAATAAATTGAATCCATTCAATACACGACTGAATAAGAACGACCGAATGTCGGCGGCAGAATTACAGTGCCCATGTTACCCTATCAAAGAGAATATATCGAATTCTGTACAGACAGATGCATATAAATTAAAATGGGTTCTGAGCCCCGCGTTTATGCCGCCGACATTCATTCGGTCGCGCTTTTTCAGTCCGTATCGATTGGAGCATACAGTGATTGTATAGAATTGTGAGCACAGGCACCTTTGTTTATAAGCAATTCAAACACCGATTAGATTGGCCAGCAAAAAAGACACTGTTCTCTGCTGTAAAATCACTTCCCGGTGGTTCGGAGCCCACCTAAAACTGTAGGTCATTCTCATCAATCACCATCAACCAACTCATTACCCACGCACAGGTCTCATACCTATGTGGGCTTCACTTCTCAAAACAAAAGCTATTCCAGATAAGACCATCTAAATATTCATGAGTTGGTTTACTATTGTCGTTGATAATAATATCACCAACCACTGAAAGCATAGCCACTTGAAAAGTTGAACAGAAAAAATTATCGAGACTATTTATAAATAGATTAACGTTAGTAGAAGACAATCTATGAATTTCAAGAAGTGAATAGCCAACTTCTCTAATTTCAAGTCAATTCTAATCCCATTTGAATGAATTTTTTATTAAAATGCTTACACATATTTAGTGATTCTATCAGGTTGTACAAAATTATTATATCCATGAATTCTATAATAAAATTCGTCATACGACATCGTAGTCTCAGTTCACAAAATTATTTACTTATTACTATTTCAAGGAAGACTAACAAGGAATAGTGGTTTTGAAGACAACCCAGTCTTTAGGACCTAGTTTGAAAATCAGATTGAAATTTTGTTTAGATTTAAAAATGGCTCTAAAATTTCCATTATACACCTCTTATTACCTCTTCTGAGTTTAACTCCGCTGATATAACTCATAGATTATAACTCAGGTTATAAGGTTATCAACTAGGTTTCAAGTTTTTGTGGCTCCCTCACTTTCTCTGAGATTAGATGTTTTAGAACCTTCTCTCAGAGTACTGCTGACACGTCCAAGATTTGATCCACCATCAACAGGATACCATCATATACACTGACTAATGTTTTTTATTATATATTTTTTGACATTTTCACTGCTGTTTTCTATCTTGCACCAAGACTTTGTATTTTATTCACTACTTGCTTCTTTGCTGTCTTTGATTTGTACTTTCGTTGGCTCTTTATTCTGACTCTCTTTGGAAAGTGCATGGTTTCAACAACGCTACTCTTCTTGTTGTTGACAGCGAACCTCCTAAGCAATATTTTCCAGCTTGTTCTCTACATTCTCAAGCTTTTTTCAACGTTTTTGTTGATCACACCCTGGTTTGAAATGTTCTCTTCGATTTCCATTCGGCCGATGATCACTCAAGTTGCACACTCGTCGTAGTCAGCTCGCCCTATTTGTTTTTGAACACGACTCCTCTTCATTGAATGAAAGTCCTTTTAGATCTTTGATGAGATCTATTTCTTCAGAAACGCAATCAACATTCATTTTCTCAGGTAGTAGACTGTTTCCCAATAGATCTTTACTGATTTCGAATTCGGCATTGTCCTCGATCTCCTCAAACTCTGGGATTAGTTGATCAAACCGTCTCTCTCTCTCTCTCTGAGGATCCCATAATGGGATAGCCCACAACTGAATGATGGGTTTGAAATTGGTAATAATTTTAGTTTTTGCTATCGGTGATTTAAATGATCCAATTAACACAAGCAACGTAGATATCACCAATATGAAACTACTGTACTACTGTGCTAGCTAAGCGATATTCTATATTCCTCGAGATGTTCACTGTTCAACAGTCACTGATAGACTGAAAATATTGAGATTATTTTTTGAATTGGTGAGGGAAGACCCCTAGTTTCTTGAACGTTCATCAATGTAAGCCCATTACATCCGCTTACGTATCTTGAATGTAAATTAACTGAATTCAATGTGGCTCATTAAATATAACAGAGAATTGGAGAACCATTAAATTTGATAGGTGTGTTATCAAATACAGTCAAACCTCTTTTTAACGAACCTCCAAATAACAAAATCCTCTACATAACGAATTTTTACCTTGTCCCATGACATTTAAGAATTTTTATCTACGACCATGTCATAATGTATACATTACAGTTTCACAATGTATACATTACAGTTTCACAATTGATGCCAAAACAGCTGTCTTTTCGAAATGCTTTTTGAAACCCGTTGCATAGAGCTCATTATAGTACAGGTTCTACATTATAACACGGGTTCTGGACCAATCAAAAGCATTTTTGATGGAATCAATATCGTAATTCAATATTGTGAAACTATCAGCTGATTTGATCAAACTGCTACACCAGCTGCTTTAACCTAACAATCTACTATAACTTCTCGTATTTGAGATGAGAGGTTAGGTATCTCTGACCAGGGTGACTAGCAAAGTAAGCTACAAAAATTCCCTGACTTTTCCCTGACCTTCAATAAAATTTTCCCTGACCAATATGAGGTACTAGCCAGCAGGCTTGCTTTGCTCCCCTTAACCGTCTAGCCAGGGGGCAGAGTCCCCCCTGGACCCTAGGGGGTGGTAAAAATCGAAGATTTGAATTTTGATAAATAGTCCCTCTACAATCGTATTCCAAGAGATTCTAGACCCATGTCTATAAAGGCTTAAATGCAACCATTTTAGTCCACATAATGGGAAAATTTTTGAATTTTCGATGTTAAGAGCTTGATTTGAGACTTAAAAACAGTAATTTTATACAAGTATTTATAAAAATGAAGTTTATAAATTGGGTAAAGTGAATGCTTAAATTCAATAAATCATTGCTTTTATGAATCGTCTGCCTAAGAGCTTGAACCCAATTTTCGTTCATTGTTAGTTCATTAACTAGTTGTGAACAAATTTTAATGTATAAAATCCAAAAAATACTACTTTTATAAAGCCAATTTAACAATCTATAGTGGTTTCAAGTTATTATTCCAATCAGGGCCAACCTGTGACATTTTAGTGGCCCAGGGCAGAGTTGTGGCTGGAGGCTCCCTTACACTTTCACCCCAAACATCAATTTTCAATAATTGTAAATTATTAAATAATTCAATTATTCATGACTCGATTTCCCAACTAGCATTGAATATGTATTACAGCTATGCCCAGTTGCCCACTATACATACCCAAAAGAATCTGTATAACGAATTTGAATTGTTTTTGTTTTTCAATTTAAAGATAAATTCAAGTTTAGTTCAATTGAAAACCATTCCTTGAAAAAGTTGTGGAAGCTAGAGAAAAGGGCAATGAGTGGCACCAGAGAGAGCAATAAACTTTTCTTCTATTTTTGTGTAATCTCTTGAATTCGCATCGAACTAATACTGGAATATGTAAAAAGTGTAAAAATTATTATTACTTTGAAAGCAACTTGATTCCACTTGCAAAGAGACAATGAATTACTACCTCATCCAATTCCAAACTTTAACTTTAAGTAATTTTGCATTCACATAATATAGTGACGGAACCCCAGAACATTGAGGATTCTGAGGGTTCTCCACCTTAGAAAAAAATTGGTTTCCTGGTCTTGAAAGTGCAATTCTAAGCTTTTTTGTGGTTATCAACTCTTCCCTCATATTATTTGTTGATTGATACATGGTCTGACAAATTTCACGATCTCAATACACTCTATGGGGTATCAGATCTGAACAGTAACGGAAATGAGCATTTGAAGCCCGTCTGCAAAAAAATACCTTCTCTCCTTTCAAGTCTTCTGTGCCAACTTCATTCAAGTGGTCTGGGGTACCTTCAAACCCATGTTTGGGGTTCGAAAATACTGGGACCCACCAGCATCGTGGGGCCTTTGATGGCTCAAAGCCCAGGCAATTAGGGGACCCTTGTTTATAAACTTTGAAATTTGAAATATTATAGATGCTACCTACTTGAATCTCTACTTCACATGACTATACTGTCAATAAAAACGCGGCGCCAGGGGCCTCTAGGATCTGTTAGGCTTCTAAGGGGCCTCTAGAGGTCTAAACTGGAGAAAAAAGGGGCCCTAGTTGGGCAATTTGGGGCCCCTTATTTAATTTTTGTTTTGTCACTTGCTTACATTTGTAAAATAAAGTGGCCCCTTGACGTTGAGGTCCAAGAAAACTTGCCTTGTTCGCCTCATACCCTCTGTAACCTCAATAAATTCATTATTTCTAGTTAATTAAAGAATTTAAATTATTAAAATTATAGTATTTTTCCTAGCTGTAACAGTTCAGTATGAAAACGTTTTTACCTCCAGTAACCGATATTACCGCCTCCCTACTCGTTTTTGGGGCCTCTTTTACAGGCTCAAGGGGGGCGGGTTGTAACCCGGAACCCCCCCCCCCCCCCACCACGTCACTACGCCAATGAGCATGTGTACTAAATTTCAACTTAATTAGCCATGTGGTTTTCGAGGAATGCTGATGAATGAGTCAGTGAATCAGGGGTATTTGGCTTTTATAATAGATGAAAAACAAAAAGACCTTAGCGAATAATCAAAACAATTTTATGTTTGTTAGCCTACCTAGCTTATTTGTCTGGTTGTCCATCTAAAAACGCATTTAAAGTTCGATATTGGAGCATTTCATGTGAGGGTTTCTATAAATAGTTGAACGAGCTTAGCGAGTTCTTAGTTTTGACTTATGACTCCAGGCTCGCGGCTTTAGAAAGGGAGACTCATTTGGGAAGCTTATCGTAGGGGAAGGTGTTAACGAAAAACGGCTGTTTTGAAGGTACTGATTTAGATAAAATTCACAAGGCATTCTATTACTTGAAGTTCAAATTCACCGTTGCTCTGATAAACAGATTTATTTTCCACAAAAAAGACCTAACGTACTCATGCACAAGTCAAAACTTACGACGTTTTCCCGATATTTTTTCATATTCCCTGACTTTTCCAGAATTTAAAAATTCCCTGACTTTTCCCGGTTTTCCCGATTTTCCCGGTCGCTAGTCACCCTGCTGACAATCACAGGTAAAATGAAATTGTTTTAATTAAATGTATACTAGTGGTCGTAGATAAAATAGTGTATGCAACGATTTTATTTGGCCATCAAAGAACTCGTGAGATATTTATAACACTCGCATTCACTCGTGTTATAACTTACATCTAACTCGTGCCTTAATAAGGGTCAAAATAAAATCGTTGCATAAACTAATATTACTGCTTATTTACCTCTATGTAACGAATTTTGGACCTCTCAACAACGAAGTTTTCTCTTCGCTTCAACTTACAAAATGTAGTGTGTATAGGAAGCCCACAAAGTCATTTCCAAGTTATTGTTTATTTTCAGCAGGAAGGTCAATAAAACCAAAAATAATGAGATTCATGTAGACAGTTAGTAGAGGTTGAAACACATTTCGGAAATTGAATGTAGGTTACTAAGAATAGGATTTCAAGAACTCGGTCATTTATACTCGTCATTATGTAGGTTCCTATACGAAGATATTTACAGAAGTATGTTGTGTTTAATCTGATAGTTTCGTGTGTAAAAAGTATTGAAATAAATTTAGTAAAGGCAGTTGAAAAATTTTGCTATACTCATATATTTCCTACTTCGATTAAATTCCACTACTTTCAAGTAATGCTTCCTGAAAATGAATTTGTGAGTGTACTTGCTCATTACATTCTATACATACTCAAAAAAACTTGTTCATTATTTTTCAACGGCATGAATTTTCAAATTTCTATATTAACGTTGGCCTATTACCCTATCTACGCTCGCGATATTATACTGTATTGTGTATTCATTTAATTACCGCCCGCAATATATTATAAGATCTGTAAGATGGGGTGGCAGTATTCTTGACACAACAACCTCTTAATAACGAATACCTCTCTACAGCGTTTTTTTTTCTCAGGATAATCGACTTTGTTATATTGGTGATTCAACTGTATTCAATATAATAGGCGGAGTCCGGGTTAAGTAAACTTCCAGTAGTAAAAGTCGAGAAAACTAACCTGGCCGATTGCTTGTCCTGGCCGATCTGGCCGGTGGGAGCCATCGGAGTTGGAGGCGGGCCGATTATCGCCAGCCCTCATGCCTCCGCCCCCCCTTGGGCCACCACCCCGACCTCGGCCACCACCACCACCACGGCCCGGCCGATCCTTGAACACGTATGCTATGTCCAACACTTGCTTCTGGCGTCCGGCACGTTGTGGGTAATCAGAGCTATCGTATTCCTGGCAAAAACAAAATTAACAACAATCAATACATTTTAACAAATGTATTTTACATTATAAGAAATGTATTTTACATTTTAACAAATGTAAATTAATAAAAAAAAAAAAATGAAAAATACATTTCAACAGTGCAAAATATTATTTTTTTAAATTCAAATTTATTCAACCAAATTGAATATGTTCCTTGAAGCACACGAGAACGTCCACTTTACAGTGTAAGACCGGCCACACACTGACACAGGCAAGGCGAGGCGACGCAAGGCGCCTTGAGCGTCAGGAATAACATGGGTATGGAGGTGCTGCACACTGCACATGATAAGGCAGAAAGATGAAACACCGCAAACTATGCCGTTCAGAAAATCAAAAATTCGGTCTGCAAATGCAAGTTGTCGTGTGACGCATTTCCAAATCAGCTGTGCATAGTTCGTAATCATCAAATCAAACACCTCCTCTTCATCATATGGTACAGCATCATATAAAAGATAAAGTAAGCCTAACCCACATTTAACACTGAGCACTCTGGAATGCAAACAACTAAGAGGTACATCAAATGTTTTCTATTTATATTTCATTATCATGTGTTTGCCTTGCCATGCCTACTGCAAAGTGTGTGCCAAAAAGCCAAGCATCATGCCTCAAAGAACCTTATCTTGCTTTCTTCAGTGTAGGTCGGCCTAATGGAGCATTGAATATAAACTCGCTTTCAAGGATTTTTATTGGACAAATTGGTATACAGGAACGTTGATAAATTTTTTTAATTTCATTTTTTTAAATTTTCCATTTTAAATTTTACAAATTAATAGAACGTTGTAGCAGCTTTATCTGCCGATTGGAAGTAATAAACGTTTGGTAGTAGCTTTATGAATACATTGAATGTAATAAAGATTATGTTCTTTCTTTGTGCGTGATGGTAATGTTGAGGGATATACCTATAATTCATTATAATCACATTTATTATTTAAAAAAAACAAAATACTAGTTTCAGCAGTCACGCCGTTCTCATTCTAAAAATAACATACAGAGAAGATTCAAATATAATCTACATGTAATGATCCTGTCAGCTAATAGAATAAGAGTACAGTATCTGATAGGACGTTGGAGATCTGTAACTGGCTGAGAATTGGCATACCCACTGATAACAGGTGGAGTTGAGCAAACACACACCAATAAAATTGGGATCAAAATAAGTCATTCATGATATTCAAGAATAACTAGTCTCAAGCAAATTGATTAAGTTGCATGAAAAATTAAAAATCACAATACCTCTTCTTCCTCTTCTTCTTCACCTTCCTTCTTCTTGGTCAATGTGTACATCTTCTTCCACTGTGTTGGGTCTTCTCCTTCTCCTGCCTTTCGTAAATTGTAGATGGGTTTCTGTCGGTTTCCTTTAAGCGCTTTATATTCATCAAGAGTCATTTCTCTCTGCTCTTCTTCGACATGGGCAACAGATTCATCATTTTCACCACGTGGAGTTTCAGTACTTTCCCTAAAAAATGAATTATTGATCTATTTTTATAAAAATTATCATCTTAACATATATAAAAGCGCTTTATTTATACTTGCCTAAATAAATGCTAAGATTAATTCCAAGTAGAAAGGTTAGCCGATTGGCTTGTATTTCACAATTCAACAATACAAAATAATTCAATATTTTTCTTAGATGAACCATTTATAAAAAAAATAAAACATTGTTTACTTTTGCAAAAACGCATCAAACCAACTCAAATTATTCTCTCGCCTCAATCTTCATGAGCGTTGAACAGCTAAATCACCCATATTTTTTACCTTTTAAAAAAATGTTTATGATTTCATTATGATGGAGATAGATGTTTATGACATGAAATTGAGCATAAACAATATTCTCAAGACTCGATAACTTACTAAAAACCGATAACTTTAACAACTTGGATGTTCAATTAATATAATATATTTTGCTAGTTGATATAAATATTGATTTGTTAAGGAGTAGTGATATATCAAATGAGTATATTAGTCTTATGCTGACAAACTGTGTACTGTATTGGATAATACGTGAGACAGTAATGTTTCTGAATTTCTTGTTCCATGACGAACTGCGTTGTTAATATTAACTTATGTGAATTTAACGACTTGCAGTCAAATATTTGACTGCAAGTCGTTAAATTCACATAAGTTAATAGTAATGTTTCTTCATATATTTGATTATGAAATTGCATTTTATTTTAATATTTTTTTTTTTTTTTTTTTTTTTTTTGATTTTGCTACTTAGAGGTTCATTACGAATTTAATCAAATACTATATCTTAGAAAAAAGTTGTTTTAGTCTTATTATTAATACTAACTAAAAAAATATTATAGATATAAGGAATTATAATTGTACAAACATGTAAACGACCCTCCTCCAACACAGACTTGTGTCTAGGTGAGGAGTATATTCATCCTTTGTTGTATTTTTCATTGTACTGTAGTTGTATTCAAGAATAACAAATATTTCTATTTCAACCATTGATGTGATTGCTACGCCATCACAGTTGAAATTTACGGGTTTTTCGAAACAATAAATAACAACTCACTTATTTTCACCAGTTTCCGCGGAGTAATCATCAGGCTTTTCATTTGACCATTCTCCAGATTCATCAGGGTTGTGTTGAGATTGATGGTGAGACACCTCTCTGAAACATCCAAATAGCAAGATTTTCATAAGTTCCTAGTCGATAAAATGACTAAATTTAAATAAAAGAATATTTGAATAGTAAATATCTATGTAGAAGTCTTTTAAAAATATAGTAGAGATTGACCTAATAATACTAATTGATATTCTGCTATTGAAGCAGAACAAGCCTTTTCTTTTCACTGCAGTCGGTTATCAATCTCAATCTGTTCTGGGGTATGGATATTGGATATAGTCTGATAAGTTTTTCTTGCTTTTCCTCTCTTGACCTCAAAAGCATCAAACTTCACAATCTTAATATCAGTCTGTGTCCAATATTCTAATTAAATTGTTCCACTTTTTCAATCATTTTTCATTACGAAATTGAAAAACCCCAGATATTATCGAAGCGTTTTCTTTATGTGAGGTTTACATCACACTTTTACAACTGTACATTTTTCAGAATAATGCCCGGTTTCTCAGTCGTTCAATAAACAGCTCTATAGCTATCGATTCAATAAATTTATCTATTCAATAAAGTTATCTGCGTTTTTCAAACATATTTATTGAATCGATAGCTATGGAACGATTTATTGGTCCAAACAATCTGGCAACATCGTAAAGTCGCAAAATGGCTGCTTAAGTAAACAAACTTCATATCACATGCTGCTTGTTTTCAGGTTATGTTAAAGGTTCCCTTGTTCACTAGTTTTGTTTTTGTTCTTCTATGACTCTACTCGATTAAAGGGATTAACCAAGTTCTATTAATCGTTATTAATTTATTCCATTAATTTTATTTATTGATCATTTCATTACAACTAAAGGTGCCCTTAGAGAATGCAATGACATAGTTTTGTTTCAATCAAATTTTGTGTTTTCGAAATAAATTTTTGACTGACAGAATATAGAATGTTAACAAAACTTCAAGCACTAATTTTTCAAACATCACCTTCAGCTGTTCATTTAACGATTCAATAAATATTTATAGGCGGGATTTTGGCACTATAGTTTATCAAGAGAGTTATTGATTCGATAAGTTTATTGACTGTTCAAGAAACGCAATTATCATGTTTATGGATTCAATAGTTATTAAACCGATAAAATATTTATTGAACGTCTGAGAAACCGGGCATAAGAGAAATTATTGAATTATGCATCACTTTATTCAATCTATTGGTTAATTCACTTTAGTACAGTTCAACAATTATCATCTTTTTCGTTATGTAGTTTCGTTTTTTGCTAAATGTGCATGCAATTCCACTTTCTATAAAATGTCGTATCTAGTTGAAAAGCGAACAAGTGTATAATAACCACAAATATATTGCAATTATAGTCCAGTAACCAAGTATCATAATCAATTAATTCCACGAAAAACGTTTCATCTCATCGGAGATGAGATGTCTTTTTAGGCGCTGAATCCGAATCTGAACTTAAACATCTTAAAAACGCTAGCGTCACAAGATATTTCCAAGATGGCGGACAAAATTTCATATTTTGGCAATTTCTAGTGAAGGAGAAAATTCTAGAGCAATAATTGTGGGGTCATTATAATTGCACTGCGAGCTCCTGAATAATCATAATATGTGATTTTCATTTTCGTGATAATTCGGGTTTTTTCAAAATATTCACAATATGGCGGACATCAAAAACTAGCTTTTTCCGATTTTTAGTGAAATAACACTGATATCTCGAGAGACAAGCGCTTATTGGGGTGCCAAAGCTCAGACTCGGAATCAGCGCCTAAAAATACAAAAGAATACGTCAAGAAAAATACTAATATATGTTCCCCCACCAAAGTACTTGGATACTTGGTCTACTTGACCAATGGAATTAAATTAATACAGTGTGTTACGGAATTACTGAGTATCTCTCCAGATATTAGTGTTATTTCACTAAAAATAGGAAAAAGCTAGTTTTTGATGTCCGCCATATTGGGAATATATAGAAAACCCGAATTTTCTCGAAAATGAAAATCACATATTTGGATTCAGGAACTCACACTATGTAAATCATCCCACAATTATTGCTCCAGAATTTTGCTTTCACTAGAAATTGCCAAAATATTAAATTTTGTCCGCCATCTTGGAAATGCGCAAGCGATATAAGAGGTGCTCAAGTTCAGATTCGGAGCCTGAAACACATAATAATCCGTTGGGGAAGAACCTACTATATGAATTTCCCCACCAAAGTACTTGGATAATGGATTATTATGACCTTGTTTGTTCACTGTAGGCATACCACAAAATAATTCAATTTTAAATAATTGCTGAATGCAGTTTATCATGCATCAATAAAAAATAAATAATAAATAATGAAAAACAACTACAACAATTAAATCAAAATTGGAATATGCTTCTGTAAAACTGGCTGGAATGTTCCTGAAGTGAGCGCGGTACTAAAATGTCATTATCTGAACTGTATGGTTCTTGCAAACGCTAATATATACATTTTTTTATTGCAGATGATGCCCACATGAGTCTGAAGACTTGTGCGTGGGTAATGAGGTTAATAGGTGATGAGATTCGAACCCAAGGCTGCAGGAAACGAAGCCAGCTACAGCCTTATCTTATCTCAGACAAGCGCTCCAACCAACTGCGCTAGCAGAGCCATATATTTATGTATCATTATTATCAACACAACTAGCCCGTATTTACGAACCCACCACGAACCATTCTTTCAAAGGCTATTCAAGTATCCCTAGTGTCAAGGAAAACCTCTAGGTACGTTCATAAATTCGGACGGGCCTAAGAATGAGAATCAAAGATTTAAGTATAGTGTAGCTTTATTGCAGTGTGCAGATTCACACAGAATTCAAATCAATAATTTTAGGCAAATTTATTGACCGAACATAGTGAGGTCTCAGTTTCAACTCGACCGCTCTGCATTTTGTCTGTCTGTCTATGTGTTATGCGACTACGGCCAAACCCCCTTGACCGATTTTCATGAAATTTTGCGGGTGTTCCTTATTCTTAGGCCTAGCAATGAATTTACAAGGTTTTTTAAACCCCCCCCCCCCCATCCCCCCGATTTTGGGGACTCAATTTACCCCCGATTATTGAAGTGTCTGTTTTGGGTGCGTGTAGTTTTAAATTAAAATTCTGAATTTCACAGGGGGTTGAATCAGTGACAAAATTTGATAAACCCAAGAGGAGTTCAAAATCTTAAATCTTCAATATTGAGTTTTTTCGATTTTCTTTGTTTTGGTGGGGTGCTTTGAGCTGAAAGGAATGGTGTACACTAAATACTTGATAAATTGACCATTTGTGGGTGGTGGTGGGGAAAATAGACCTTTTCAAATAAGTAATTTTGTCGATAATTTCTGTTTTTTTTCAATTGGAAGATAACTCTCTAAGAAGGAGGTTTACACTCAACTACTCTCTAAATATTATAAAGGGTGAAGGGGTGTGGAGAAAAAATCAAAACTCAAATTTTGTTAATGGATATTTTTACTTTTTATGATTGTAGGTGAGATTAAGAGCTGCTGAAAATGCACAGTAGCCCTTCATTTATTGTAAGTGGTGACTTTTCAATATTGAAATAGATTCAAATCAAGAACTACTGGAAATGAAATTCCGATACTAAATACTCAAATTGTGGGTAATACATTCTACCAGTTCAATTAGAACTTATTAGTCTTTTGAGATGTAGCTAAACATATTATATGCTCACAAAATTTCGCTGTTTTTTTATTCTTATTCATTACTCCATTAATAAAAACAAAACGATGTGTTGAAGGAAACTTCCATCATTATTCAATGCAAAGATCTTGCGTTATTGTTATTCAAAACTTTCAGTTTACTGAAACCAAAAACAATTTTTAAAAAAAGTTCAAAATAGAGCACAAAGGGATTAATGGTTTTAATGGTACTAGCGTCGAAGAAGAAACCATCACCTACAATTTGAGACCAACTTCTGAATTTCATTACCAGTAGTTCTTGAGTTGGTACCTATTTCACTATTGAAAAAACGTCATTTTCCAAGTTCCTATGTATACTACAGTTTCAAGTGAAATTGTCAATTATGGTCACAAATTGGCAAGTTACACATGAATTTGGATCGCCTCTATGAGCTGAGAGAACTGGCCTATCACTCAGTGGGGTGCGATTGACTGATCAAAAAATAAAAAGAGTGACGGAGGGGCCCTCTCCACCACCTGGAGTTCCAAAGTTCAGATCCGGATTGAGCGTCTAAAAATACATCAGAGTAAAAAAGAAGTACTGAATGCTTTTCCTGGTATCACTTGTGAAACTTGGTTACTGGCCTAATAGTGCCAAACAGTGGTTCAGGTATTTTGCATATCCTGGACAAAAATTGGAAAAATTTTCAAATTGATGACTTTTCTGGAAGAAAATTCAGTGATCTAGCCTAAAACTTCTTTCCTATTACTTTTATGAGTTGAAAGTGAGCATTTATAAGATAAATAGCCTGGAGATGATTAATTTTTCACAAGGGTGGGGACGGGGGTAAAAATACCAGATTTTTTTCTAATTTATTGTGAATAAACAGCTGAACCGTTTTAGTATTATTATTCATCAGTCGACGTAGAATTTTTACTCTATAATTTAAAATGGAACAATGCTTTCATTGCAGCAGATAGTTTTCGAGTTTCAGGCGAAAAACTGAAAAGTGCCAAATTGGAGGTTTTTGGGCCCCCCAGAAGTTATGCAGAAACTTTCGTAAACTCAGGGGACTCTCTTAGGATGACTAGAGTGAATAAAAAAATGTTCCAGCTTTGTATCAATTTTTGTCCACCAAGTCTTATTTGCATGGGCTACATCTGTAGTAGGTAAAGTAAGTAAATTCGTATGGCTTTTCGTGGTGGGGAGACCCTTACGGGTAGTTCCGACTCGCCGCTTTTTTTTAACGACTGCTTTTTTTTATATGCAACCGGGACCGACGGCTTAACTTGTCCTCCGAAACACGGGAGTGGCTCGAGAAAAATATCTTGTACTCAACTGGGATCGAACCCAGGACCTTTGGCTTATCAGACCAGCGATAAGCCAACTCGGCTACGCCGACTCCAGTAGTAGGTCATAAAATTGTATACAGAGTTATGAAATGTCGTCATTCATTCACATGAACAAACCTGAAACTCAATGATTTCAATGGTTTTTGCAAATCATGGTAATGTGATTATTCTCTAATTAAATCTAGATCAAACTTACCACCCTTAGATCATTGAATAAAATTCTGTATAAATTCGGTTTAAACGTCAATTGCGTTTCAAAGTTAAACGAGCCACATATTTTGGAATCTTCAACTAATGCATGATAATAACATATTGGCGTTTGCAAGTAAATACTGTACGCATAATGCTATTTTATTCTTGAAATACCCTGTTATTGTATAATACAATAAAAAGATCTTACGTTTAACTGACTACGTTTAGTGCGCCATTGATGTATCAACATTTTTTCAAGAACTCTTGCCTTGGTCCATAACGACGTTAAATAGGAATTAAAGATAATATAGCCCCAAGGATGTGTATTTTTTAAATTAAATGGGAAGTTACATTGAATAAAACATATTGCTTTGAAAAATCTTTGGTATGTATGGAATAATTATTGTTAACTGTTAGGTGTAATTTTGAAAAGTTAGATTTTAGTTGGAAAAAGTGAACTCACTCGAACTCATCTCGATGCGATCCCCAATTGTGAGCACCGCCACCATCGCGTTTGTTCACAGGTTTAATCCCACTGCAAGTAATACAATTAAGAGATGAATCCCATTTCCATCAAGAAAAAGTTCAACTGATATTGTAAAACAAACATCTGTCAACACATTAAAAACCGCATGGTGTAAATGAGTGATGATCGAGAAAAGAGCTTTTCAATAAAAACAGTCTTCTGCTTAAAGCAGGTTTGACTAGAAAAACCTAGCTCGGAATTCAAGTGCCCATGCCTCTGGCACAATAGATCACAGGTCCAGGAATTTATTATATCCCGGAAGCGAAGCGTAGATGTATTGATGTATGTAGGAGCACAGTCGTTTTACTGTTACTAACAACATGTTACAACAAATACAAATTTTGTAAATGTAACATATTTCAATTCTCAACCTTGCGCCTGTTGCATAACAATTTACCAATGAATTTCATCAGTCTTATATTTGCAGTTTCTGTAAAATCTTATGGAAGTTTTTACTTTTAAAATGTAAATTGTAAATTTGTATGTAACTGGCCCCGGGTTAATATCAAGCATGAGACACAGCATGGGGCAAATTTAATAATAAACTACAATCAGAAACTTCTATATCATTCTGCAGTAAATACAAGAATTAGATGAGTTTGGATAAAACAGGCCCCAAGCCTCCACCTCAAGATTTTTCTCCAAGCATGTTGTTGGTAAGCACTATTAATAACAATTTTCAATAATTATTCCAAAGCTTTTTAAAAACCTAACACTAGAATAAATATATAACTCAATGATGAATAAACCAAAATGATCGGAATAATATAAACACTAAATGAGGAATAAAATAAAATGGTTGGAATAATATTAACATATAATAAAATTAGCCATTATGTTTGATGTCCAACAACGAAATTAATTGTCATCAACACGTAAAAACGAAACGAAAAACTGTTTTGAATTTTGAGACTGATTTTCAGTGTGCATAAATTCTTCATTTCCATCATTTTGTTTGGTTAGCAATAAATCCCAAGTCATCCCTTTTCTTTGATATTTTACCAAGACTGTAAGGCAATGACGCGAGATGAATTAACCAAATTAAAATAATTATTAATAAACTAATAACATCTTATATAATTATGATCCAGTCAACTGGAATGGATTAAACAGCCAACTATAAACATTTTTTAGACATGTCTTATTAGTATAACTTATCAGAGCGCCATAGCCATCGATGTGAAGTAGTACTATTAGACATCAACTAAACGTGTCTTGGCTAATTAAAAACTTTTTTACTTTTAAAGTTTTTATCCACAAATGCAGAATGCTCTGGCAAAGCAGAATAACAACTACAATATTGAAAAGTTTAAAAGGGAACGACGATTTTTTAGTAAAATATTATATTATTGAGAATTGACTTCCATCAACAGGTGGGTAGAGATGGAGAAGATAAATTTTCTACAAAATGAATGGTCATATTTGATTATCCGACCAGTGGTTCCGAAACTCGAACGAATCAAATTATTTTTTTAGAAAGTGACATGAATTCCCAACGTCACAGTCATCAACTGCAATAGAAAGGCTATTATATGTTGATAGATGCATTTCAAGATGAGCCTTAAACATTTTACCTGAGAAAATAAGAAGTTAAGACTGAATTGTCCATGCTTAGGTGTAATTTAGACCTAATTGTTCTATGCTTAAGTGTAATTTCTATGCGTAACCAGTTCAGGTGATAAGCATAAATATCTTCTTCTGTCATGAAAATCTTCGTTTTTACGAATTTATGGAGAGTGAAGTAGGCCTAGTACATATTTTGTGAAGAATTCATTATACTATCAATGCATCATATGGGAAATTTGTCAGTAAACCATATTTCTACCTAGTTGTGAGCTGAGTCAATTGACAAAAAATTTGCTTTTTTTATGCTATCTAGCTTCAGAACAAGTGGTCGGAGAATCAAATATAAACATTAATTTGTAGAAAATTTCATCGTCTTCATAATTATATTGAATATCTTTTCTCGAAAATCTCATCTCAATCGAAATAATAGCAAAAAACTAAAAATCAAAAACTTATGTTTTTCGTATTTTGGGGGTAAAGCCGCGCTCACACCACTTGAGAAACTCGAAATTCAAATTCAGTGCTCTGAAATACATATAGAACTATTGAGAAAACAATTTTTAATCTTTTTTTCTGTTCGATGGTCAGTTACAGAGGTATTGAATTTCCCATAATTAGAGTAATTTTGTACTTTGAGGGTGCTGGGGAAAAGCTGAAGGGAGGATTTTGGGGGACTTCGGAAAATGTACTTCTAAACGTGTACTATTAATTGGCATATATTCTTGCCTTTCTCTAATTTGTTCTGACAATAATTCTTCATTGGACTGGGTTGGATAGCCAAGTGCCATGCAATACACAGTGCTGCAGGGTTCGGCGACGCGGTGTCCGCTACTATTTCATCACTCACTATGACGCCATAACTTGAACAATAATAATCAAGACATAATTTTAAAACAAATTAAATTATCTATAAATTTTTTAAGGAGCAGCAGAATCAATAACGCAATGATAAAGAAGATATGATCAGTTGAAGTTGATTTTTGTGGTTACATTTTTTATAAATTTAATTATTACTGTAAAACTAGGCTACATAGAAAATGTAATAACGTTTTTTAAAGTATCAAATGGGATGAGAATCACAACGATACCTTGATTAGTTTCCGAATTATAAGCCTTCAACTGAAGTACTCCTCATCCTATGTTGAAGAGGGGGTTGAGGGAGAAGCAACCGGGGTGAGGGTCGGGAATGTTTTTTCGAGTAAGTACTTTGTATACTAACATCCTGCAAAAATTCAGCTTTTCCCTAATTTGTTACGATAGCTGTATTTTTTTCATTAATTGCCTGGGCTATAATATGATATGACGGCGATTGTGGTATGCCAAAAATTCAAATTGAAAACTTGAAGAATGATTCTGGAATAAGAAATATAAACATGATCCACAATAGTTAATGTACAAAAAGCAAGAAGCATGTGAGTCACTGACTGAAATATCATTTGAGAATTGTGCTGTGACAAAACAATCAAAATTGAAGAATGATTCTGGAATAAGAAAGGAAAAAAATGATTTACAACAGAAAATTAGAAAAGCAAGAAAGCATGAGTGTGTTAAAAAACTCATACCACACACTCAATTTATTGTTATTAATTTCATTCTTTTGTCTAATTTAAACTTACCGGTCTGGGGTATGTTTCTAATTTTGTCTTATTTCTCGTCTGTCAAACCATCGTCACTATATCAGCTATTCACGGCCTTCTATGTTTCGCTTAGTCCAAGTCACTGGTCTTACTCCAGACTCGATTTTTATTCAAATATTTATTGTACTGGTTATTCATGACTTATTCAATTTTAGATTGACCTATTGTCATCTCACATTTGCACTTCGAATGTGAATGCATTTATCGATTAGTTGTTGCTATGTCACCTTCTTTGAGTAGGTTGGTTCACAGCATCTGGTCTTTGATAAGCATCTTGGCAATTGCCCTGTCACCATCATGTGAAACGAACGTGCGTTGTTTTCATCATCAACCTTCAACTTCATATATCACCATGATCATAAATATCTTTTCCTACAACTGCTCGTAAAGTAGTTCTTTACGTACTGAAAACTAATTGTAAAATACCTCTTTACTGCTCCGCAAGCGGTTAAGTACTTAACGCTCGCCAGCTGTTTTCTTTACGCTTCTGTTTTGATTTTGATGTCTTCTCATTGGTAGATCACGGAATCCGTGAAATTCACATGACCTCAACAATGGCGTACGCTAACCAAATCCACGCATGGTCTGTGATGTTACAAACTACAAGCTTTTATTGTGTTGGAATCCAGAACTGCAGTTGTCGGAAAAATATTGTATGTAATTCGCGCGTGAAGCTTCTTTATCGCTCTCGCAAAATTACTGCGCTCCGCTATGCGTCGCGCAGTAACTGTTTTGGCTCGAGCGATTAAGTCGCGCTTCACGCTCATAATACATAAATAACTATTCTCATACATGAAGTAATTGGAGATTTGGTACCTAAAAACCATTTTCTACGCTTCGATTCAATTTTTTTGAGCATTTTTGACAAACTTTGGTGAGTTTTACACTTGACCTCTCAACTTAGCAACCTCATGGTTCTCGAACTTTCATGTTCACACGTAATTCACTCCATATTGTGATTGTAAAATGCCATACTGAACGAGACAGTTTTCCACTTTGTCACCCTTTTTGAACATTTCGACTCGAACTTTGAATTTTTTTACACGCCCTTACCTTGGGTCTACACTATGAACACATTAACATATCAGTGATCTGTTTTCAAATTCAGCTATATTGTGAACTATTCTTTCAATAAAGTTTCAATAGTAATTCAATATTCATCCTGCTTAGACAGCATTCAAGTAAAATCAATTTATTTGAACTTTAACTTCATTCCTGGTGAAGTTTTTCCTGCCACACATCTATATGATCTCATTTGTGATCACATCATCAATTCAACAATAGTTTGCGCCAATCTTCTTCTACGTCATCCTTGGTTGACACTCTGGGGGCCTCTTTCCTTATTCGACTTCCAAATCTTCATCCTGCTTCTGCTCAAGTCTTGCTGGGACCGCTTCATTCCGACAACTTCACGCATTCCAAACGTCATTTAAATTGAATACTTTTCATTATTATTCATTACTATTGGCGCACAGGGCCTGGCATTCAGTATTAATACTGACAGGGCCAGTCAGTATTAATAAATTACTATTTGGCTGTATGCCTCATTTTGACCTTTGCCCATATGCCCTTTGTCGGGATATTCATTTTGGTAGTACTGTATCAGTCACTATCATTCTGGCCATCAGTGCCTTGTGTTGAGTTATTCAATTTTTTCAACTACTATTTGGCTCTATGCCTCATTATTTAACTACTCTGGTGTTAATTACTCAATGTTTGTTTACATTGCCGCTCAGGCATTTCAATTATCAGCTGTTGTTTTCATAGATTCATTTATTGTTTATTTTGTTTATCAACTACCTACAATTTACATGGGTCATGTGCCTCTTGTTTGATATTTCAATTTTTCTATACATTTAAATTTCAATAATTTCAAGAATAATTATCATATATGATCTTGACGTCATTTCAAAGTCCTAACTTATCTGTCAAGTTATTGATAGTACTTTATATTTTGATTTCTCAAACTATTCTTCTAGTGGTCTCACTCTTGCGACAGACTGAGGATGCCTGGTCCACCAAAATTTTCAAGGTAAGCTTCATGTGTGGTGCTGTGTCTGGTATTTTTGGTAACCTGCAATTACCCCACTTGACTGTCCACTGCTCTCCTAAGGCACAACATTATAGACGTCAATAACTGAAATATAATCGATATGATTTGGCAATGGCTGAAACAAAATTCAAATTTACAAATTGAAAAACACAAGAAACCATATGAGCTTTATTGTGAAATATGATTTCACATTGAAACTGAAACATGATCAGAAGGATTGTGGTGGGACTAAAAATTCAAATTGAAAACTTCTTCAAGGATGGTTTTGAATAAGAAAATAAAAAAATAACAAAATATGAAGTTAAAAAAAATAGGGCAAAATTTCAGGACAAAATTTATTGATAAGTAATTTTCACTCACGTTTTGTCGGATCCAGATTGCCTATCGAATTCACGTTTTCCCCTTCCATCATATCCACCCCTTCCTCCTCTGGGTGCTCCTCCACCACCACCACCACCTCCTCGTCCTCCCCGGTTCATTGTTCCACGTCCAGACATTCCACCTCGACCGCCCCGGCCCCTGCCTTCACCTCCACTACCGTCACCTCTGAATTCCTTGTTATCCCTATCCATCCTGAATTCCCGGTCTCGTCTCTCAAAGCGATTTTCACCACCTCGATCTTCTCTAAAAACAGGCCTAGAAAGCAATTCATTTCATAATTAGATCAACTTACATTTCTTGGATATTGAAATAATGTATTTATAAACAAGCAATTACTTTTTTATGAGAATGGAGAATTATTGATCAAATTAGCTTGAGCTTGAAGCTCTTGACTATTCATATCGTAACTATGGGATTATGAATGGTTTTACTACAGGCACATTATGTTAAAATAGAATTCATCCTTCAATTAACTTACATAGATTTTAAAATTTCTTCGTCAAAGTCACCATACAGTATTGAATTAATAATAAATTATCTACAGCCTAAACACTACTACTATAACAACAAACTAATATTCATGTATTTAGGATTATGCGTTAGGATTTAGTAATATTCGTGTATTTAGGATTTATGCGTTCATGTATTCAGGAAGTCATAAACTTCTAGCTCAAACTAAAAAATGAAGGGGAAATATGGACGTGATTGGTCGTATATTATGATTATTCCCAGCTAAGGAATTCCCTTTTATTAACAAGTATGTAATAAGATGCAAGGAAAATTTAAAAAATCGGAAAATTATTGTATAGTAAAAAACCACGACATGACTAGCACAGTACTTACAGCTACACTTCCATAAACTTGAAACAATCAACTTGTTTGATTATGTCAAAAGAAGTATTTATTTCAAAATTTTTAATCACTTAAAAATTACGACCCTACATATAAACAAAAAATATATTTAAAAAAGAAGATATCGGCAAGTGGGTTAGAATTTATGTGAATGGGGTTCCTTATGTGGCCTTATTATGAAGTAACTCACTGACATGAATTCTAACCCACTCACCGATATACAAGGTCTTATTTAATTATGCCATCCGATGACTAAATTAACCAGAAAATTTCTCCCTCCGGAGGGGGCTAAGGCCGCCCAAAAATTTTCTATTAAACTAACCGCTCGTCATACAGTTCAGAGGACTTTTGTTCAGCTCACCAAAAGATGTGGACTTGTAAAATGAAATGTCAGAAAAAGAGAGGGGCCCAATTTCGATTTTGGCCAATCTCAGCCAATTTCTGGGTATGGGCTTGTTGAATATAAATATGCTTTGAGTGTTTTACAGCAATGATTCATATCCTTACTAATTGAGGAGGTCCCAAGACCGCAAGAAAAGCTTAGAAACCGCCAAAAAAAATGATTCAGGAGGACATCAGGTGGTGAACCTAAATTTGAAAATTAAAACCATTCAGCACATCATATCGAGTGATACTTCACTTCAACATCAAGACTACGACACCAGTGACACCCTCATTGACTAATTCTAACCCATTTCAAAAATATCAATTCTGAATTTGATCATGCCATCCCACATATAAAATGCCCAGCTTAACCAGAAAACATTGAAATCCCAGACTTTTTACCCTGGATGGACTATGGCCCCCAATTTTTCCCCATCCATTAACGGCTCATTACCCAACAAAGTCAAGAAAACATTTTTTGTTCAGTTCGCTGAAATAAGTGAATTCATGAAATAAAAATTTTATAGTAAAGAAAGGGGAGCCCAGGGGGGAAAAATTCAGATTTTGGCCATTTTTGGTCACTTTCTAGGAATGGGCATGTTAAATATAAGAATGTTCTGAGAGTTTTACATCCATACTTTATAACGGCACGGAGCAAGTTCCAGTATGAGCAGTATTGAGCAAGTTCCAGTTGCTCAGTATTGAAAAACGTAACAAAAACTTAGACCCCTAAAAAAATAAATTCAAGGGGACGTTAGGGGGAACCCGAATTTGAACCACCCATTGGATCGTATTGAGCGATACCTCATCCTACTCAGCTCGCCAAGGCAGTCTTAATCCACATATTACATGTCTAAATTGAGCAAAGATTTGGTACCCCAAATTTGAAATTACTCAAATTTTACCCCATTTCCCTATACCTTATACATAGGCGAAATTTGAGCTAATGTTTTGGTTCCATTTTGTATTCCATTCAAAAATTTTCTTTTCAAAGTCCTCTGAACAGTCGTAAAATACTACAAGACCTCAAAACGACTGAATTTTTAAAAAAAGGGGAAATGAAAATTTTGATTTTACATCTGATCTCATTCTACTCAGATCATTAAGGCGGTCCAAATCCATATATCAATTTTCAATTTCATCTATTTTTGAAATTTCATTAAAAAAATCCAAGTTCCACTTTCCCTATGTATACACTGAATTATATGAGATAGCCGATTAGGGCCTTCAGAGGCATTTTATCACAGAATACAAAAAAATACCAGAACAAAAATACAAGTAGTAAATACTCAAATGTACCCATTACTGATAGGTCAGAGGCCCCGCGGGGTTCCCGGGGGCGGAGCCTCCCTGTTACTACCAACCATTGGTCTACTCAACCAAAATTCGGTTCCATTCAAACCCTACTCCACAACTACATGTCTCCATTCCAATTATACTCAAAGACAATGTCAAATCATTCGAGGGTAAAGCCCTCTTGAGGGTTCCAAGGGGGGGCGGGTTCACAAATCCCCATTGAAGAAGTGCAGGGGGCGAAGCGCCTAAAAAAAAGTCAATTAAGTGTGCAGGGGGCAGCCCCTGCCAAGCGCGAGTTATGATTATGAAAAAATTAAAATAATTGACAAACACAATTGAAACGAAAAAAGAATTCATCCTAATTATTTAAGCTGATGTAAAATTTCGAACTCTATAAAGCATCCTAGTTTTGCTGCCAATGCTGAGCGAGTATGTTGTCAAGTTCATCAATCTGAATTGAGATTCTTTTTCAAAGTCAATTACAAGGTAATAAACAGTAATTATTAAAAAATAAGATAGACACAGCGAATATAAATAGCTATAATACACATAATTCGTAACTTTAAATTATGAAATTAAATATTGTTGTCAGCAAAAGAGAAATATATCCGACATCAATATTTTATTCACTACAATATTGAAATGATGCTGCGAAAAGTAAATACAGAATTAGAATAACTATTTTTTAGTTTCAGAAAATACCTTTGGTAATCTCCAGTTTTTTCCTCACGATTTTTCCTGTTATTTCTTTCTTCCCGATTCTCATTATTGAATTTGCTAGGGCGCTCTCCAGTTGAACGTGGTTTGTTTTTGTTGAAGTCTGCAACATAAGCCGAAAATAAGATACAGCGCATTACATTCTTTTCAAGAGGGTGACTAGAATATTTCAACAAAAATACCATTTTTGGTTTTTAGACCTCTATGTAATCTTTTTATTGACACAGTATTCTAAGGTTTTCCTTAAACTCCTATCCTCACTAATCTCATTCAGAGAATGATGAAGGGGTTTGGTCTTGGCATGTGTTGGTAAGTATATCCATTATGAGCTCGCGAGAATGACACTAAACGAACGACAGGTCGCCAGTAGTGAAAATAAATATTTATTCAGTGACAGCGGATTGGTTTTAGTCATTAAATTTTCTATTAATTTTCTTCGTTATTTTATTAGTGCATGCTCAATATGTGTTGCCATCACAGGCGTAGCCAGACTTCTTCCCCCTCCACCATTCCAATAATTTTTTTACTAAAATAATATTGAAATCTAGATTATTCTACACTTTCATGACCTGCTTTCTGCAAACTCAACCAATAATTTATTATTTCAGTATATGACCATGTGATAGTAAATGACTATCTCGTACAAAAGGAGGGTCTGGGGGTCCTCCCCCGGAAATAAATTTCTGGACATAAAACCTATTTAAACCACCATTACGGGTCAAAGTAAAATCTATCCAGTGCTCGAGTCATCGCCAATCGTGGGGATGGAAGGGGGGTACGGTTACCCTGGACTACGCTCATGAACTGGCTTAGAATTTGGTCAAGTTCTGGATCAACATAAACTACCAAGATAAATAATTATTGCTAACGTTCACCTACGATGTGGTTTAGCAATCCCACCTATGAATTACTGTATGCTTGGACCATATTCTATTGTTTATCATTAAAGACATTCCTTCTATGATGTCAAGTCTTGAACTGTGAATACTACATGTGAATAGGCTACCTCCTATAAGCAGTCTAGTAGAGAAAGCACACAGGCCACAATTCATTCAGCGCAAGAAAATATATTATATGAATATAGATATACACACTATACATCTGACTATGAATAAATGTAATGGTCAGCATGTCTGGAGGTATGAGCTTCGATGCGAATTTTCCATCTCGACTACAATTCAGAGCTCTGTAGTTAATTTATTGAGTTATTTGAGTTTCCTTTGGCAAACAGCAAGTCAAATACGTACAATGTAATCTTTAGCAAATTGAAATCATGACCTAGGGCCTGTTTCACAAAATCACAAATTTGTAACTAACAAGTGGACTTTTCGAAGTTTGTTAAGGAAATTCAATTACTTGTGTTTACAAACTTGACTTTTAGTTACAAAGTTTAGTTTGATAAGTTTACAAATAATCCGCATGTTATCTACAAATATTTGCAGTTAACTGATAAGACTTGTTACAATCACTAATTGATAACTAATCATTTTTTATGATAAATTTAGGTACGATAACTGATATGCTTTGTGAAAACATTGAACTTTTCATGTTGTTCCAATATTATTTGGAATTTATATAAGAACAAGTAAGAACAGTAATTTATATAAGAACAAGTGGACTTTTAGAAGTTTGTTAAGGAAATTCAATTACTTGTGTTTACAAACTTGACTTTTAGTTACAAAGTTTAGTTTGATAAGTTTACAAATAATCCGCATGTTATCTACAAATATTTGCAGTTAACTGATAAGACTTGTTACAAACACTAATTGATAACTAATAATTTTTTATGATAAATTTAGGTAAGATAACTGATATGCTTTGTGAAAACATTGAACTTTTCATGTTGTTCCAATATTATTTCGAATTTATATAAGAATTGGATTGAACGATTGAACTAGAAACTATCTAAAGCCCTAGTAATTAAATAGGTTATGGTTTTTTAATGTGGCTGAAAAACTTGGCACTTTTACACTTGTCACCACATTTCGCTTATTCTTACTGAAATACTGGTTGTTGATAACAAGGACTTCTCCTCAACAGTCGTTAACTAGACTTGTAGGGATGTTAAACGGTCCCAGGTCACCTGCGCAGTAGCCTCAGTCTAAAAGCCTTATTATACAGAGCCACTCCAATGGTGAACGAACGGGCGCTACAATCTAGGCTAAATTACACTAGCTGAGCGAGTGATAGAGTTCTTACACTAGTATTTCTCAATCTTTTGACTCATTTCTCCAAAGGTCTTTAGTATTCCCTCCATCAGAGTATATCCTAGTATCCTACAAGTACAAGACATTACGATGTTACTCATTGATTTTATAATCTTATAAACTAATAATATCGTGAGACCTGGCTGGCTCAGGTCTTGTGTCAGAGTTATCAGGTCGCACCTGAATAAGTTCAGGGCTTCTGACATGACTTAACGACTGTTTTTAGGCATCCGGGATCGACAGGCTTAATGTGTCCTCCGAAACAGGGGAGTGGCCCGAGATAAAATCTTTCGGCCAGAACTGGGATCGCAACCGGGACTTTGGATTAGCAAACAAGCACTTGAACCCACTCCGTTACGTCTACTCCATCTAATAAAATTGGAATTCGGCAATTTGTCACTATTCTTCGGAGTTTATTATAAGAGCATTTTAGAATTTTGCTCACAACTATAAAATTATTTATTTAAAAACAGTTCTAAGTGAAGGCTACTTACGAAAAGAACAGAAAGCTTAAATTGTTAACATATGCCAGTCTAGTACCAGTTTGATGAAAATTCAAAAACGGAAATTATTGGATAATTCAATTCAAATGTTGAAATTGCACACAAAAGGACCAGTATGAATAATTTAGGTGTGAACTGGAAATCATAATAAAACCTAAGTACATTTCAAACTCTTATCATAGTAAGGTTAGTATTAAGTAGGCCAAGTTGAGCGTTTGTTTAGAATGTTGATACAATGATCCAACAACTCTAGCCTGGGGACATAGCACCTTTCAGATACTGATACATAAATGATTAATTTAATGCAGTGTTTTCCAAAGTCATTCACATCGACTTTCATATTACAATTAATAATAACTTCCGACTCGACATTTAATCAACACTTCAAGTTTATTAAAAGATCGATAATTCTGAAGAATTAATTTGTAAAATTCATTTTCAAATCCACTGATATTAAAATGTTATTTAGTGAACAAAAATGAAAAGAAAATGTGTCCAAAACATGTGAGCTGGTGTAAAACGTTCAAAATTGAGTTCTATCGGGCCTGAAGTTTTTCACTAATACCCAAGAAATGAATGAACTAGCTTACATTACTCCCGACATTGATCAGCGGTAACGATAATCTGCAGCTTGCCGACGCAAAGCATGAACCATCTACCAATACAAGGACATATTATGAAACTGAGAATGCGAGTAATCAATATTTTGTCAAACATGTGCATATTGAGTCATCTCCACGCCTCCCAGACCAGCAAATTGAGAAAGTTAGTTTTCAACATTCAATCATTTTTATTTCATGCTGAAGGTTGGATTTTCCCAATCGGTTAATTTGGTTTAACTAATCCAAATTCAGTGACGCTGTTGGTTCCCATTATTGAAAGTGTTCTAGGTTTGAGAAAGAGAATCAACTTACTAGAAAAATCACTCAACTCCATCTGAATTATTATGGATACTTACGGCGTCAACACGATGTACAGTTTTTCGTGTTTTAAATAGTATTTCCAATTATTCAAGTGGGTTGGTAAAGTAAACCCTAGCGTCTAACACATTATAATACTTTAGAAATAATTAAAGCAGCCACCTGTACAGCATTAATCTCTACTCCTTTTTTGCAAATTTATACAACTACTACGTACCAATGTTTAGTGACCCAATAAAGAATAACTGTAAGTTAGCCTAGACATATTTTCTTCTAGAATTATTAAGTAACATTTGGTACGTATTATTCATCTTCACTGTAATTATTGTGAAGTCATTAAGATTTAGAGAAATTCGAAAATTTCTATCAAGAAGCAAATCTAATCGATTGTACGGATTTCTTCATAATTAGTACATGACAACAATAAAAACAAAATTAACCTATGGTCAAAATAAAATGCCATCTTGATGAATAAACAAGGCGCGTTCAGCATTAATCATCTTCATTGACACCATGTTTTTCGTGTTTTAAATAGTATTTCCAATTATTCAATGTGGTATGTTATAATACAAGAACGAGAATCAACACTAAGGTTGATCATACTGAAGTATTTAGAATAGGTTGATCAAGTGTAAAGTGAATTGTACATTTTTGGAATAAATTATCAAAATAAAGAGTTCAAGTTACAGGTCAACATACTAGGTTTGCCTATCGAATCATGTCAAACTTGTAACTTAATGTGATCTCATTTCCCAAACATGCTTTACAGGAAGGCAGCCCAAGTTACACATGGCTGGATGATTCAACATTTTTTCACACCATTATTTATCTTAACGAAGACATAGGCCTAAATCGGCATATTTATCTAGCTGAAATAATTTTTAATATTTAGTTTATTAAACTTTGTCTGATTCGATAAATTCATTTCACTAAAGAAATGTGCTATCCAAACCACTGCGACACCATGTGCAAACTTAGTTATAGGTTACACTAATATTGAAAATATTGTTGAAAACACGAGCTTACATGAAATAATCAATGCTTTTCAACAATTCTGCTGAGTATCTTGGCCTGCAGTGACGAGGATAAATTCATCAACTTTATAGTCCTACACACACTGAGTCCAAGATTCAAACTGAGGTGCGGTATCGTTAAAATTGATTAACACAATCTCACACGATTCAAAGATCTCTCACATTTGGTCCTTTGAAACTAACCTAATGAAGAAAACACTAATTACCTTCTTTATTTTTGACTAGGTCCGGTGATTTCAAAATCTGAGTCTCCTTAATAGTTTTACGTTGAAGAGGAGGCAACTTCCCTTTGGCTTCAGGTTTGCCCTTGTTTTCTTTTTCGGAGAGTTTCGTCTTCTTCTTCGCCTCCTTTTCTTGCTCTTGTCTTTTCAATTCTTCTAGAGGATCATCTTCAGTATCTAAAAATAATTGATAACGATTGGTAACACCGATGCCGTAAGCGTTCTCCATTATTATCGAAATCTCCAAACTACGGAGAAATCGGAATCTTGGAAACCTAGAACGAACAAGCTTACTGCAACCTACACAACTATACAATATGGCGTGAATTCATGAACTAATTCTCCACGAGGTTTATAGAACAATATTATTGGCGCCTCATGTACACCAGTTAAGAAGGATATATATTTTATATTGAGAAATAAGGATGAGAAAAATAATTTAAAATCATAAATCTTCCAGAAACAAGGTTTTATATATTATTTCTGAAGAAATTTGGGTCTTTGAAGCATTGATAGCTTCTCATGGTATAATGGTGGCAATAGCTCATAAGAATGAAATTATATTAAAAGTATTGGATTATTCAGAATGTTTGTGAGGATCATTCGACGTTATTTTACAGAGATTTCTCATTTTAAAATCCAAGATATGGACAATCACAAAATTATAAATAAGTTTCGGAGAAATATGCAGGTGGGAGAAATCTGTAAAAACCAATAACTAGTTGATAGAGAAAATTTGCATTGATGAAAAAAATGTTGGCGACAAAAATAAGTGATCAACATAAGAAAGATCAAATAACATTGAATTGGATGAAATGTTGACAATTACCACCTGCTTGAGATTTATTCATCATAATAGTGAGGTTGGCAGTATGTGAAACGATATTGGCGGGAGAATAAGTTCTTTTAGGCTAAAAACTAAAAATCTCAAATCGAAGCTGGAACTTTAGCCGATCTTGATCTTTGCGAAGTGTAGTTTAGATAAACTTTCAGTTTTGAGGTTTCTGTTAGGTGTTGATATGAATGATTGCACCGCGACAGGTCAAATCGAGTACAATAAACGAGGAAGACCTAAGTCTTCTGCAATCAGTTCTCTTATTTCAGAAGGCAACAAATCAGATAGCCTTTTGAAATGCTCGTTTTGTCAAAGAGTGTTTCCCAGGAGGAAATCCCTGAATTCTCACATAAGAACTCATACAGGTATTTGAAGAAGCATTACTACCTACTTACCATAGATAGTTTCCTATTGTCTTATTCAATTATTGAAGCTGCATGATTCATATTAGTTCTGTTTCTGAGGCGGGCGAACCCCCTTCACACTTTCCACGTAATGAATAATTGAATTTTCTGCGTTGGAGGAAATTAGCTGAATTAATTTCTTACCAGGAGAAGCTACTTTTATTACATTTTCTTTGCCCAGAGCTATGATTTTGAATTGGATGCCGCGTCATGAGTAGTTCTCACCCTCTTCCTCAAAGGAGCTCTTACATCTTACATCCAGTGTCTTCGCCACGGTCCATGGTTCGGGGAATCGTCAAATTTTTATCTCCTTATCAGGATCGTCAGGGGGTGAGCTCGCATGAATTCATCAAGGGATTTAAAAACGTTTTTGAGCCGAAATTGAAATTCCTTGCCAAACAACAAAAATAAACATACAAAGCAAACTTGAATAAGAATGAATAAAAACAAGCTTCTAGATAAAAAAAAGTTCTCATGACATTAATTACAAAGGCATCACCAGCAAAAAAAGAATAAGCCTATTATTTTTTAAATTTTGTAATCACCCCGACATATAGTATTATAGTGAGGTGAAATAATTGAAAAAAGACTTTTCATAACAGTTTCTTGAGAAGAATTTCTCTTTAAATATCTATAAAATGATATGTATTTGTGTGTTTATAAATAAATAAAAGTGAACCTTGTTCGCTATAGAGGGAGTCATTATTCTAGGTTATTACTTGAAAGAGAAAAATAAGAAAAAATTTACGTTATAAACAATGATAGATGAATTATTTATGTTTTATAGACACCAAACAATAAAAATCATAGTCAACTCCAACTATACATTAGAAGAAGTGAGGTGCATGCTGTTCGAGGGAAGTTAAATTCTGAAAGACGTTACTGCATTATATATTCATTGACAATTTTATTCTCAGGACGATGAGTCGAAAGGTATTCTGTAATTATATTGTTATAGGTTTTATCTCTAAAATAATGCTGGCAACACTTTAAATTAACACTCGAACTTTACACCAATTATACTTACAACACGCACTAATAAGTTATGTCACACAAGAGAAATCAATTAAAAACGAATAAATCAATAATTTTCAGCTAATAATGAATGTGCTTTAATGCTGTTCCAAAAACTAGTTACTAACTGTTAATAGGCCAATAAAATATTTAACAAACAACTGTTCAATAATTCAGAAAGAAGCGTCTTAAAGATAACAGTTAAACACTTACGAAGCACAGTCTGTCACTGTATAAACGGTTAAAGAAGCCTGAATAATAAACTGTCACAATATACAGCGTTTATCACTTCAACACATTAAACGTTTGTATAACACAGTCTGTAATAGCGCTCACTGGATTACACTGACCGTATTAATGGAACCTGGAACTGCCACAATAACTGACACTTGTTATGTCAACAAAGTTGAACAATGAATGAATTAACTGTTTACATACGCATTCACTTATATAAGTAATTATATATCTACTTTAAGTAATAGTGTCCCAGAAAACACTAGAAAATTAATCCTTTTCGATATTACTCCATAAAATCTATATATCCTACACAGATAAGAGTTTATTAGAATATTCCCAAAGACTGCAAGGTGAGGGGAAGAACAGGGGAAGGAAACAAAAGTGCCAGTTATCGCTTCAATGGAAGTTATTAAGTATTGACACAGCTCAGAAAGAAAAGAGAAATATTTTTCTCTTCTTTCTGGCATTTCACAACAATATTAATGAATTTTTTAATGATTCAAAGATAAGAAGCTATGTTTGAATAAAACTAAGTTTATTGTTGAATTTTTTGTATTTCCTTTAAATATTATGTCTAAAATAAAGGTTGTTCTAATTCCTGACATTTTTTCTATATTATCAAGTTTTTCAAATACATTTATTTGTCTTAAGTCATAACATCAAAGAACCTAGAATACTTGGTGGGTTGAATACAAAAGAATACAAATTGGTGTACAAAGGATAGTCTTCATCACAGCTTCTTGAGTTATGGATAAGCCACTCAAGTGAGTATCACATGCTCCACCCCATATTGTGATTCCATATCTTATAATCGATTCAGGTAGTGAAAAATATACAGTTTTAATTTGATCTCTATTAATTTAGTATATTCTTGTAATATTTGTATGATATACATTTTGTACCGGTATGCTTTTTATTGATAGAATTTATATGAGGGCTTCATTTGAGATTTTGATCAATTACCATACCCACATATTGATTTAACTCATATTTTCAAATACATGGCAGTTATTGCAGTTACCATTTTCATGTTCAAATATCAGATTACATTTGAATAAAAACTAAAGTTTGCCAACAACTTTAGCAGATATATATTTAGGCTTGCTCAGATACGGCACATGGTCAAGTCAATTTTTTATAGAGAAGATATATTCAGCATTATATCATTTTTAAAAAGGCTCTTCCAGCTCTTGTCTGAAAATATAGCAGCAGATCATCCGAAAAAGAGTAAACTGTGCCACTCTTCAGCCTTCAATAAGGAACAGTATTGAAGACCTTTGCCAAATCCAAAAATACTGCCATTACGTTTTTACGCATTTAACTAGCTGAATTTTATCAATTTTTCCAACATTTTTGACAGGTTACTGAGTAGCCTTATTGTTCTGTAATTACTACCTATGTTTTGATCTACAATGGGTCCAATCCTGGCTACTTTTAATTGCTTAGGAAATATTCCTGTGGTGAAAGATAGAGTAACAGTGAATGTTAATGGTTCAGATTGTGGGTGTGCTATTTTTTTAGAGTTATGGGAACTCAAACAAGGAGAAAACCGTACTTCAAGCACCTGCTTTGTGCCAACAGCTGCCTTCACAAGTCTTTTCACATTAGATAGCAGGCAGGGTCTTAGTTGAGGCACTTGTTTTTCTTTTCTTGTTGTATATTCGCTCTCTTTTACTCTTTTTTTTGAGTAAAAGAAGAAGAAGCCGGTTAAATATGAATCTAGAGGACTTATTCAAAGCTGTTCTATAATTATTGTTCAACTAAAATCTTGATCTTCCTGTGTAAACAGGACACCATTTAAATTGAAGACTCTGGAACAATACAAACCTATAGAAAGGGCTGTGTTGGCAGCAGTCAGTTTGTCTTTATTCAGATCTACTGATAACAGTTGTTTTCAATGTACAATGCAGTGCTACACAGTATTATTATTGTGATTCAGTGTTTTAAGTGTGATGATAGCCATAAAATTAATTGTGCTCTGTAAGTAATTAGTAATTAGTTTTAGTAATTAAGTAATTTAGTAATTAGTAATTAAGTAATTTAGTAATTAGTAATTAAGTAAATAATTAGTTTATTATTGAGTTATTGAACAGTTTGTTAGAAATTTCTTATTGAACATTTATAATCTAGTGTTGGACATAGTCTAGTTTTGAATTGTTTGGTTTTTCATTGATTTTCTTGTGTGATAATTACTTGTTAGTGTTTACTGTGAGTTTATTTTGTAAAAGATATTTGAGTGTCACTTTCAAGCATTTCCAGCATTATTTTAGTATAATAACCCATAACATTTGGTGTCAGAAGTGGGATCTTTTGAGTTTTATTATAAATGTCTAATTAAATTACATTGGTGATTTGAAAGTGGCTGATCTGAAACATGAGTTAGATGACTGTGATCTGGAAAGAAGTCAATTCTACAAGACTGGCTTCATGACGCATCACTGGAAAAAGGGAAAGACCCAGCTACCTACCGGTAGCTATTTGAGACTGCAGACATGAAAATAATGACATCCATAGAGCAGAATTTCATATCCAAGAAGGGTGAAGTACAGGAGAATATGACATCAAAGGAGGGCAAACTACAAGGACATATTTGGGATATGCAGAAGAATATTACATCAATGGGAAGCAAGGAGAATTTCACATCCATGAAAAGTGAACTATATGAGAATATGGCATCCATGAATAATGAATTACATGAAGACAAGGAAGAAAAAGTCAGGGGACTTGCTGATTCTGTGAATCAAAAATTTAAAATCATTAAAAGTCAACTGCAGGAAGACTTAAAAGCCATAAAAAATCGACTTGAGTTGCTGGATTGTGGAGCTGGAGCTTCAAACAGTCATAAAGAAGTAAATAAATCTTCTAGTATTCCAGAAATAGCCAATCTAGAGATATCACTGGTGATAGTCAATGAGGAAGATCATTAGCAGTCAATTATTCTATCTCAGCATATTGGACTGCCTACCTACAATGGAAAGACACCATTGGAAGACTACCAAACACTTTTTGAGTCAGCAGCAGAACTCCAGGGGTGGTCGCCTGCAACAAAGGCCTATGTCCTGAACCTGAACTACCAGGCTGAAGTATATAATAAATATCTACTTACTAATATCTGTTGACGAAACTAGCACTACTGGTGGGAATAGAAAATTGTTAGGAAATAAGTTGTGTGATTTTTCTGTTCTAGGGCATCGACCATATCAGTGCAACTTTCCAAGGTGTGGTAGGGCATTCAAGCAACCTGGACAACTTAAAACTCATGAGCGTATCCATACCGGAGAGAGGCCCTATAAATGTCCAGAAGAAGGGTGAGTGGTTCGAATTATTCCTGCAGTTCACTATTTAATGTGTATTTTCCAATAATTTTTATGTTCTATATGTTTTTCATTTACAATAATCTAGATGTCTTACAGAATCCCCCAGACTATTGAAATTTACATCTCTAGTGTTCTTGAACAGTGGAGCATCCAATACTCAATTTTAATCTCTATTGCAAAACCAAACACATGCTGTGGAATGGTGATATTCCTGCTGTTTAATCTATTATATACTATTCCATAGCATATGTTAGATTTTGCAATGGTTATTTTTTCATATATATATTTTTTAATAATGGATGCCACACTTTTCAAGCACCTCAGACGTAAATTTAAACACCCTGGGGGATTTTATGAACATTCAAATATTCTACTAGTATGGATAATAGTAATAACTCATGTACATATTTTTGACTGTATAATTAAGTATAAAACTTGAATCATTTAAAAACTCAATATACAATTTTTACAATAATTAAATAATACCATTTTGAGGCGTGCAATTGTAGCCCACGTTATAGCAATATTTATTCAATCTTAATATTTTTGAGCATTTCATTCGAATATATAGGATTTTATATCCTTTGTAGCAAAGCACACGCATTATTGGTGATAATATTGTTATGGGTTCTAATGGCGGCTAAAATAAGGCTGGCAACACTAAAGTTCACAATTGCATTTTATTTACACAAATTATTCTATTTACACACACTAATTGCATGTTCAGTTAATAAAGAAAAACAGATCAACCAATGACAAGCTAATACTTATTTTCAGTAATTATTTACAAGAATTAATAAATAATTAATTATAGGCCGATCAATAATAAAAGAATCAAGAGTTCAATAAACTGTACAATAATGTAGAAAGAAATGATAAAAGAACAACTAAACACTTACAAAAACACAGTCCAATTCGTTATTTGACAGTCCCAAATAATATCATTTGACACAACGTCTTTAAACTGTTAGTAAGCTGCACAAATAGTAAACACTTGTCTCTGCACTTTACACTGAAATCGAGCGCTGTTTACTCCAACAACACTGTATTGTCTCTCACACGAGATCTGTAACACAATCTGTCACACAAGCTTGAAAAACTAACTCACTGGTTCAAAAGAGCTCCTTTATATAGTTGTCATATTTGTCATAATTCCAAGTACTGGCGGCTTCTAGATGCTTCAAGAAGGCCATGGAAGGTCAAAGAATATAGTAGAACATGACCTCGATTGTTCAGGAAGTTTGTAGAATTGTCAAGAAGCTCAATTGAGTGATAGAGACGCATATTTGAAGAATGAGAGTGACAAAGCCATGTGAAAAAAGAGAATGAAGATTTAGATTACAAGTCACGTTTGTCTATGAATGGAACGATGTACATAGAGCAAGTGCGTAAATAACTGCTTGTTTTGCTTTTGTAACAATATGTAGCTTTTAATAGATTACATACCAAGTCGTCGCTGATCATGAACTAACAACACACATTGAAAATATCCAACAGAATTTTATCTTTTTCCATCAGCTGCAATTCCAGCTCAACCACAAGGTTGATACTATATTAGCTCACATCATGAGGCTTGGATGCAATGTCGATCCTATAGATATAAATTTGATAGTAGGCCTTGTAATAATTGGAATTAGGCTAGTAACTGACACAACACAGTTCAATTCAATTGTCACTGTCTCTAATATTTTATGAGCCGGCAGGCTTGTTTCGTTCGCCTTAATCGTCTAGCCAGGGGGTGGAGCCAAATCCCCACTATACACCAGATGGAGTCACCCCCTTCACTTCAGGGTTCTACGCCTGGCTACCCACCCAACAGAAACAAACAAAATGCATGGTTTTAAATATTATTTTTTGGGGGAAGTGCTACTAAAAGATATCCTTTCATCCACAAACTACTCAACAAATTTGCAAATGACTTATACCAGAGGTTCTCAACGTTTCAGGCTCTGTGACCCCCTGTAAACACTGATGTGAGTTCACGCCTCCCGTCCCCTCCCCCTCATTAACGAACAATCGAAATATGAAACTAAAGCTGGTTATTAAATGAAAATATAGATATAGATAATTTGATACACAAAATTTAGTGAGAAACAGTTCTCACACTCTTGCAGTGTTGCCAGACGTCCAACAATTATCATGTTTCTACAATAGTCATGTGTTTAAGTAGCAATAGAATTTACAAAAAAGTGTGATAATGTCAAAAATATTTACATGTGACCACAAATTGAGTAAATTTCAGTTAGTTTTACTTTTTTTTTGTTAAAACAACGCGTCTCCCTTGAGAATTCATCTACTAATGTTCATCGTGAAATGCATTTATCAGCAAATAAGAGCCTTTCTATTCAGTTGTTGGTTATGGAAGTGGGAATCTATGTCCATTTCTAAGGTTATGACAATGGGAATTTATGTCTATTTTTACAAAATGAACCAAAAATTGCTTTGTTTGATGTGTTCTAGATTTGGCAATAATTGTTGTAAAATCAAATAATATGATCACTCACTTTGTAGTACGTTTTATCATCTTTATAATTGTATGGCATATCTTTTCTCAAAAATTTTTATCTCAATCCAGATAATAGCAAAATACTGAAAAATCCGAAAATATAATGTTTTTTTTGGGGGGGAGTAAAATGGACAAATTAATACAGACTTTTATTATTGCACGAGCAATAAATATGGGTTCGAGTTCTTAGTTTTGACCTGTGACTCGTGACTGGAGGCTTGCGGCTTTTTCTATAAAAAGTTTGTTGGTTTGTGGGTGTGTATGTTCGACGATAACTTTCGAACGCTATGACCAATCAACTTCAAATTTTAAATACATATTCTTGGAACCTTAATACAGATCGAGTTCGTTTGCCAATGAAAATTGACCCACTCCTTCATCCTTTTTGAGGCGAAACAAAATTATAGGTTCTCAGCCCTTCATTACTATAGCTATATATTACTATATATATTATATAGAAAATAGTTGTTTTCACCATATGGAATTCGCAATAGATTTCAAAATATATTTTGAGTTATCATCAGCTGTAGGTGAATAAATGCGATCAGGCTTTTTATAGAATCTCTATCAGCTGATATACTAATTCCATTGCCCTGATAATTTATGGATATATAAACAAATGTGGTAAATATATCTACTCTATAGATACACTAATTCCATTGCCCTGATATATAGGTATATGAGTACAGTAGGTACTTTTTGGAAAATAAATCTGTGTATCAGAGCAACGATGAACTTGAACTTCAAGTGATAGATGTCTTGTGAATTTTATCGAAATCAGTATCTTCAAAACAGCCGTTTTTCGTTGCCACCTTCCCCTACGGTAAGCTTCCCAAATGAGTTTCCCTTTCCAAAATTAGTTGTTTGCAAGCGAGTTCTCCAGCCCTGTTGGGTGGGGATCTTGACATCACTATTCCTTGACTTCAGCCTAATGTGTAGTTGTGCTTTGGTGGAGCTCCCTGGATCCCCGGGGAGAAAATTCATACAGTTTGCCATCCAATTTGAAACACTGATGGGAGTGCTCCCTGGGAAAAATTTTTAAAACGTTATTTGGATGTGATGTAGATCTGTATCATATAGACCAAAGTATCAAGGCCATTTGGCTCTAGGCAATCAATTGAATTTTCAAAAATAGTTTATTTTGAGACTAAATGCTAAAAGGCACCAATTATAAGTTTTGGGAATATCTTGGAGAATGTCTTTAAATCCTCAATGGTACATGTGTACATAATTTCAATTATTTTTGCAATTTAGATTTGGTCCCTCATCCATACATGTGTGCCATATTTAAACTTTCTTAGCAACGCGGTTCTTGGGAAAGTTCAATGGATAAGTTTTCAAAATTGCAATTTTGGGAACTTTTTTGAATACTTTTTTCACTGTATGTCTTGGTCCCTCAATCATACACTTGTACAAAATTTCAATTTTATATAGTTCTTAGTTCTGTGAACAGTAGACCTCACTCTCAAGAATAAGGGTGCTTGCACAGTGGTGCATCCAATACTTGATGATGGGCACCATTGCATAATCCAATTGTGAAATGGTGCGCATTCATGGGGCTCCAATCTGTCATACACTATTCTACAGCAGATGTTTGATTTTTCAATGGAGATTATCACAATATTTCAGGGGGTTAGGCAACCATCTAAAAAAAATAGTGCCTTGAAATAATAAATTATGTCCACATAATTATTATTTACACAGTAATGATTTGTTATTTTACTCAGTTTAAAATGATTTGTTATCTGTTATACAAAACTGATATTCTCATGAGTAATAACTTACCATATGATTAACTTAGCATTTCTAGACATATGATTATCCTAGATGGAGGCTAAATTATGATGCACTATCTCGAAATCTGATGCTGATCTCATATTATGATGGAATAGCCCATCTTAAATCATATAATCATGTAATTTGATCAGGCTCTAAGATTTACTTGATATTTATTGAAACAAGTTGGTAACTGCAGTAATTATTTTAGATATTCAAGAAAATATGCAAAAATGGCCCTAAAAACTTTTTTCAAGTATGAAGTGAATTAACTTGATTAATTTTAGAATGAACCAGTAGGTGTTTCTGACAAAACTTGTAGAAAATTTTATTGTGAAAAAAATGTCAAGTAACCCAATAGTTGAAAACACAACTGATCTTAAAATTTTGATTTCAATGAATCAAACCACATAAAAATAGCAAACTGCGCAAAATTAGTGTGTTCTAATTCAATAACAGCTAATTTTATTAAATTTGGGTGAGATTTGGCTATTGTCTTATTTGATTTTTTTTCTCCAAAATTGAATTCTCTACAAGTTTTGACAGAAAAACTATACGTTTATTGTGCAATTAACAAAGTTATTTGACTTCATACTTGAAAGAACTTGTTTTTAGGTCATTTTAGAATATTTTGTCATTATAGCAAAAATTACTGTGATTACAGACTTCCTTCAATTGATTTCACAGCTCATTGTACATGAAGCCTGAACAATTTACTAGTAAAATTATAGGCATTACAAATTTATGAAAATAATTGATGTGACTAGCGGCCAACTTTCGCCATTTTTAATTCTTTAGCATCATTTCTGGACCTATGTTTATATGCATTTCTTTTTTCATTTTGTTGGTGTGTACAACAAGCCCATGAAGTATTGGCAACTCTATGTGAAACACTATATATATTATAACAATGTGAAGTTGTTATATTGAAAATATGAATTGCTTGATGAACGTTTTCAACCCCACTATATTTTGCAGATGCTTGGAGCGTTTCCGTCATGCAAACAGAAAATGTCGTCTGCACAAGTGTTCTTCAGTCCGTCTAGAGATTCATGATGACCATATCAAAACATTGGAATCACAGTCACCACCTGCAGCATCACAAGTAAAAATGTGCCTGGATAGGAAGTGAGTTTCAGCATTTTTTTTCTCTAGAAAAACGTGGGTAGTGTCACCAAAACTACCTTTTTTTTCAACAACACTATGCATTCAGACCATGGTAGAGATTCTAAGACTTCCACAACATGTAGAAACATGTTCTATGTTTAACCTGTCTACACAGTAATACCATGAACCTGGTCTCATTTTTTATTATATTATATCAAAGTTTATCCAAATATTGAATCCTTAAATATCTGATACAGATCAAAAGAAGTAAGATGAAGAGTAATGATGGAAAAACAGATGCTATTATGCACTATCAAATTTCATGAAAAGCTGTGTACCTAGTAGAAATACCAAGCTGCTGCTGTACAAAACACAATTATATTAGCAGATGAAATATTTTTGGCATTTTTGAAAGGATCCTAAGAACATTTTTTGGAGGAGTACAATAGGCAGGAGTCTGGCACAGGTGACACAATTATGAACTGTTAGGTTTTACCATAAAGCTGATGATGCTCACCCTACAAAAATGGCAATCCTTATATCATGGGACTGGCCACTTTGTAATAGCTTCTATCTTCTCTGGGTCAGGGGCAACTCCAGAATCTGATACCACATGTACAAGGTAGTTGACTTGTCTGCTGAACAGGTTGCACTTCTTTGGTTTCAATTCTAGATTTGCCTGCCTCAGACTTTGGTTGCTCCAAGTTGTAAAACTTGATCCAATGATGTAATCAAAGTAGATCAACAGGTGATAGTCTACACAGAATCTTGATGACCCATCCTTTTTCTTGACCAGCACCACTGGAGACACCCAAGGACTGCTTGAAGGCTCTGATCCAATCAGCCTACATGTCCTTGATGTCTTTCCTTGCTTCCTCCCTTGTGGCAAATGGCAGTCTTTGTGGACTCTGTCATATGGGCCTAGCAACACCATTATCTATCACATGCTGTGCAATATTTGCTTTTCCTTTTGGTCCTGCACTTATTTTGAAGATATCCTTGTATCTAGTGTCTAAAGTCTATTACTTTCACAGTCTGCTCAGTTGTAAGATCCTTGCAAGTATTAGTTCCAAAATTCTGCAGTTCCTCTGGTGGACCCTTTTTGACTTGTTGTGACTTCTGGATCTGTCTCACCACTGATGAGGCTGTTGAATAGTGACCAAGGTATTTGAACTTGCTGACGCCCAATCATCAGATATTTTCTAATTCCTTGACTGTCTTCTTCTATTGTTTGCAGACATTCTCATATATTTTGTTTTCCCAATATCTATTTCAATACCCACATTTTCAGACTCCTCTTTCATTTTGCTGAAGATCTCTTTCAAGTTATCTTGATTCCTAGATATCAGCACCTCATCGTCCCCATAGGCTAATGCTAGACTTGTTCTGTTCACTATTGTTCCATTTGCTCACCATAGTATGGCAGGCTCCTTCCTCAAGCTTGAGCTTGCTCTTTTAGGGAAGTTGATCCTAATTAATTTTTTTAAATATTTTTGTAAGTATTGAGTTGAAAATATTTCAATGCACTGCGACTGTAAACAGGGGAGCATTACCACTCGTTTCCGTTTGCTAGAAAATAATTTTCATGTTGCTCTAGAGGTTTGAATCTCTATTTTTGGACTAGCAGCTGATATAATTGTACTAGTATTCAAAAACATTTATCTCACTGGATCTTGATCCAGGATTTGTTAATTTATGCATTTCTTTTAATGGTGCAATGCAACAAATGAATTTAATCAGGATCATGTGATTTTGTGATTTAATCTCTGTTGACGCTACTTAGCTTAGTTCAGACAAGGCAATCTTGAAATTTATTAAAAAATAATATAAATTCACAATATTTTAAGTGCATGTACTACAACTACATATACCAAAGTGCAAAATCTCTGGCTTGAAGGTAGATTTGTCTGTGGCTCAGGTTGTAAATACTGTATTTATTTTAAGCCAGCTTGTATTTTAGCAGTAGCATAACAACTGGTAGGGAATGTACTAATATTTGAAAACACATTCGTCTCACAGGATCATTATCTTTTTTAGTGATGGTGCAATGCAATGAATAATTTGAACCTGGATCTAAATTGATCCAGAATCAGTTGATTCCGTGATTTGATCGTGGTTGGTGCAACCCAGCAGAAGAAATTGTGCACTTTTGTGTGATCAGTGTATTTGATAATTATATAGTATTTACATTATCACATAAAATTGCATTATTTTTTCAGGCTAGTGAAAACAGATTGGTTCCTATCTCAAAGTAGAGAGTCAAATGAAGTTGAAACACAGCAACAGATGTCTTTCAACTCATCAATGAAAATGGATTTGGAAGAAATTTTCTTGGAGCAGATGCCTTCGAATTTGGAACTACATATAGAAGGCACAGAAACTGCTGGAAGAACCTCTAGAGAAAACGATAATCCACTTAATGGCAGCAAAGTCATGCCGAAGAAAAGGTGGCTTAGGGCCTTGGACCAGGAGAAAGCTTTATCTGAAAAACCCATGGATCACAATGCTAATAGCTCAACTAAAAATTTGAATTTCGGACTTCCACCAAAACTATCATGGAAATTTCAACAAAAAATATTGGAGGAACACCTCTGTTTCAAATCACGGGAATATGATATTGAAAACATTGTATTATCAGAAATTTTTAATTACAGTTTCTAAGATACTGATTGGGAATAGAAAGAGAAATCAAATTTCTTTTATAACTTGTTAATAGTTGCTATGTTACAATCATTAGAATGAAGAATTTCTAATGTTAATTTTCTATTGTTTATTGATTGTTTAATAAATTATGTATAATGAATTTGTCTGCAAACTATTATATTCTAGTAATGCCCCTCCCCTCTTTATCTATTTTGACATTGTGTTGGGAAAATTGAAACAAAAATTAGATTTTTAGGGAATTTGAGATTTTTTATTAGGTATGGTAGTTTGAGAAGATAACTAGGAATGTTTGTACAATGAAGCATCAATATTCAATGACAATCATAGATGCGGAATCAAACAGATACTGTGTGATGGTCTATGATGGATTGGTACAGCATGAATGCCATCCATTATTCATTCCACAGTCTGTGCTTGATTTTGCACTAATGCAAGCAACAAACTATGCAACACCCACTATGCAAGCAACAAAGCAACCTTCGGGTACTTTCACAGTAGAGCTCTGATACTAGAGTCAAGAGCGTAGCTGAGAAATTAAATACATGCTATGGAATGGTGTAATACAGCCTGGAAAAGCGAGCGATAAGAATAATCACAACTATAATTTGTGGGCTTAGTGGAAGAGAGAGCCAGCTGCGCCTTAACTTCGCCCTCCCACGGAATAAATGTAACAATTCAGTTTGTTTCTACATCTAATACCAATGCTGATAGCAAATCAAGAAGCTAAATAAATCAAGATAATTCAAGTTTCTTTAAACATATATTTTACGTAGATATACTGTATCTACAGTTCACACGAAGATGGAATCTACTGGAGAAAAACAAAAATAAATTTATTCCTTAACTAAAAAGGAATTTGAAAAATTTCAAAATGGTAATGGCTATTAATAAATGTAGCTTGTTGCAAAAGTGTAACAGTCTCATCACAATAACTAGTTTATGAAAAAAGACACTCATTTTTAGAAATGCATTACATTCGGCTCATTGGAATAGTCACAAATTACACTAAAATTATTACATTTATTGATTGGAATTCCCAGCTTATAAAGTCGAGACTAGACACTTCTCTGGTGCCCATGTCCATTGCATGATATCATCCTGCCTGAGAAGCATGCTTCCAATAATATTGTTTTTATCTAATTAATTGATCGGTCATGTGCTGCCTACTGACACTGATACTCCTCTCTTTATAATGTGCTGGGTTTGTCGAGTCACCATGCTACAAAAAAATGAAAAAAGATGTTAACACCACAAAAAGTTCAACGAGACTATTATAACATGGCAATGAATTAATAGCAATAGCAATATTAATTCAATTTGGAACTGTTGTTAGTTCACTGACCAGCTAGGCGAAGTGCTAGATCGATCATCCATGGTTCAATTTTACAAAAGAAAAATAATAAATGTACAGTTTGTATCTGACTAAATTAAATAATAAAATGAAATATAACAGAAAGAATTTAGATTGAATGATGTTACTGTACCAATTCTTTATATCAAAATTAACAATAAATTTGAGTTAGTTGTATTGTATTTCTAGACAACAATACATTTCGATAGCTTTTTATTAATAGTAGACTTTTTCAGACTTATTTTTATTTTGACGATCAAGTCATACCACTTAATTCTAATCTGGAGTAATTTCAACTTACGTTATGCAATCAATGATTGGGCAGACCGAAGTACATAGATTACACCCTGTGCAGTCATCAGTAACATGTGGAATATGAGTTACTGGATCAAAATTAATTGCCTGGTATCCAGAATCATTACATGCCATATAGCATTTCCCACAGTTGATGCACATACTCTGAAGAATAAAAGGTTTCAACATTCATTGAGATTGCATGAATACAGTAAACTTGTCACATTATAACATGCAAATTTTAAAAAATCAAATGGAAGAATTTTATACCGAGCTCATTTTATTTTGGAAGATGTTAAAATTTTTATTAAATTGCTAAACATCAACTAGATTATTAATATAGAAAATCCTTTTAATTCTATAGATTATGCCAAAGACCTGCACTACTGCAGACATTGACAACTGAATTAGATAGGTAATGGAAACCAATGAATCTCACAATACAAACACATTCAGTTAGCGCCAGTAATCGTACCGGTCAGGCGTCTTAACTACTAGACCACACTGACAATCACTGAGAAGTAGCATTCATTCGAGAGTTCGCCATAGATTTAGCAATACAGTGCAATCAGCCTCAAGTTATTTTGGAAGATGTCACAATTTTTGCTAAATAGATAGTTACTTATGATATTGAAGATCCATCTTGTTTCCACTAATATCAGATGACCCACTGTACACAGTGTACAGTGGGTCATCTGACGATGCTCTAGACAACAGAGTGAAACGGCCGTCACGCCATAACGTGAGTTAATTTCCACTTAAAAGTGTTTTTAAGTTTACATTAGATAGTTACTGTGTACAAATTGGTAGTTAGGGACTTGGTACTTACATCATTTATTAGGGCCACCACTTGTTGCTTTTTATCCAAACTCTTATACACTCCTATCATTGGTAAGGATAATCCAATAGTATCTTTCACTTTAGCAATCGGTTCAATAGGCAGCACAGGAGGTCGATCTGTTTCAGTATCACAAATAGGTGTTTGAATCTCTAACTTCTTCATTTCCGAAATTGATAGCTCAATTTCTTTTTTAAAGTCTCCAAAATGAGGTATTTTCTAAAAATGATAGAAAAAAATTAGCTTTCATATGTCATGTGTATTACATATAATTATTATAGTTAATTTATTACAATAGATTATGTAGATTGACTGGTTCAAATAATGTTGCAGCAAAACATGAGTAGTTGACAAAAAATAAAGCTATATTCACAATATTTTCTTGAATTTCACTGGAAATGCTCAATTCCCTGGTTTTGGTGATTACGATACTGTGGTAGTTATCCATAATCAATAAAACTGATGTCCAAACCACATTAATTATCAAAAACCAAGAGACTATAGTTTTGATTGTTACATCATTACCAATCTCAATAGATGACTTACAACATTGAACGTGATTGTGGTAGAGAATATTTGTATAGTCAATATATACAAACCACCCCCTGCACATTTGCCAACTGAAGTTGGCTACACCTCACCCTGTTGTCTGCATCTGAGACTTCAACAATCACCGCAAACTGCAGAAATACAATAAGAATTATGAGAATGGTGGACTCTCACAAGCTGGACTGAAAAGTGTTGTATGAGTCTTGTATTCAATGCAAAGGACAGAGGGACGTTTGGACCAGCAGCAAGGAATAGGGAATACAATCCAAACTTATGTTTTGTTACTCAAAACAAAGTTAATCAGCCATTGCAAACATCTCTGCATGTCCAAGAAGATTTTCCACACAGTCAACACCGCCCAGTAATAGCTGAGGTTGGCATCCAAATTCTAATTATTCTATACATTCCATGTCAGATGGAATTATATAAGAGAGCAAATTGGCATGAGTTTATTCAGGATCTTGATATTTGGTAGATTATACTTGGTAGGTTATTTTGTAGATACCGCGGTGCCTCCTGTCAGTGAGAACTATGATAGGTTTGTGATAGCTGTCAAAATAAAGATATTAGATGGAAAGAAAAATGGATAGAAATTACCAGAACTCTAGATTTCAAAAAATCTAGCAGAGAAACTTGGAAGGAAGTTAGAAGGTGGAAGTCCAAATCAAATTGCAAGCTGAATATCTTCCCTATCAATAGCCCCCAAGACCCTCAACATGCAAAAGAGATCAAGAAATCACTCACAACCATAAGGCTGAATGTGCCTGCCAGATGTGAGATTGCAGCAGAATTCACATTGGATGAGCTCAATGAGGCTATAAAAGAAATTAATAAAGGCAGTTCTGATGGGGTTCATCCACATTCCTCATTTGTCCTCATTTTCCTCATTGAAGGCCCTTCAATGGTTGATTAATTTTTTCTCATATACTACAGACAGGTTACATATCAAAATCCTGCAAGAAAACAAAAGTAATTTCTGTCTTGAAGCCCAATAAACCTCTTAGACTTGGCAATAATGACTCTTCTCAATGAGTCGTTCAATCGCGCTCACTCTTATAAGTGAGTCATTCATTCGAACTAGTTGAATAATGAGTCATCAGCAATGCACGTGCTCATTCACTACCATAGCTTGCTCAGCGATCACTCTCTCACCGAGCGAGCACTCAAACACACACAACAATAAATAGCCATGTCTGGCGCCTCAATATAAACAATTCTCAGAATCTGAGTCATCAGTTTAATATTCCAGAGCACAGAGCACAGAGTCAATGAGCTTTCTGAGCCAGCAGTAGTTTGTTCAGTTAACAGTTCAAAAAGCTCATGGAGCAGAGAGAGGTGAGTAAGTGGGCCAGCTGTTATTTTAGTTCGTTCACTTCACAGTTCAAAATGCTCGTGGAGTTGGGAGGTGAGTGCTCTTAGCAGTTCCTATAGCTGGCCGCTGCGCTGCTCTGCTAATTCAAAGAGCGCTCACTAGATGGTGTGTTGACTGTATTTCGTGAAAAACACAAACGCAGCTCATAAATGAACGAACTACTTTCTGAATTTGAACTACTAGTTTGTAGTTCATTTTAAAGAGTCAGTTACTTTGAACGACTCGCTCAATCTGGTCACATCTCTACATGATCAAACTGGAAGCTACTGGCATATATTGCTCTATTGAGTTGTTACTATAAGCTACTTATATTGTTGTAGACAGAATTGGACCATTGGTTTCAGAAGTAGCCATGTAGTACAAACAGGCTTCACACATCAACTAGAAACTGTACTGACTAGAAGTTTTAAGCCTTACCACACATATTGAAGCTGGTTTCCAAAAATATTTAAAAACCTCTGTGGCATTTGTAGATTTGGCAGCTGCATATGATACAGTATGGGAACTGGGACTTCTGTATGAACTGATAAAAGTTGTTCCTTGTCAAACAATCATACAGCTCATTGGTAATATGCTTTTTGAAAGAAAATTCAGTGTAATATTGGGGAATAGTATCAGCAACTGCAAAAAAACTAAGCAATGGACTTCCACAAGGTCAGTACTTGCCCCTTTACTGTTCAACCTATAAACATCAGACTTGACATCCACAAAGGAAAAAAGTTTACTTATGTTGATGATATAGCTCTTGCAGTCCAACATAAGGATTTTGAGAAGACTGATGAGGAACACTCTAAAGACTTGAGAAACATGGGAGAATATTTCTATAAATGGCAACCAATTTCAACCTGAAAAAGACAGAGGTCAGTTCTTTCCATCGAAATAATAAAATGGCAAACAGAAAACTCAAGATATATTTAAATAATGTTTTGCTTCAGCATCAAGATTTTCCTAACTATATAGGCATCATAATAGATAGAACATTTTCTTCCAAAAAACACATGGAAAACAAATAGAAGAAAATTCAAACCCACAACAATATCATTAAAGAAGTAAGCGGTTCCACATGGGTGCTTCAGCACATACCCAGTTGTGTTCTACTCTTTCTGTTTATTCTGTTGCAGAATACTATGTGCCTTTATGGATCAGCAGCCCATACACAAATAAAATGTATGCTCAGTTTAACTTTGTTATGAGGGTGGCTACTCGGTGTATTAAATCAACACCTGTGTTTTGACTTCCAATACTCAGTAATGTTGCTCCTTCTTCTCTACAAAGGGGAGAATGCACTTTTAAAAAGGTTCAGGAAGTTTGCTGACAACCCATGGATTGCCTACATTGCAATGTAGCCAATTCATGAGGACCTTCCCAGCCTTGGAATAAATCGCCTCAGATCCAGGAATCCTCCATTGAGATTTGCAAAGGATTTGGACAGAACTGACTTCAGCATAGTTTCAGAGTGGACTAAGGTTTGGAATACACAAGTGCCCAATCCTCAGCTAATTAGACCAGGTAGTGAGCCAGAAGGTTTCAGCCTTCCTCGAAATTCCTGGAAGGGTTTAACAGGATGTTCACAGGGTATGGAATATGTGGAGACAGTCTGCATGAATGGGGAGTTTTTTCATCACCTCAGTGTGACAGTGGAGCTCCAAAGCAAACCATCAACAATATTGTTGAGGACTGCCCTATCAGGTCATATCCTAATGCATTTGAAGACTCTTCCAGTGCTGCTATAGTGGCTATTGAATGACTGGCCAATTTATATAATAATGCATAGTAGTTCTTCCAATATGTACCATTATATTATATTTGTTATTTGTAACTGCCATATGCATCATATATCGTATATACATATGCATCGTATATACATCATATTTATGTGGTTTTTATGGGGCTACTGCTATTTTATTATGGGGTTTTCTTGGTTTGACCCTAATTTCGTAAATTATAAGATAAGTTTTATATTATGAGTATATAATAAATGTACTCACATTCGGCCAAACGTTTTCGAGTTGTTGAAACTCATCTTCAATTAAAGACCTTGAAGATGAGTTTCAACAACTTGAAAACGTTCGGCCGAATGTGAGTACATTTATTATATATTCACAATATAAAACTGACTGCAAGTCGTTAAATTTACAACAAAAAGTTGATATTAACAACGCAGATCGTCATGGAAAAAGAAATCCAAGAATATAAAATAAGTTCTCTGTTCTGTGTCTTAATGCCATATGCTAGATAGAATGTTTTTATGATTATTGAATAGTCAAAACCATAATCTTTCGTGGTTTAATAATTAAAGTGGTTTGTACAAAATTAGTCTTATTTATTAAATGCTTATTTCCTTAACATGCATCTTAAAGACCTAAGTATATTTATGAAATATTTCTTACTAATGAATTATCAAGTGAGCATGTTAGCATTATTGTAGAACCTTTTATTTATACACCCTGTTCAAAAGAGTGTATAAATGATCATATATCATAAAATATTATACTGGTAGGATTTCACCACCACCGCAACAGTGTAAAGAATATCATAGATGGCTAATCCGATGTCCTTTGGAAAGGCTTAGTGTTTTTGAATCTCTATTCCACCTCATTACCCACGCACAAGCGTTAGGCTTATACATTGATCATCATTTTTCAAAACAATTGTATCATATCCTGTAATTTTTATGATGTTGAAGAAGGGGTGAGTTGCAAATTTATTATTAATAGATAGACTGAATTAGCTTATATTATTGTTAACTTAAATTTTTGAAGCATGAAATAATTACATAAGAATGGAGTGAATACATGCAATAAAAATTTAGTCCTGTTAATTTTATTTTGCCATTAATGTAATAGCAACGGTTTGCTTTGTATTCTTGATGATATATTGCATTTTTGAAATGCTTTCAAATACATTGATCATAATTTCAGAAGAAATCTTAAATCAATACCGTACATTTTTTACAGCATGTTCTGAAATCAGTTGCTTGTGTCAACTCACTTTTTCCAAGTTAATCACAGGTTTTCCTTTCTGATGAACAGGAGTAGGGGGCGACTGGCCATCCCAGTCTTGAGTATGCTTCAGTGATTTCAGGTAGAGGTGTGCTTTCAATCCTGTGATGTAATCATCAATCACAGTGAAATCTTGATTCTGAACAGCACTACCGATCTATGATTGAAATCAGAAAAAATATTGTTGGAAAATGTAATGGAGCATGAGGAACAATAATATAATTAATACCAATAAATTAAAAAGGTATAAATGAATCAAACTAAATAAGACACTGAATAACTTTCAAAAGGAAATATAAACAATCTAATTTTAAAACTGACACTGTATTTCAATTAAGATTTTTCATTAAGTATTTCGTCGTGGAAACATCACAGAAATATAAACTCTCACTTTGTGATTTTCATTTTTCATTTGCATTGTTCTTAATCAGGTACGGTTTGTCTTTATCCATGTCTGATGAAGCACAGTAGCAGCGCGAAATGCTCTACTCTAAAAAGAAAGTGTTTATATTTTACTTTGAATGTACTATTTAGTGTCAAAATTTGCTTGGTGATGAAAAATTTGGTTATGAAAAGAAAATGGAATTACAACAATCAATAAATCCTATTTTACTAATTTCATTTTTTAACTGTAGGCCTATACTGACAAAAATCAGTGCAAGAGTTCAAAGCAAGTCAGTTGTGCCAACTGTCTGGCAATAAACACTCAACTAGGAAAGTGAGTGCTGAAACAATTAATAACCATACTTCCAGTACCATAGTGATTTAAGCATCATTACACGATTTTTTGTTGATGATTATTTATAGGCTTTCAAACCTTATTCATTATAGCCTACCGGTAAATTAAAAAATGGTCCATAGGTCCATACTATAACTTCTCTTACAAATTCATCAAAATTTGAAGTCAGTGAAAAAGGACATAAACGAAACAAGTAGTTTAATTCTTGCAATTGTAATGCACGATCTTGTCAAAATGACAAGAATGGATCCGTAGTGAATGAGTCCCTATTTTATTCTATACAGAGTAGATTGTAAATTGAAGGTACTGTATTTAGTATTCAAGGTATAGTAATTGATAATAATTGAGTATAAAAGTTACAATATTAAGTACAAAAGTACCGTACCTATTTGTACAGTTTGAAAGTTAATTGTAAAGCATTAATTGGGAAGTGATAGCCGCGAGGCGTAGCAGATATCTGTTCAATCAGATAGTAGAGATAAGCTGCGTTCTCGAAGGTCCTGTTTGTAACGGTGACCGATTAGATTGGCCAGCAAAAAAGATACTGTTCTCTGCTATAAAATCACTTCCCGGTGGTTCGGAACCCACCAAAAACTGTAGGTCCAACTCATCAATCACCATCATCCAACTCATTACCCACGCACAGGTCTCAGACCTATGCGGGCTTCATCCTCAGAAAAAAAGGGGAAAAATTGGACATAATAAATAATTATCGGTAATTTTATTCTAGAGAAATATAGAACCCTGTTATAGTTTATGACTTTTACTTGTTGAATAATGTCTGTATAATATTTTTATCTGATATTATAGCCGGGGGCAAGTGTTACAAAATAGGGCTTCTGTGTCCTTGATCCCTTTGAGTAATTATACAAGTGTGGGAGTGGTGTCAACCTCTTGTTTATGAATAGCTAAATAAGACTATCAGTCGTGATAAGTTGGGCTCGTGCTCATTCGCCTAAAAAAACAAGATGGCGGCCAAATTTGCAGAGTTCCACTATATACTGCAATCTGCAATTCGGTAATCGTTCAAAATATCGAATCAACTTTTTTCATTTGAATTGAAGGAAAGAAACAATTGAAATTAGTTACACAGATTCTCTTGAGTACAGTAGCTAGGCAACTAGGCACAGCTGGAAAACTTAATCAGTGCTAGTTCTCTATCTATCTATTCTCTTGTATCTCTTGGATTAAAAAAAAATACAGAGAAAAACAAAAATTCTATACAAAAAAAAAATAGTTTTTGTAATAATTGTATAAAATTGTATAACTCATGAAATATGCATGTTTTAAAACGTGGTTATAAACAAAGGTTGTAGAGAATGCTGTAATGAACATTCAAGTGGGAAAATCAATACTATTAAGATATATTGAACAGTTTTAAAAAAAGCTTGATATTTAAGCTGATCAGAGTCTCTTAACTGATGCTCACGAACAGCTTATTGCCAAGTTTACCCAAGACATTTTGATTCATGCTTATGAAAAGCTGAATGCTATGTAGATGCGATGGATGGTATTTTATTCATATTATTTTTCACCTGCACTACTGATGCTCCACACTTGATGAATTGAAGCGCCATTTCAGCAGAATCTATTCCTCCAATGCCCATAATTGCTAAGCCAGGAAGGCGTTTTGCAATGGCTGAAACCGCTCGAAGGCCCATAGGTCTGATAGCACCTCCAGAAACTCCGCCATAAGTTGTAAGTCTCTCTTTCCCTATAGCAGGCCACGGACTGTTATCCGATTTAAAACCCATCAAACCAGAAACTGTATTTATCGCTGATACACCGTCAGCTTTTCCTGAAATACAAATCGTATTATTGCATTTAAAAATAACTGATTCAAATGTCAAAATGTCAAAGTTTAATGCTTCCTCAAATGAAATACTGTACGGTACCTATGACTCAATTCAATATCTTTATTATGATAATAATTACAATATCTTCATTATGATAATAATTATTGTACAACCTGCCTCACTCCTCATTTGCATCTATGCTCTTTGCATCAAAACATAGTCGAACTTCCAAATAACGAAATCCTCCATATAACGAAATTTTATAGTATCCCTTGATGTCACAATCCTGGCAAGACGACATCTCAATAAAAAATACCTTCACAGAACTCTGGAATGAATCTTTTGACTGGGTGATCGATTTCAACAGAAGTTCCACTGAATTGTAAAAATGACTCAGTCAGACAATTTCTATACTATAGATGTATCAGGGGCATATCCTAAAAAAATTAAGTGGCTAGCTCCTCTCAATTATATTTTTAGACATCCCTCTCTTACCTTTATTTATTTCAATTCCTTGATGAAATAGTTGATTTATTGTAAACGGGAGTTTCAATAAAGCAATTTAGTTATATTGCTCATCGGCAACATAGTGCCTAGAAATTATTTAAGTAAGATTGATTTTGTAATATAATTCAAGATTAAAATAATAGCCTACCTTCGGCTATTTATTTTTAAAGTAAATGAAGTATGATTGTGTACATGTTCAATACTCCAACCACCTCTGAAGTTTAGTGAAATTTTTTATTGGAACAAGAATATCTTTTAATATGCAACAATACAGAATTATTTGTAAAAACGTAATAGATTCGAATAAATTAATAAGTTTCCAACAACTTATTTTAAATATTAACCTTTTATTATGAATTTCATAAGACCTTAAGACGTACAGTTTCTGCAGATTTTTGAATGAATTGACAGGCATTTATCCAAATAACGTTCGGTTCCTTCACCTAATTATATGTTATTCATCGAAACTGGACTAACACCTCTCTTTGAATACTGTCTGAGATTGCATTTCAATTATATTCTAACAATCATGAAAATGAAGGATGGGAGGTTTCCAAAATTTCTGGCTCTGCAAGTTGTAATAAATAAATGATTTTGGTTGAAAAAGGGGAATCTCATTTCTTACAAATAAAATTTGAATATTAATTTCACATACTCGGGGTAAGTCCTTCAAAGAAATATTGACAGGTTTGCATAAGTTCCATAAAGATAAATTCATACAGGATGCAAGGCAGGACAATGACGCCCGTGACCTAAATAATATAATATATAGTATAGTTACCTACAAAAAATACTTGAGTGGCATATTAGCTTACCCTATATTATGTGCTTAAAATGATAGCAGATTCTTACCCTCAAAAGCTGCGTTAGCAATATTAACTATGTCAGTGATATTTGGTGTGAGTTTGACAAAGAATGGTATTTTCACAGCAGCACGAACCCAGGTGCTTATATTACGTACCAGCACAGGATCCTGAAAAAAGTGTTGCAGACCAGTCATTTTATACATTCCTGCTTGCAAAATTCATTGTAGTTCTGATTTTTGGTATGTTGTTTGGACAAACCCGACTAGTCTGGAACTAATTTTGTCCCATCCAGCCTCACAATATTAAAAAAACTTCAAGATGTTGTCACTTTTTTGGTTGTTGCTTAATATTTAAAAAACAATACATCGAACGGATTAGCATATCTAATACTTATTCACACTTTACAAAATTTTCTATAACCTAACACAAGAACGAGTTCAAAGTTGATCTATCATCCCTGGAATACATGTGCTAAAGCAAATAAAAAATAGAAATTTATCATTTTTAAAGAAAAAATGCTCTTATTTGAAGTACTCTGTATCTCAGTCAATTTCCATTACTTTGAAGTCATTATGGTGCCAAATCATAGACAATCTTGTAAAGTTTGAATTAGTACACATCATTCAATGTATGGTTTTGGAAATACTCAGGAAATCTCCAAAATCTGCTGAAATCTCCAGTTTTTTTTTAAATTGTGAGGGTAGCACAGGGGTTTCAATGGTGCAAATTAGTTCCAGACTGCTCATATGTGTCTAAAAAACATTCCAGAATATCAGAACTACAATACATTTTGTAAACAGACCCTTTTCATGTTTAGAATGACTGGACTATTGGTAGATTCAAGAATGGAAAATGATTTCTAGCTCAAATTACAATTTCTAGCACCTAATAGTACAATCATCTTAAGAGAAAATAGGGCTCAACCTCAACATAATTGCAGAACGGCCAATACATTTTTTAATAAAGATTTTAATGCTGACTATTTTTTTTTGTTTGTATGCACGAAAACTTTTGTACAGCTCTGCTTGAAAAATTACTAAACGAAGATTTTGTGTTGAATTGTAGAGAACTAAATTATCCTCAGTGGGATTTCGAATTATGAATAAGCTACCGATCACTCACAAGATATAGAGATCAAAAATGTTACTTCAACCTTTTTTTGGAAAAGAGCTGATTTCGACCTAATATGGCGAGATCAATTGCGGCTATACCGTATGTTTGACAGCATAAACGTTATATGTAAATTAATGAGCTTGAAAAGAGTTACAATTTTCGAAAATAAAAATTATTCAAAAATCCTGACCGTTCTCAAGATATTGACCAAAATATACATTTTGGGCCTCATCACAGCGGCCCTTTTGGATTTTTGTGCATATTGCAAGGTGGGATTGATGGGAATTCCTAGATGATAATCTATTAACGGCACTCTCATCATTTTAAAAAAATCGGTTGTGCTGCAATTATGTTGGGGTTTATAAAAAATTAGTATTTTCAATTATTAAAAATAGGCTAACTGGACCAAAGTTAATAATAATTTTTTATTATATTTATTTATATGTTATTTATTCATTCTAATAGATGAAAATGTAATTTTTCAATAGACTTCAACAAGTCTACCAGATCTTGTAACAGGTCTAGGTATAAAACATGTCTATTAAAATATAAAAATACAAGTTTGTATTCCATGCTTTTGGCACTTATACTGATGTCTGGCCTCTATTTCCCTTTGAATTTTGGTTGTTCACTTTTCTTTCTTTTGCTTTGACAGTATTATTGACAAATATTGGCAGCTAGCGAGCTGGACAGTCGTCCAGCTTGGCTAGTGTTGGCTTGTCCTTAGCTGGCCTCATGACATAATGATTATAATGACATGATAATTTCAAGAATTGCATTTTATGACTACAATACTTTTTTCATTCATTTATTTATTAATCTTGATCTAATAGAACCTAAAGAAGCAATACGCTTTAAGCCTAAAACTCTTATTGGATGATTTATACTGGATATAGGACCATGAGCAAATTATCAGTAAAATATTTCATGAAAGTAATGTACCTGGCCACAAGCCAGTCCCATTCCAGACTCTCCCATACCATGTGGACATGATAAATTCAGCTCTAGAGCATCAGCCCCAGCTTCTGCAGCCATCTGTGCTAGAGAAGTCCAGTCCTCTGCATTGTACTGACACATAATGCTAGCAATTACTATCTGAAAAAGTTAAGCATGTCAGTTAATTCAAAGTCATTTGGATAACAAAATATCGATTAACGATAAATTATAATAGAATTGAAAATATAATTATTATACTGTAATTTATAATAATTATAAATTAACATATAATATAGATGAAATTATGGGGCTTCAACTCTCAAAGTATATAAACTCAATAGTTTCTAATACATTTTCTTCATTATTCTATGCACAATATTTCATCTTCATCAGAAAATCCTCTTTGTTGACATGTAAGAAATCTTATTACTTGTTCTTCATCCTATTCTTATTAAATGATTGACCATCATCATTATTTTTGTTGTTTCCACATGGTTGTATCTCTTTTCAATGAATAAATTGTTTAGGGAACCAGAAAAAACATTTTTGGAGGATAAAATGCACAGTCTACAACTGCTTGAGTCTGGGACACTCGACCTCAAATCGGTATATACTACCGCGAATACGTTTTTCTTTTTGAGCGTTTTCAGAAACATGAAACAGTGAAATAGAAAAACAATACACTCTCATTAAACAATACATTCTAAATAGTGTATTAAAACTGAGTGGTAAAATAAATAATAAGATTGATGAGGGGAAATAGCATCACCATAAGGTGATAATACAGTGACGTTTATCGATAATGACTTTTATTCAGCCTCTTTTTAATACGTTTAATATAATATTAATGTGTAATAGCATTTTTTTGTGTTAAAAATTGAAATACTAAAGCAACCCCCGAACTTTGATAACTTGTAATGCCTTTGCAGCTCATTCCACAAATATGTTGTTGGAATCATTGATGTAGATAATTTGATCAGCTACAACTTTGATACAAACAATTACCCGTTGAAGCGATTGGAGAAGAAACCATTTTTCTATCAGGTGATTATATAGATTTTTCTAGTTTTGACTTGGCGCCGGCAAGAACTATGTAGTACTAGCTCAACCACTTGACCCGTGAGGTCCGTAACTGTAAAATATTGTGAAACTCCCCTATAAGATGTAACCCACAACATTAAAGCTTAGATAAAGCGCTAAGAGTTTTATCTAAAAGATTTTCTCTGCCAAGGCTTTCCAAAAAAATACAACTGTTGACAATAAATTATCTTAAAATAGACATTTTTGGGAATTTTTGCAAATAGCTATATGAGTATGGAATGAAGTTCTATAACTTAAAACAATGTGTGATTCATAACAATAATCACTGGGAACACTATAAGGATTATATTAACGATTCTGCGATGATTCGCTATTGAGATATTAGCTTTTGAATAGATTTATGATAATTTCCATGTTAAGGTGGTTGGAGGGGGAAGCAAAAGGGGCAGAGTTGGGGAATTTCAATGAGATACTTCTTTTTTGTACTAATAATTGTGAGAAATTCAGGTTCTTTCTAATTACTCTCGACATTGACCCATTTTTAGCCTTTATTGACAACCTAGCTATTAGCAACCTTTTCTTCTATTGTAAGTTCAGGAGCTGATGGTGATTGTTTGTTTACTTGGGACCACATTGTTACCGGAACTCTAACTACACTACTAGATTCAGGATGATTTGGACTCATTTTCCTAGCAAATACTGCAATTGTTTTAAATTGATTCAAGTATGAGGTTTAATGGAATATGAATCAATTTATTATAATAGTCAATGCAAGACTATTCAATTTCAACAAAAATTTTTGATACCGGTGCAACCTTATTTTGAAAATAAAAATGGAATTTGAAAATTAAATGGAAACTTAAAATTGTTCTCAAGAAATTAATACTAGAAATAATTGAGATATTATAAATAATAGTATAAAAACAAAATTACTACAGTACTTATGCGTTAAAAACACAAAATAATATTAAAATATTCAAAATTAGCAGCCTGTTCAATTTGTGTGTACAACATAATTATTACGATCACTGCCCACTGTAGTGAACCTGAACCCCATAGACAAAATCATTCAACCTGTCAGATTGGATCGGACTCGAGAACTAGCACCAATCCTCATGAACTATTTTTTATTCTTGAAATTTTAATCAATATTTGTAGAAATGGATTGCTACAAAGGGAACAGTTAACTTAGGCTCACCTTTGTAGGAAAATCTTTTTTGAGCTCAGTGATACTAGCACACCAGTAACGAGCAGCTTTCTCAGAAATCAACTCAATATTCATGAAAGACCCTTGCTCTGGACCGAACAAGTACCCAGAAGTGGTTCCACGAATTATTCTTGGAGATACATTGGTTACAAGATCCTGGAATAGAGATGGAAAAAATTAAAATAGACATTAAGCTACTCTCTTAATATAAAAATTAGTCTACCTGTCTAATATAGAAGGTGCTATTGTCGTTATCCGTAGAGTAAAATATTGATTAAAAAAACTGTTGAGGCTTACCCAAACTTAAAGTTAGAGCCTTTCTAATTATTGCATAAATTTTGGAGAGCTTGAAGCAGTAGGCTTCAAAAAATAGGCTAGTAAGTTATGAATTCTAGTGCTAGACAATCGGTGAGAGCGATCGATTTCTTTATCAGCGATACACTGCTCTAATAAGCTCTCCGCGATTAAAAGTGATGCATTTAGAATATCTCGAGTTCCCGCCGTTATGATGAGTTTATATGGTAGGCTACTTGCATTGTAGAGCTACGGCTGATTGGCAAAATAATTTCATTGATGCCAATGACGATTATAAACTTGCATTTACAACAGAACTTACTTTTCTTAGTAGTAGCGTTCGCTGAGGATGGGACTCAGGTTCTGAAACGCGCCCGATACTACCAAAAAAGTAAGTTCTGTTGTACGGTAATTGAAAGTTCATAATCCTCATTACCATCGATAATTATTGTTATCAACAGTTCATGTAAGGATGAAAACTACGGAAGAAATTGCATTGAGCTAATGACATGGCTTTGGCCACCTGTAGATGTAGCTGCATCCAAGACGTGTCTTAAGACACGGCTGCAACGGCAAAGTGGTAGCCTACTAGGGTAGGCCCACTACCCGCATGGGTCTCTCCACTTATAAAACTCATACGCTTATTTAATTTTATTATGTTAGATTCGGGTTGATTATCAATCACATAGTAGGCCGTAGCTTGAATAAATTAAAATAAACTAATTTGTATCAGACCTTCATATTGAAGTTCACTTTATTATTAAAATAAAAAGATAAATGACGTGATCAAGAGATCTCAAATTTATACATGCTTATGTGTACATATAGCACGAGTCATTCATCAGACTATTTAGCGTTTCTGTAGAAAATCAAATCAAACCCAAAATAGGGTTTGCATCACAAAAATGTATATAATTTTCTAAACAGTAATATTATTATGAACCAGCAATTCATAATAATTAGCAGTACCGTGCCCTGATAAGTAAAATATTTCCTTATAGGCTACTAAACATGAGATTTGCTATTGCATAGACCACATGAGATTTGCTACTTTGTTCTTGTGCTTTCGGAATAATGAGATAATATTATGCATGCTGAATATATCTTCTCTTTTCATCGCTGACTATTCCCAAACAAAAGAAATGGTTAAGCCACGTCAGACTTGTTTAGGTACGACCTGATAACTCCAACACCAGACCTGAGCCAACCAAGACATACGATATTATTACTTCTATTATTATTCCCACATAAGTCTGGGGTTTGTGCGTGGGTAATGACTAAGATGAGTTGGTGTAATGATAAACTATTAATTTCTATTCCATTTTCACTCTAAATTAATGGGTAAAATAAATAAACATAATACTGCAGAATATATTCATAATATATTGCATAATAAGCAAAATATTTCCAGGTCTATCCCAAAGCGAAACCCGTACATAGCGGAATAGTGTCCAGTGACACCAAATACTCTCCCACAGTGGTTGCCAGATGGTCACAGTGAAGAGCATGATAAAGTAGAATAGGCTACTCACCTTATCTAGAGAGAAGGTTTTTGTTACAGAAAATCCCCAGCCAGCTTCGAAAGCTCGCCTGATCATAGCGCTTGTAGTGGCTGGTGGCGCTGACGCTAAACCAAATGGATTTTCGAATTTCAGTCCACACATTTCTACTTCAACGTTAACATCCTCAATAGGAGTGTAGAACTTTGGAAGTTGGGGTGGGCCTTCAATTTCTATTCCATGTTTGCCCTGATAACAAATTCGACAAAAATTTATCAATATTATAATCATTTTTGAGGAATGTTATTTTACACAAAACTTGCATAGACTTACATAACACACATATTCTATATGAAAGGATTATAAACCTATAGCCTACACATGCACACTTAAGACACATATGCTACATATATTGCTTGATGAAAGGATAATGATAACAAGGAAGAGAGGAAGACCCAGGACGAGATGGCTGAACGACGTGATTGGTGATATCCACGTACTGGGAGTGGCAAACTATATAGAGGCGGAGATCACATGATTAGATTAATTTATTTAAGCAAATTTACGTTTAAATATTCTAAAGAGTCACGATTGATATTGTAGAACTGTTCCATGATAAATAAAATGAGAACACAAATTTTGTCACAAAAACTGTAGAAAAGACAAAAATTGTGTTCTCATTTTATTTATCAAATTTACGTTTCTTAAACGAGTTTAAAAATATTATTATTATCGGCACATAGTTGTATCTGTAGAGCAAATTATATGAATTAATCAAAGAAAATTTTACATAAGTTATAATATATTAAACAAGCATCCTGTATCTACTTTATAACCACTAGCATACACACACGCACGCGTATACACATATATGCACAATTCATAATTTATTGTTGCATAACATGTATGATATACATAATGAATGTTAAAATTATATATTTAATATGAATATACTACTTTGACATCCTCAGCGATTATAAATTAATTCTCAAATTTAGATTATTCATACAAACATAATTTATTATGCCACACACACACACACACACACACACACACACACACACACACATATTTGTAAGGGGTCAGTTTGCCAAAATGTCGGGATTGTAGTTTAATAACCGCGCTGTACGTATACACCGCATGTTCACTTAAGGAATTAGACGCGTATGAATGAAATTCTAAAAAAAATTCCACAAAATATATCTGAATTTGACGTTTTCCTAGCCTTTTCTAGTATCCTCATGTATAGCGTTTAGTAGTCAAAAATTTGAAATTTTAGTCAAAATTTTCCCCTCTCCCTGCAGGTTTTGAACAAATTCGTTCCCCTGGGGGTCCAGTGGGCGGATTTCTCTAGTTAGACAGTCAAGGCGAGTGAAGCGAGCCTGCCGGCTGGTTTATAATAAAAGGGTTTAGGCCTAACTGTATAAAGGCTCTCAACTTGATGTTATGCGATATTCAAGTTATCGTGCTCATGACAGCTAATCTTAGCTTTCAGTTATGCCTTTTCAAATTCCCATTGCCAATTAAAGAGTACCGTAGCCTACTTTAAATAGTTTGGTTTATAGCCAATAAAAATAACAAATCTCATAATTATTCACCTGGATATACTTATGAATAAACCAAGATGCAGTTTTTCCATCATTTACTGCTTCGACCGTAGTTTCGGAGACACCAGCCATATCCCCGCCACAGAAAATACCTGGCTCACTAGTTTCCATAGTTTCTTTGTTCACAACTGGGCAGCATCGATCATTTAGCTTCAAAGGCCTCAGCGCTTCAATTACTGCACAATTAAAAATTGAGTTGCATTCATATTAATCAAACAAAAAAAATCAGTTCATAATGAGAATTTTCATAGTAATTTATTAATAAATTATTAAATGCGTAGTAGAGAGTTGAGCCCTCCACTGTCATGAAAGCTTCAGTATTCCCATTTGGCAACGAAACTTTTTTCCAGCAGAAGGTTCAACTTCTCGTTTCATATTTTCAACTTTGGTAATAAAAAACAGCAGTTATTTGCCTACCTTCTTTCTCAAGCAACGTGGATCCATAGGCTGATATGATAAAGTTGGCTTTTAATTTGATAATTTGGTCATGATCTTCAATAAATTCGCCTTCGTCGCTTTCTTCTGTTTTGTAGAATTCGATTCCAGCTATTTTTCCTTGTTGAATAATTATGTCCTTGTGCGTTACAAATGGTATGAATTCGCATTTTTCTTCTCTGGCCAACTCCACCTGCATTGGAATGAAATGTTCAGGAATGAAGCTTTCATGATCGATTGAAAACACCAATGTTATTAACTTACTAAGATTACAATAAGCTACCATCATTAATGGAGTTCTGGCGGGTTGAAACTATGGAGATTATGATTATCCTATTAGCAACAATATCAATTATTGTGGATCACTGGACTTTCAAAATAGAATTCAAATTGGAATGATTTTTTGAACATCTGCTACGTTAACCACGACTCGACTATTTACAACACTCGTATATATTTTGTGAATGGTTTTTGTAAGCTCATGCTGGAATAATCTAAGACAGTCAATGTAGGCGAGAAAAAAAATCAATTCTGAAGTTGAATGTAAAAAAATTGATTCAACCTGGACTTTGATAATTTTTTTACATTACTTAACCGAACAAATAAAAGGCAAACATAACAATTATTATCAGCCCTCTACCAAATATCGGCCCCTACAAATATCAAATTCAAGAAATAATCGTCTGATTCAAGTTTTCAACATCTGATTTACTCCATATGTTAAATCAGTTTTCTTTTAAATTTAAGCGAGCCAATAATTGGTATTCTAACCTTAATTTCAAGAGGCACCTACTAATTTATCAGAACAATACAATTCTATAGAGCCTTTGCTTAGGCTAGAAAACTTGAATTATCACAATCATTTTTTTTTTTTTTTGAAGGATGAAGCCCACCTAGGTCTGAGACCTGTACGTGGGTAATGAGTTAGATGATGGCGATTGAAGAGTTAAGCTTTAGGTGGGTTCCGAATCACCAGGAAGTGATTTTACAGCAGAGAACAGAGTCGTTTTTGCTCGTCAATCCAATCGGTCACCCTTGCAAAGAGGGCCCAGTAGAGCGTTGTATATCTATCTAATCTGATTGAACCTGAAGATGCCTGCTACGGCTCATGGCTATCACTTCCGGCATCATGTCACTCCACTTCATGTCATCATATACCTTAACAAACTATCATGCAAATCAAATATTTGGATGTTACTGGTTTGTTTATATCACAGTATAACTACAGAAAGTCAAATATGGTATATCAAAAATTTGTTAAGGTAAGGATAGACCAAGTGTTCTTGAACTCTATGAAGGGATAGACCTTTGCAGTCTCCTCCAAAATATCAATTTGGCAAATGCTGAACTTTTTTTGTTATGGAACTTAAATAAAAAGGGATGTCCTTCGGATGCTAATGATGCTTTGTTTGCTTTGAAAAGCAAGCATTTTAATCATAATGTAAACACTTGAGTGTCACTTCATATTTAAATTGCCATTGACATTGTTTACAATTGTAACAATTGTTTATAATAAATTAGAGCCTTTGCTTAGGCTGGAAAACATGAATTATCAAAATCATCAATCATTTTTTTTTCGAAAAAATTTTTAAACCTTAGCACCTAAAAATGCTATATTATGCACTTTTGCAAGAGAATGAAATATGATATCAGTATTTAAATTAAAAGCAGATATTTTTTATCTGTAAATTATTTTTTAAAACAGGTTGCTTGCGATTTTTCATTTTTTTATTGCTGATGATGCCCACATGAGTACGAGACTTGAGCGTGGGTAATGAGGTGAATGATTACATATATAGATGCCAGACGGAGGAGCGGGATTCGAACCCACGACCGCTTAAACATCAGCAAGCTAGAGATGCGACGCCCCAACCAACTGCGCTAAGCGGCCCGTCATGCTTGCTGAAATTCGCCTTAGGATTATTTTGCTCTCAACATAATCTTTTTCCCTTCTCTTCTCCTAAAATCTCCCTTCCTTTCCTAAAATGAACAACGTTTATTCCTAGTACGTGGGTAACCATAGTTGGAAAGGTTAATCAACCCTACCATGATCTTATCTGCAAATTGTGTATTTTAAATTTTTTATTTAATCATTGCTGGTTTTAATTGTTAAATTTGTTTATTTATTTAGAATATTTAAATTTAGATAATTTCAAATTGAAAATATTCTAAAAAATTTGTACCAAATAGAAATTGATAATGTAATAAGTTGATATGATGAATTAATTGAAGATTGATAAAAAGCCAACTTGCCTCTTCTGGAACTGCTCGAATACCTCCAAATCCTTTTCGAAAGCAAACAAAAACTTTTCTAGCACCACAACGCAAAGCAGATGTTGCACAATCAAAAGCTGTATCACCAGCACCCAGAACCACTACGTTTCCCTCAAGGTTAGGCAATTTTCTTTTGCATGAGCAAATACCTGTAAATATATTTCAAAGTTACTGTTTCTCTATCATATTATAGCATATTCAAGACAATGTGTTGTTTGATCTTTAAATTTTTTTCTAACACCAGTCATTTTATCAACTAATAATCATCAAATTTATTGAACTTTTCATGTACCGGTACTGTGAGTAAAATTGTTTGATTTGTCTTTTTAATAAATCTATAAAATACACACGTAAGCACATTCGTCCGTTATTTATAATCATCAAAGATATGAATGAATTTCGCGAAAATATCGATAGCTTAAGTTTCAGGAGGTACGAAGAGGAGGGAGAGGAAAATTTATCAGTTTAAATAACTTTGAACATTCATTTAAATTAGGTTTTTTTCATTGGGATAAATTGATATGCCCATTGATAAAGCACATTGAATCAGTTTTGTAAGCAAAAAAACAAACGCATATGTTATGTGTAGACTATGCAGAATTATTAAAAATATAATTTCAAACAAATTCATTCACTACACATGACAAGCTTGACAAATTTCTACATGTTTTTACCTATTCTGCTTTAATTCTTTCTAACATGCTTTATTGCCCTCGTCCTTTACTAATCTGACTACAACTTTTCCACCCCCCCCCTCCCACTAACATCGTCACAATAAGCTGAGTGTGACGTTGATGGTCATATGAAATTCTAGCACCTATATCTTGTGCCTTATAGCTGAGTTTATAACTTTACAAGGATAGGAGTTGGTAAAGTTATTTTTCTATAAAGGCTATATAAGAAAAGCGCTCAATGCGCTTTTCAGGTTATTGATTAAAAGTACCAAGCAAAATAAGAAATCATGTGGAAATTTATTGAACTTTTCATGTACTGTGAGTAAATGTGTTTGGTTTGTCTATTCAATAAATCTATAAAATATTCACGTAAGAGCATTCGTCCCTTATTTATAATCATCAAAGATATGAATGCATTTCGGAAAAATATCGATAGCTTAGAGTTTCAGGAGGTACCAAGACCACAAAGATGAGGGAGAGGAAAATGGACCCAAGAGGAGAAAGCATGAAAAAATCATGGGCCAGGAAATTGATCCAACGTGCTCGTTAATTCGAATAATAATAAGAGACCAGTTCAACAATTTTTGCTAATCAAGTAGGCCTACTGTATTTTCAAATTGGACCGAGGAAATGAAGATTTCCCATCAGAAACTCAACATTTGCATTGCTTATAGGATAGGGTAGGCCCCATTTCACAATACAGAGCACTTAACAAACGACATGAAAATCGAAATTAGAATAGGGTAGGTCTATCTAATGAGAAAAACCACAGGAAGAATAGCAAATAGTAATGAATTTCAAAGATGGAACAGTAAATCGTACCTGTTTTACTGGCTAAAGCTACCTTTGGTAAGAATGTTTTGGAAGTGTAAAATCCCATCTCCTCAGTCAGATGAGAAAATGAAGGACTTATTTTCGCCTCTGGTAAACCAATTCCCAGGAATATGGCTTCGTAGCCGTGAGATTTTAGTCCCTGAAAAATAATGGAGATTATTGAAAAACTATCATTTTAATAGGCTACTTGAAATTTTTCAATGGGAGTTTGCTACACAGGTCAGGTTTCTTACTCTCATAGAAAAAATATATGTCAAAAATCAGCATTCACAAATTGCAAAGAGTTGTTTTCATCCATTCAATCCACAAAGAAGGCCTCCTGTGAATTGAAATTCCCCTACAAAATAACTTTTAGTTCTCTTAGCTCCTTAGCATAACTGCATAATCATGTTTCTTGAATGGAAAATTATTAATACGGTAGCAATATATTAGCTGTTAAATATTGAACTTATGTAATCTAACTCGTAATAATCTAATTTTGTCTACCAGAGTCTGGAAGTAAGACACATCAACCAGGAGATTTTTAAATACAAAAAAAGAAACTATAACAAACTGATAAATAATTTATAACATGAAAAATGAGAGTGTTGTTTCCTGAAAATGTAATTTTCAATCCTTCTTAACTTTAAAAGTGAAAAAAATGTCAAATAAAAATTGCGTAGATTGAAAAACATTGAATGAGCTTACACAATACGGTTGATTATGAGTAAATACCGTAAAGTATTAAAAATATGAATTGTTGTACAAATTTTTTAGTTTAATCAAACCCTGTTTTTATAGCGTTATCTTCTCATAAATTTTAGCCTTTATTTTAAGCCGTAACAGGAAAGTCTATGAAAAGACACTAATGATTTCAAGTTTGTCTATCCATTATCTTTTAGTTATAAACTGGGCTACTGCCTGTCATAATTTCATGAAGAGATATTAAAGAAAGCATGATTTCAATAATATTATTTTTTATTATTAATTAAATTATTTACCTCAATGGTTATGTCGCTTGAAGATAAGGCTCTATTGTATTCTATTTTCACTCCTAGATCTCTCACAAGTTCCACCTCAAAATTGACAACATTGTATGGGAGACGGTATTGCGGAATCTCAGTAGAACTGAAAATTTGAGACCAGTCGATAAAAGCAAAACATAATTCGTATTAAAACGATAGTAACAAAGAAATAATATTGCATGATTTATCGGATATCTCGAAATTTGTTAGACTGTTGGTGGGAAAGTAAAAGTTTTCAAAAATTTCCACCAATAGTCTAGGATTTATAAGTATAGTTGGAATACAGCAGCTTTGATAAACTATACGTTTTTCACATTAAAGCCTGTTCCAGGCCAAATACAATAAATTTTGAAAATCTTATTAATTTGTACTTGCAATGTAAATATTTAATGGGTTGAGTGAAGTTTTTAATTAGCCTACCGTATTACTTATAAGTTTTAATTAAGATATAATTTATAAGGTAAGTTTATATTAAGATTTAATTTGCCTACCGTATTCCTTATAAGTTGTAGACTACCGTACAGTAGAAATTCTCCCTTCTAGAATTCTAGTGAGGTATTCTAATTCTACCTTACATTCATTTTTTTGAGTTGGCTGTATAAAAATGGTTTGAAGAATTATTGTAATTCTGGATTTGGTACTATTAAGATACTATTAGTTCTTATGCAGGAAAAGTGAAGGCATTGTGATGAGTTCATGATGAGAGCCTACTTTTGATTTGAAATAAGCATTTTGGAGAAATCTCTAAATCATGACCTGAATATTGCATTCGCCAGATATATTGGTATCAGTCTAGATTATGAAATAAACTTTACCTGAGACCACCACTGAAGTCTGTTTTCTCGAATATAGTTACGTCATTGTAGCCCAATCTACCTAGGAAGGTAGCACATGACAATGAGGCTGGACCACAACCGATTAATGCAATTTTTGAATCTGCTTGTTTTAGTTCAGAAGATTCTGGGGGTCTGACCTGAGGAATTCGCATTTTCTTGAAAATCTGTAACAGCAATGAGAAAAAAATCAGCACCAAAGAAATACTCATACAGAAAATTAAAAAAAGATTTTCAACTAAATACAGCACTATTTGACATTTATCTGGAGGATCGATGCTGATTAGGAGCGATTACTTTGACTAAATACGAGTAGCAAGCACATCGTTTAAAACCCATTTAAGCCCAGTAATGCGTTTTTGCAACTTTTGTATCAAGTAAAGAAAACTTGTTAGAGGACTTGCATATGAAAAGTCCTGGACGTAAATCAGAGTGTGCAGTCAGCCAGGACTGAAGGATTAAATTAGGCGATGGTCAAGCCGGCAAGTGAATGGTAAATAGACTATAAGGTGGCAGCTACATAAAGGTGAATAATTGGCTATTGAAATTCCTCAATTCATTATAAGAATATAGAACAGTTTGTCAAAGGACAAAGTATAATTATTAGAGTTGACAAGCCTTGTAAAATTCTACAATTGAAAATGCTTGCCAATTTATCCATATTTATGTGCCATCTTTTCATCCATGACATGGGTTCGGGGAAATAGTCTATAAATGAATTTTAATTATAATTGATACAATTAGACTCATATTATTCACAACTCCATTTCTGTTGCTATTGGAGAATGCTCTAATAATTGACTTGAAGTATGCGAATCATACAAGATGCACAGAATTAAGATAAGAATCTCCCATTGAAATATAAACTATGGTACCTTATCACTAAAAATGGCCACTAACATATAAATATATGAACAGAATGACTGATTCTAAACATCCTTAACTGTTTGGCGAAGTCTGGGTGAACCGCTGGTTTATAAGATATTTTGGTCTGATGGTTGCTTTGCTCTATTTTATGAACATCTTTTAGAAAATGCTATAAGTAAACTGAATTGATGAATGCATTTATTTCCACTACGAAGCCATTCATATAATCAGTTTAATCATGTGTTGTAAACTACTTCTATTGTTTTTGTACCACTATGGGCCTTATCAGACCCAGTAGAATTGTAAAATTGTAATAAAAAATAAAATATCATTGAAAAAAAAAAATGTAACTACACCAACTAATGAAATATTATGGAAAAATGTTACCTCTGTCGCGAAGTGCTGTAGTCCTCCAATATTGATTGGTCCTTCTTCAGTGGCGAACAGATTACATCCGCCCACGCATAAGTCACTAGTAGGACATACCATGCCACACGTTAAACCAAGTGGATTGTCCGACAAAATCATTTTAGCTGCGCCATAATAGTTCTGCAAAGTATAAAAACATTAGTCATAAATTAATTAATTACTCTCCTATCAACATTTAAAAGGAATATTAAGGTAATACGGCATGAAATGTACAGATTGTGAAAATACATGTAACAATGCCTGATTTAAAAAAATGCTATAAGTGAATGCTGTTTTAAATAGTCATCAAACAAAAAGTCATAGTAATTTCTGATGAAAACCATGAGCTCCTGACAATAGAGTATTGTCACAATATTGGTCTGAAATTCAGACAAAAACTGAGCAAAGACAATATGAAATTGTCTCATGTTCTATCTATACTATCTATAATTTTTTTCTTTTTCTTTAGCAATAAGATATTTTGCAACTTCTATTCGTTTTGTTAAAATAAAGTTTTGTTTCAATAGGCTTAAGCCTTGAAACTATTGTCAATGTCAAATAAATGATAAAAAAAAATAATAAAAAATATACAAGAATAGCATACTCCAATAAATCATAATATTATGGATTTCTAGTGATAACAGTTATGCATAGCTTTATTGGAAGATGAAAAATCTTGCCAATTTTATTCACAATAATCTATATATTTTAACAATAACGAAATTCATAACATTACTCAAATATTGGTTTGTATTTCTAAACCAAAAATAGTTACATTAAGACTACTATTTTAATTTGATGGTTTTTCTTGTCAGTAAAGGGTTTCATATTTGAATGTAAAGCTTTCCCAAGCCCCATCAATCTTATTGCTATTAGACAATACTGAAGTTTCAGTATTGGTATGAAATACCTAGATACAGTTTTGACTCAACTGAAGGTAATGCAATAACTATCAAAACTCAGTTTTAGTAAAACTTAGATTGATCATTTGGATTGTCGATCATTAATGATGGAAATGTTCCACAACATCTCTAATAATAACATTGTCGATCAAATCTGATATAGACAAAACTAAACTCTCTGTCGACAAAAATCCCAGCATTGAAGAATAAGGGATAGGAGGAGGAGGAAGATGGCTGAGTCGAAGAAGAAAGAGGAGAGGAACATGGAGAAAAATGGGAAGATGGATAAGAGAATATAAACTATTAAATTTAATTTGTAGAAACGTTTTGTCATTCTCTAGATATCCCGATTGAATTGAATCGGTCAGCCTGCTAGTATTACAATAATTTGGTTTGCAAAACTGATCAAACTGTAATTTTTCCAAAATGCTCTTGAACAAAATTTTAAAATAGGAATTTCAAAAATTTATTGTGAACTCACCCTATGTGATATACATGTTATGAAACTTTTAATGTCCAACTGAGTAGGACAAGACTTCTGACAAGGAGCATCAGCGCACTTCAAGCATCGAGCAGCTTCCTTAAGCGCTCCTCTCTCACTGAGGGTGGTATGCTTTATGTCGTCAAAGTTATTCTTCAGCGAGCAAATACTCTGAAATAGTAAATTTGTATTAGCACAAAAATGATTTATTCCTGTTTTCTACAGAAGATAATACATGTGGAACAAACTCAAAATTAATCTGATTTCACTGTTGTTCAACACACAAAGTTGAGTAAACAATTCTTGGATTTGAGTTAAATGTACAGTATTTTGGGCCACCTTATGCAGTAAAATTTGATGTAGGCCAATATAGCCCAGTCATAAAGGTTTTATATTGCAAGTAATTAGTGAAAAGCTTAAACCAACTTTTTACTTTTATTATAAGAGGAGAGAAATTTCAGCATTACTTTTCCATGTGCTTTTGTAGACTAACTTCATTTAAACAACCGTCTGGCAGACGCAGTGACTGCTGATGCAGTCAGTGACCCTGACTGACTGCTACTCCGGCTGTCACGGTTCCGATTCCCGTTTCACAGCCTGGCTCAATATGTGATGTACTTTTATAGACATTTAACTCAAATAGCATTATTTATTTTTTATTCACCTCGATATCCTAGCATCAAAAACATCATTTGTGAGCATCAACAAAAGAATTGTGACTGCACATTACTTATGCATAGCATACCAATAAATGCAACTTGACGTTGAACATTGCTGATAAGATAGTCTTAATAGTGGATGCGTGCTGCACATCTATAGGCATTCAACTCACATTGCATTTTTTATTGCTGTTTCTTTTCCACTTGAATTTCTCTTCCTTAGTTTCTGCAGTTGGCTTCACTGTTGCATAAGAAGATATTTTCGGATTCAACAACAAGAGACTCTGGAAAAAATCATTATTCTCACAATATTCATTCAATAATAAATTGGATTAGAAAAGAAAAATAATAGCAATAAGTTAGGCCACGCCTAAATAAAACTTATTAAAAATATAAATGATTAAGTAACTTCTATTAGGTACTTTTAATTCACTTTTAATCATCAAAACTTTTATTTAAAATATGATCATTACAAATTTAATACTGTAACACAGACATTCAAGAAAACTGAGCAAGACATTATGAAACAAAAACAACTGTTTTCATTTTCTATTCAAAGTCATCTCAACAATACAGAGTGTTTAGCATAAAGTTACCAATAGTTTATGGGCTTATTGCATTCACTAAAGTAATGAAAAAAGTTCATAAAAATATAGATCTGGAAATTCATTGTTACAGTGTTAAAGATGGTGAAAGATAGAACTAGGGCCATTAATTTACTCATTTAGAAATTTGAAATGCCTTCATTATACTTGTATTTTTCAGGTTCTATTGCTGAAAAATCGAATAAAACAAGTTAGATGTCTGTAACTAGAGAAATACTCAAAATATGCAAAACTGTCCAAAAAAACGTTATTACACATTTGAAGTGTGTTTGATTCCTGCTAGATTGCTCTGGTAGTGTTGTGGACTGTATCGATAATTATTGTAACTAACCTGAAACAAAAGGCAGGAAGACAGCGACAGATTCTCAAAGTTCTGGCCGTTCTAGTTGTCTCTGGACCTAGGAATACCCACTAATTTCGACTGGCCAGCTCTAACAAATAAGGGTTACTTGGCTTACTTACTAAAATTGATGTTTTGGGGAAGCAGGCAGCATGGGCAAGGCATTGACTTCTTATTTTAAGTTTAGATTACGTGGTTCTTTGCATGTTATCACTGTACTGTGGGTACATTTACATCTTTTATCAAGTGATGAAATTTAAGTGGATTTTAGAGCACTTAAAATAAGAAACATGGTTATTATTTCAAAATAAAACACATTGCAAATACATTTGCACAAGCATATTTCAATGTTTCTATAAACACAACTGAACTACAACATAGATGAAGAGAAAGTTCAGTTTTGTGAGTACTGCCAACTTGTGAAAATTACACTAACAATCTGCCTCAATTTTTGTGTTTACCCAACATTTTAAAAAACAATTTAAATTCATCATAACTCTAACTTTTGGTAAGAATGTATGCAATTTGCAAATTAGCAGGCAAGTGCACTTCACTTCAATTTTTCTGTCACAGATAAGACATATTACAAAGTTAATTTGATGTCACATGTTACAGTTTCTTTTTCTCCCATTTTTAAAGATTTTTAATGCATCCTTGATTGCCTTCGTAGGTAATTAGTGTTCCAGGATTACAGCTAATTTCTTTCAGTAGAGACATCAGCTTCTGTAGATGATGATGCCATTATTGTCTGTTTCTTTGAAGACCATGGTACAGTGCCACCACAGATTTGGTTAAAATATCCTGATGTAAACTTACTTGAAGAATCATTTGCCCAGTCAGAATATGCATGTGCACATAGAACAGTATTCTGACTTTTTGGAAAGAAAAGTCAAGAATAACATGATATGTGAAAATTGTGTTAGTTCAATTTTCACAGATCATGTAATTCTTGAAAAGTTGGCAGTACTCACAGAACTTTCTCTTTATCTATGTTGTAGTTCAGTTGTGTTTATTGAAACATTGAAATATGTTTGTGTAAATGTATTTGCAATGTGTTTTATGTTGAAATAATAACGAATGAATTGAGCATGTGGCCAAAATCATTGAAAATATTTGTCATAAAACGATTATTGATTCTAGTTAATAATAATGCAATTATTTGAAGGATTTGTCAAATGTTTTGGTCAAATAAGTTCCATGAGCTGGAAAACCGTATTGCGCTATCTAGCATCAAAATGAGCCACTACATTTAGCTTTTCACTACTAAAAATTTATTTTTGTAACTAACAACCATTTCCTGAAATGCTTCCAATTGCATCATTTTTTGTAGTGCAGCTGTAGCTTTGCTGACTGCTATGTTGTCACGCTATGGCCTTGGGTTTGATTCCATTTTAGTTGACTTTTCTTTTGCTCACAAATTTAAATTCTAGGAAATATATTTTTATTTTTAAAGGTAAATTGAGTTGAAATAATTTCATTTCCTATAATTTTTCCTCATAATATGTCCTGCATTCTGTTTATAAGAAACAAATATTGCTTATAAATTTATCAGATTAATATAGAAAAATAAATCTAGGTACTTGGAAGTACAATTCACTTGAATCTAATAAATTTTGTTGCTTGACTTGAAATTAATAATTAAGCTTCACTTGAATAGAAGAAATTGTTGAAAAATAACATCAATAAAATTAATAAATCAATAATTTAATTCAAATAGAGCGTTTCTATCATTGTTAAATATTTCAAATTCATTTTTTCATTTTTAAAGGCAAATTGAGTTAAAATAATTTCATTTCCTATAATTTTTTCCTCATAATCTGTCCTGAATTCTGTTTATAAGAAACAAGTATTGCTTTTAAATGTATGAGATTGATATAGAAAAATAAATCTATACTTGAAGTACAATTCACTTGAATGAATAAATCTAATAAATTTTGCTGCTTGATTTGAAATTAATAATTAAGCTTCACTTGAATAGAAGAAATTGTTGAAAAATAACATAAATAAAATTAATAAATCAACTCAATAGAATATTCAATTTAATTCAAATAGAGCGTTTCTATCATTGTTAAATATTTCAAATTCAAGTCATGTGGGAGTTGAAATGGGATTCTATAGAAAATTATGTTTCTCTATTAATTTGAATAAAAAATAATCAATAACATAACATCAGCACTAATAAAGTTAATAAATTAAAAATAAAGTTGATTGAACTGAAATTAAAATGCAGTTTAATTGATAAAATTGGAGAATCTAATAAACTTTAATTTGAGATTTAGCTCATTTTACAATAGTTTGGGCTTAAACGGGGATTTTTCAGAAATCATTTTTCTTTTCAGTGAATTTTACAGTGAAATTGTGATAGTCTGGACTAATAATTAAATTACTAAATTAAGTCTACTAAAAACTCCAGCTTGCTATTCATTTATTTTTTAATAAAAAAAAATAATAATAATAATTAATAAGTATTTAAAATCAATATAAAACAAAATGGAGGAAAAATGAATATATTGTATGGAGGTTAAAATAAAATAAAATAATAATAATAATAATGTTAGAAATAGGAATAGAGAAAAATGAATAGCTATCGTGCTTAAGGAATTTAATTTTAATAAATTTGTCTGACCCAGCTATAAAATTAATTGGCAAAGCGCAATCACGCGCAGTAATCAAGGATGATGATGATAAGATAATTACACCTACAAATGCCTCTGTTGGAAGACTTTGAGTAAGTAGAAAGATTATTATTAGCATTCATTACTTCCTCAACTTCAGAGCAAAGCCTGGCTTTTTCTAGTTAGCCCATATATGTAACAAAGCATGGCTTGCAAGACCAAATTTTTGCGTATTTTGTTTAATAAGCTTGTGTTTATATTAGCTACTTTTCCTACCAAAAGAATACTCCAAAACCGTTGTGGTTGACCTGCCTAGAACGCTTTATAATTAATTGAACTCGCATGATTTAGTCGAGTAGCAATCACAAATTTTACGAATGTAATTTCTATTGTTTTAGTTGAATCTCTGAACAAGATATGTGCTTCTAGTATTCGTCTTCATTTGATTTTTTGTTAATACATTTTAAATTGTGAAAACCTATTTAAAATTCATTTATTTGTTTTTTCATTCTTACCTCGATATCTGGAAGATCCTTACTCAACAAACGCGTAGTCATTTTCAGAACGGATTAAAAATTTTCATGAATAAAATTGCTCAACGATGTGGTGCGTAGTAGCCAATCAAACACTGATAGCTACAATGCTGTAGGTCACTAGCTTTCATACACATCTGAATTTAATGAACAAGGTCAAGAGATCTGTGACATAATCAACTTTTTTATCTGCTCGCTGTTGATTAAATTACGTTGCTCTCAAGAAAGCGTAGTAGCACTTCCACTATCATCTCTCACTCTTTGTTTGCTCTTTGCTCTTTGTTAAAGGCAGACAATTTTTTTAGGTCTTAGCTAACAGTCTACAGATTGTATTTTGTTTATTATAGATACACATAAATTCATATTGATTTTCATAAATTTAAGTTGCGAAATCATATTTTTAACAACCAAGGTAGGTATAAAAAAATCATTGTGTTGGAGTGGGAAGTGACAGCCACGAGCCGTAGCAGGCTTATTGTATAATATATATTGAAGAAAGGCTCAATTGCTGTGCATTATATGCTATTTTTTTTTTATAGGAATTATGGATGGGAGAGCTTTGGGTCATACAAGAATGTCACCGCTAATCCTGCAGGTACATAAAAAGTTCAATTAGATAAGTTAAGCAACACTCTCCGGGTCCCTCTTTGTAAGGGTGACCGATTGAGCTAGCCAGGTTTTCTGCTGTAAAAATTACTTTCCGGTGGTTCGGAGCACACCTAAAATTGTAGGTTCACTATTTTTCTATTAAAATGGCTCATGCAGCGAGGTGGAACTACCCACCAATAAATGTACTTTTAACTTTTTGTTGTAAATTTAACGACTTGCAGTCAGTTTTATATTGTGAATATATAATAAATGTACTCACATTCGGCAAGTCGTTGAATTTACAACAAAAAGTTAATATTAACAACGCAGATCGTTATGGAATTTACTTTTACTGTCTTGGAATAAATCTGAGAATTAAGGAACATGTTCAGTGAATTTCAGTTCAATAAAATATTCAGAGCGTCTTTAGTTAACGAAATTTTATTGTTTTTACTCAACATGAATAGCATATAGATGCTTTCCTTTTATCACATGGTAGCTTTGAAATAAATACTGTCTGAATAATCAGAATTCAGTTGACTAAAATATTATAATGACGATCATCTTCAGAAATAAGAGTAACTTGTGGATTACTGTTGACTTGTTCATCAGGATAAAAGCAGATGAAGCCATCTGTTCCAAATGCGGATGGCCTTATCACCTTCAATGTCACTCCCAAAGCATCACCAAGCAGGAACATTTCAACCTGTCAATCAGTCAACATTAATTTGTGAGTTGAAAAGTGAATTAGTAAATTGATTTTCATACAAAGTAATCAATTTTGTCCCAATTTTGATTATCAGGATGACATAAGAATGTCTGTTTGTTAGTCTGGCTTGTCAAAGTGCAGAAATATTTGTAATATGAAAATTCAGAAAATATTTAAATATTTTTAAAACAAGAATATAGTGAATAATGTGAAGATATTTTTTGATAAGGTTCCATCTTTTGAGCACAAGTAAATTAAACTATGAAAAAACACTTTGATGTAAAAAAACTTTGATGAGGTGACAATTGTTCCACCCTGTTGTTAGAGCATCATCAGGCACTGCTGGTACCTGACAGTGTCAAGGTATGAGTTCTCATAATAGGTTGAACAGCTCTGGCAATGTGGACTGTATCAATCGATAGGGTGACTGCACCAGTAGAAGGCACTTTAACAAAAATTTCTGCTTTGATTTGGCATTAAAGTATTATTTTTCATGAAATTTTAAACTTTCTATTTTTGTTATATTTGTCAAAACTTTCTTTGGCTAGTTCACTTGATATTTGATAAGCTGTGAATCATAGTTAATTTTCAAATATTTTTATTTGATGTTATGTTTTTTCACCAATAGTAAGCACTTCAACTCTAGTAGTAGGCAGGGAAATGTACCAAAAGTAGGCATATGTATCATGAACAGAATTTTATTCATTATGCTGAGGTTGAAGTTTATTCATTTCGAAATCACATTACAATAGTTCAAAAATATGTGATTCATCTCATAGATAATATGATAATAGTCTAATAAACAATAATATAATCAATTTATTAAATAGAAAATGTAATGATAACATCATTCCAAAACCATGGCCTAATAAAAATTCAAATTATGGAAGCTTCCAAGTATGATTATGCAAAGAAATTCAAACTGTCTATCCTAATACAAAAATTTAAAATATAAAATGATATCATAATTGTTCAGTTCACCTACAGATTACCAATATTTATTGTTGGTTTATGAATTCTAAAGAATTTGGAGACTTCAGAATTGAAATGAATTGATGAATCCTCCTGACTGATATCAGACTATAATAAGAAAAACGTCAGTGGAAAAATAAGCTTACTAACTAAACAATAACTAAACAATAAGCTAACATTCATTAAACTTCACAACAAATTTTAAGTAGATACTTGCTCTACATAGTCAAAGTCTAAGTAGCCTACAAGTAATTAGTCTACTTCCAAGCTATAAGGAAATTTAAGTCTCCCTTCACCAAAAATGTCAGGTTTTGGAAGTTTGGTTAAAATTAATTCTTGACGCACATTAAACTCTGTTTTACCATATTCAAACACATCCTTCATTCTATTACAGTTCAGCAAGGGGATCACTGTAGCTGTAGACTCATCACTATTGTTACTTATAATTTCACATGCGGTTCTTATAATTTTAGTTTTTCGCTGAATTTGAACAATTGCGAAATTTGAATGCAAGTCTTCTATTATTACATTGCTGTTATTGTCAACTGGCTCATCAATTTTAATCTCGTTGGTTTGTGAAGCAAGTGGTGAATTCTCTGGAATAACAATGAAACCTATATCAGCATCATTATCAAACACTCCTAATGATAGTTCTTTCAGCTCATTTTGAGCATTGTAGTTATCACATATTATTTCATCCAATTGTTTCTCGAGTTCTTCAATATCTTGTTCTCCATTTTCATCCATCATCAAGGGTTTTTGATCCACCTGATTCTCAAGCTCCTCATTCTCTGTAATTTGATTGATAATAAATGAGTCAAAAATTTCATTCCCATCAGTGCTTTGTACATTAGGCTCCTCAAATGGAGATGAATTTTTATCACTCAGTTCCTCCACATCAGTTGGTTCCCAATCTTCTTCTTCATCGTCTTCTGAGGATAAAGATATGTGCTTCCTCCTTCTCTTTTCTGTTGGTTTAGGCCTATTCTTCATCTGAATTTTTCGTTTGGCTGGTTTCCTAGTCTGTCCTTTTTTCTTTTTCCTCTCTTCTTCTTTTTCCTTTTTCAGCTCCTCTTTTTCTCTTTTTTTTCGCTCACGCTCCAATGCTCTCTCTCTCTTTTTATCCTCTTCATCCTTCTTCTTTTCTTCCTTTTTTTTAATAAACAATCTGTATTCATCTGAAGAGACAACACTGGGTATCCGTTCTCTTTGTTGTTTCTTATTCTTGTTCTTTGTTTCTTCTACTGGCCAAATAAGAGACTTCTTGAATGGACTAGGCAGTAAGTTTGCTGCTGTAACTATCCCATTTGAAATCCCATTTTGGGATTCATTGTGTCCAACTGAATCATCCATTCCACTGATAGAGAAGCTTTCATCTGAAGTTTTTGTTTTAGAAACTGGAAGATCTGTATTGAGGTCAGGTTGAACTGAAGAATCATTTAGTTCATTTGTAGTTGCAGTGCTGCTGACATAAATGGTTTTCTCTTGCTCCATTACAGGTGTTTCAATTCCAGTACGATTTTTGGCTATTGCAGTTGTCATATTCCTCCAAAAATTGAAAAGTGATGTATCCTCTGTTGGTCCACTCCAATTCTCCTCCTTTTTGAAAGATGAAAGTTTTTCTGCCCCAATATGCTGTTCAAGAACTGAAAGTGCAATTTCTGTATTCCTTAAATCGATTTGATTTTTTGTTGTTGAAGGATCTTGTATTTTAGTTTCAAAATACGATACAGCATCAATGTTCCAGGGTACAAGCCCACACTTTCTGAATCCATTGCTTACCATGGGCACAGTAATATTTTCGTCCAAAACAAGTTTCAAAAGAGGAGAGAAATGTTCTTTTTTGATCGTAGGGTTTTCAATATTTTTCACTCTCCACTCATGAGTTCGTACTTTCCATGCTTCTTTCAACCCACGAAATACTGCAACATCCATTGGCTGCATGAAATGCGTAGTATTTGGAGGAAGAGCAATAAGAATGATCCCATTTTGCTCACAGAATTCACTCAACTGGAGGGTCAAATGGGAAGTATGTCCATCCACAAATAATATCACTGGCAAGGTGATTTGTTCTTTGATGAGCCATGGGTGAAAGATATTTGTGATGTATTCAAAGAACGTTGCTCTTGTCATCCACCCACTCTCAGTTTTTCCCAAACCCCAACCAGAAGGCACACTTTCAACAATAGCATTTGGGACACGTTCATATTTGAACACCACCATGGGAGGAGCCAGCAAACCAGATGCACTCACTGTTATAAGAACTGTCAGGCATTCCTTGTCATCTGAATTGACTGTCAGATAAACCGATTTTGCCCCTTTTGGTGCCAGGACTCGATTTCCTTTGGGATTTAGGAAAAATGCTGACTCATCTCCATTGAACACACGATTTGAGTCATTTAATATTTCAAAATATGTTTTCTCTTTCAAAAAACTTTCCACTTCACTAAACCACTTTGTAATGAAATGTTTTGTTACATTTGCTCTGCTCATGGTGAGATTCTCAGAGATTCTATTTGTGATTGTAGGATGCCTCTGCATAAATAATTTAAACCACTTCCTACCAGGCTTACCATCTTTGAAAGGATTTTCTCCACCCAACTTTTTAATTAAATGCTGAACACTCTCAATGAGTTGTGCTGTGGTGATAGGAAATCCTCTTGCAGCTATTGTCTTTATCCACAGTACCAGCACTCCTTCTTCTTCTTTGTTCAATGTACTTTGAGGCCCCATTCTCCGAGTTAAGGGAGTCTTACCCTTCACCTTATAGTCCAGTGTCTGACGAGGGACATTATGATGCTTTGCAGCTGTTGATGTAGGCATTCCTCTTCGGACATCTTCAACTGCAGCCAGCAATGCTTCCTGCATGTATGCCCACATTTTCCCCTTTACAGGAGGCATGGTGTTAGGTCTGTAAATAATAGAAATAATTGTTCAGTTATCATTTAGATGAATATAAGAATCTGAGAAGAAACTAACTAGGCCTATTTACATAACACATGGTGATTAATTTTGGATTATCTTCACTTGGATAGCGTGGAAACCTTTGGCAGAAATCAAAATTTGAACATAACCTGACTATTTGGACTATTTATTATGTGCTAAATCCAGGAACTGAAGAAGTTTTGGGCAATTGCCTGTTTTTTCTTTCCTAATTACAGTATTTGTATCAACTTGAATAAATAAATAAATGAATAATATAGCACAGTACATTAGCTAAGATACTGTAAAAAGTTCATGTTCCAGTAGTAGGCACCATCATGATCCAGAAGTAGTCACCCCTGCCTACTACTGGAACTACTTAATTTCTGAATAAAATTCGATAACCAGTCTATTCCAAATTAAAAACTGATGAAAAATATGTGTTTAATACAATAGTATACATTTTTCCAGTAGTAGGCACTTGTGCCTACTACTAGAAAATCTTACAATTTGATGACCCTGTAGTAGGCATGCAATATATTTGGCAATTTTAATATTAAAATGTTATCTGGCATTTTCTATCATTAAAATAGTATGTAAAATATGCTATTGAGTTGAAAAAGTACAGAAAAAGAAACAAACTCAAGTATAAAAAATAAATAATTGGACTCACCTTCTTAGCAAATCAGTTAGTGACCATGTGCTTCCAGACAGGATACTGCTACAATGAGCATAACCTAAAAACTGCTTCCCAGATCATGGTGAAAATTTCTCAACATATGCTGAATATATTAGGGTTTTGAATGGCGGTAAATTTGAATCAATCAGCTGTTTGAAATTCTTGTTTTATAGACTTATTATCTGGAATGCCTACTACTGGGCGAGTGCCTACTAATGGTGCATTCACCCTAGTACCTAAAGCTCAGGAAGAAGGATGAATTTTAGATGCTCTTGAAGTGCATGGTTTCAGGACCTAAGAATAACCACTAATTGAACTGGCCAGTACTTGCAATTAGGGTTACCTGGTTTACATTAAGAGATTGGTTGAAAGCAAGAAGCAGGAAAACAATGTAATGAGACAGCCAAGAGTTACATCACAAAATCACAGGCACACTCATATGACACAATTCCTCATGGAAATGGGTACACAATTATAAAATCAGCTAAAATTCTGAATATTCAAATAAACTGACATGACACAACACAAAATGTTTAAAAACAATATTGGGCAGTCATGCCAACATACCAAACATGATTGAACAGATATAGGCATTTGAATGCAACTGACTAGTTCCTTGCAAATCACACTGAGCTACAAGATGGCACCACAGGTGGCAGTGGCGAAATTGACCCTAGCACACAAGCATTCTCCCCTCATAAAAGAGATGAACTCAGAGGCAGAGCAGGAGAACATATATCAATCAATAATTGGGCCAAGGTGGTTGATGGCATGTAAATAAGTGCTATGTGGAGTCTGTGCCTCAACAAGACAGACAATGCTATTCTGTCTGAGGAAGGACTCTACAATCAAACCAACTGGCCACTGCAGGGGAGACATGCTGAGAGTTTTTATAAGAATGAGGTCTCTGAGTGTATAACTGGAGTGATTCCATGTAGTGTGACTTGCTAACTAATGAAGATATTCAGCTGACTATTAGAACCAGAAATGCTTGGACATCTGTTGCAGGCAAGTCCATTGGCATGGCAGTAGCATGTTAAAATTATCCCATTTTTGAGGCTGCATCAGTAGAGATCCTCCTATGAGAAAGTGTCCTGGAGTGAGTACTTGTGCAGCTTTCAAAGGATCAGGCAACAAAACTGTGAGAAGGTGACTGTTTACAATTGCTTGAATGAGACAAAAGAGTGTGAGATACTCCTTGATAGTGGAGATGTAATTGGTGATATGTTTCATTAAAGCTTTGGCAGACTTGATGATTGCCTCCAGTAGACCAGCAAAATTTTCAGCAAATGGTGGACTGAAATACCAGGCGATATGGTGATGGGAAGATGGTTTGCAGTTGATTGGTAGAATCAGCAAGTAATTCATACACTTCATAGATTTGGTGGACAGCACTTCAAGAATTGCAGCTGTTATCAATGTAAACATCAGATGGAAGACCATGGCAGGTGATAAAACATTGAAAAGTAGCAAGAAAAGTATCTATAATTAGATCAGATACAAGCTACAAATGTATGGCCTTTGTAGCAAAGAATACAAAAAATATAGATAGGTAGTTCTTCAGATGAACTTTCAAATACAGAGAGGTTGACCAATAGAAGAAGGGTCTAGCAAAATAGAAGCAAACAATTGAGAATAGATAACCAGGCAAAGTCCTTGAATTGGGCAAAGGTGCCACAATAGGTTGCACCATATCTTTACAGAAGTGTCATATCTGTCAGTTGTAAATAACTTTGTTTACAAGTGTGCATGCAGGCAGAATCCAGAAATTTGAGGTGATAGCTGCATGAATGGCATAATAGCCAAAATGTAGCATATAAACATACATATTGTGAATTCGAAATTTCATGGGAAGAAGCAATGGATGTTTGATGTCAGCAGATAGCAATGAGTACTCAAATTGACCTCCAACACAAACCAAATCATGTGCATCTTTGAACAGTGGCAGTCATTTCAATTCAGTTATTTTTAAAGATGAAAAGTGTTGCTCTTGAACAATAGCAACACATGCATGTAGGGCAAGACAACGTTTTTTGATATTGGAAGCAGGTGAAGGAGGCTGCCATACTTCCTCTTTAAAGGTTGCAAGAAATGGATTGGCAAATGCACCATAGTGATGGAATTGATTAACAAATGAAAGAACTAGGCAGAACAATCAGGTGAGTCAAGGCAAATGAGAGAAATGATTGATGGCAGAAGCCAAATAAACATCATGAGCATTGACATCAACAGCAAGTACATTAGTGGTCACAGGTTTCAATTCACTGGAGGGTTCAGATGCATTGTATAGCAAAACTAGAAAATTGACAATGATAGTGTAAAACAAAAGTGTAACATTCCACCACTGATAACAGAAAATGATTGTATGTAGCACAGGCCACATGAAGCTATTTCAGCAGCACTGTCTTGAGATGAGACATGTTTCCAATTTTCTATGGAGGTATCCTTCAAAATCTTGGATATACAATTTGCAATTAAGATTTTCAGGAGATGTGGTGTAATGAGAAGCCAGTCTAATACAATCTTAGCATCAGTGTACAATAAAGTCTAAGTAACTTCAAAAATTTTAAATGATGAGAACACAATGTTAAAAGTAGCTAGTCCAAACATTACAGTCCAACTGTGCTTCAGCAGGCCCAGCTGGCTGAGCCAAATTATAGAATTACTGGAACTTCTGGAATTTGAGACAACAAATAATATCATGAAAACTTAAATATAAAGTTTACCAACAACTATTCAGTAATCTTTCATCAAAACAGTTGTTTGGTGATATCACAGAAAATTGAATATGTCTCATCTGAGGTTTTATGTTGGTAGGCTGCATGTTGGTTACTAGCTCAAAGGTGGATACACTGGCCAAGATAACATTGTAATTTTGTGCTGGCGGCTACACTGTCAGCAAGTAGCAAAAAAAAGTTGACCAGCTCTCAACCTTTTTTGTAGACAGTATAGTGAGTGACAAGGGCATAGCCAGGGTTCCCTCCAGGGGGGGGGGGGGGGGGTAAAGGCCAAAATTAGGTGCGTGAGCTTTTTCAAGAAGAATTCTGAATAGAAGCCTACTTGGCAAAGATAAATGAGAACATTAGAACTATTTAAAATGCCAGTACTTGCCAAAATATACTTTACATATTACTTTACATTAAAGCAGTTTATTTCGTACAAAAATGTTTCGAATGCTGAAAAGTTTCCATTGTGAACAAAATGATACCTTGGTTTTGAAAATTCGTTCATGAAAAATTGATATATAGCAATAAAACTGCTATTTCCTAGCCAATTAAAAATTTTTATTAACAATCATTAGAGGTCTCAAAAGCCCATCAAAAGTTTCTCAGTCATATTTCTGCCAAACGCTAATTAGTGGGTTAATATAATTAGACAAACTTTCAAGTATTTCAAGGAACATAAATTTGAAAATTTGAAAAATCCATGTTGTAGTTCTTTATAAAATTTACCTTCACCTATAAAATGGTTGAGATATCTTAATAAATGACTGAGATATCCAAAAATTAAGTATAAGATGTGATTTCATAGAGTCCTATATTTCTGCATTTCCTATTGTTCTGGATGTTCAAAAAATTATGAGATAAATATATCATATTTCAAAGGATATCCTTAATCTGAAACCTTGGATTCTATACAGCTCAGGTATTTCTCATCAATAAATCTGTTGGAATAGTCAAAATTTCAATATTTTACTTTTTTAATCTAGGAAATAATGTTTTATGATTGAAAACGGAGTAAATTGCGACCAACGAGTGTAGGGTACACTTACATGGAACTTGTTTGAGTTTGAAGTTAGCTGTTATACTATTGTCTTGTCTCATTTTCGGGGAATTACTGAATAATTAAGAAAGTGAGATCACATTTATATTCTCAGAATTGCTACCGGTATTTTGTCTTGTCAAATTATTATATCCTCAAAATGACATTTTTGTTGTTTTGTCTCCTTGTTTGGATTACCAAATTGGGGATTTGATATTGTCTACATTATGGGAGAAATTATTTGAATATTGAATTTTGATACATTAAATTTTTTAATCAAAGTAGTTAGAATGATTTGATTCTTATTATAAATCAGACATAAAAGGCCAAACAGATATGAGAAGAACGTTAGATTCAGCTATCAATTTGGTATAGCCATCAATATTAGTATAGCTATCAATTATCAAAATTTTCATTCAATTGTTTTGTGGGGAAGATATGGAACAGCAACCATAGTTTCTTTTTCGACTGTAACAGTTATACTGATAGTGTGCGATGAACGTATTATTCAAAATGAAACATATAGCTTTTCTGTAATGCATCATATTAACCTATATGCTAATCCCTGCATGCAGAGCAGTTAGTAATATGGAATGTACCTGACCATAAAGTGTTTGTCTTCTTGCAAAACTGCACACATATCAATTATTATAAGGTAAATCTGTGTAAATAATAATTCATTATAAAGTACACCAAGTGCAAATAACAAATTCATTCTGCCAAGCAAAAAAAATGTATAAACCCAAATGAATGCCAAACAAATTATATTTACTGTATTTAATTGGATATTTATTTATGTAAAATCTATTGACATTCAACATAAATTGAACGCTATTTGATATCAAATAAACGTATGTAAACACCAATTTCATATTCAAATGTCAAAATTTATATTTATTAGATATCTTATTTCAATATTTACATAACATTTAGTGGCATTTGAACGTAAACTAAACATTTATTTGATATCAAAAAACATTTGCGAATATCAGTTTGATATTTAAATGTCAAAAATTTTATATTTTTACATAACATAATTATTTGATGCTATGTGGGATATTAGAAGTACTATTGCCGAAAGGAAATTGTGATGAATTTGCAGTAGAACTGTATCAAAATGTCCAGGACTTCAAGTTGATATCAATTTATTGCGGAATACCATTTTTAAATAACGTTTTAAAATAGCTATTAAATTAAAGTAGCTGTAACTGTCATAACCATTAACTGGAAATAACGCTTTAGCTCATCACTACATTGACCAACAAGTGGATGGTTATTGGGGAAGAAAGAAACAAACAGTGCTGCCAACCTACTACTATTCAATTTAAACTTCACTGCATCTGCAGTAGGCTACAGTATCCCATACTGTAAATTCATAACAATATGCATGCGCACTGGCGACGTCCTCCTCCACACTACTTGACAACCAATGCCATTCTTGTAGTATGCCAACTTTTCTATAATGTCATCCTTCTTCCATTCAGCTTAGCTTTGATTTGTTTATACCCCAAATCAATAACTTGGCTATATTTCTTATAAAGTGATAGGGATCAAGCAGGGATTAATGTATGAGTATGAACCATTTACACTGTATGAGTTATTAAAAAATATTTAACTTTTTCATGCACTGCAAGGTATTATGCAAACAAATGAAATAAAAAACCGACCAAACGATTTTCTAGTTAAAATAATAAGAATAAAAGTGTAAAGCTCAGGCTATAGATTCAATTTTACCATAACCTATTAATAGGGAAGCCTTACCTTCCCAGCATCCTTGTGTGCAGAAATTACATTGATAAACAGTATTAGTACACATGACTTATTCAACTAGAAGATATTTATAAATTCTTATAGCTATATATAACATTATAATTATTGTCTTATAGTGGAGTGAATGAAAAATTCTATTCTTGTTTAAATACTATTGCTATTTGTAAACCTTTTTTCTTGTCAAAGAGAAATCATCTGATATGATTCTTTTCAATCACTCTCAATAATTAATAGCATAGCCACAGTTTAAAACCACACCCCCTTGACCCTTTCCGATCCCATCAACCTGTTGCTTCGTCTACCTTCGGGATCTGTGATGAGTCCACATGTGTTTTCTACCTGAAGGTCTCATTAATCACCATCATCCAGTTCATTACCCACGCACAGGTATCAGACCTATGAGACAAAGCAACAGGTTGATGGGATTGGAAAGGGTTGTCCTATTGTTTGTCAAAATGGAAATATTCCTTCCTTCATCTTTTTTCTATTGTTCTATAATAGTAAGTTGGAAAGTTTAACCAAATTGTTAATTTTGAGCCTTTCTTGTTGGTGTTGACTATAGAGCGCACAACTGTAGTGTAATCAATGTAACTTGCAAGTATTTCAATGTCCTTTCAGGTTCTATGGAATGGATAGGTAGAAGAAAAACAGTGTACTAAAAAAAGTTTGCAAAAAAAAGTTTTATCTACTAATCTATATTTAGAAGGCCGGTACTGAATTGGTATGGCCGGTATTAAACTGATAGAAACTTTCATTTCATCACAAAATTCTTATCTCGAATCAAACCTTGAGCTTTTATTTCTAGTTAAACTTCTCAAACTTCTCACCAACATGATTCTCAGTCAAATATCTCACTGTACAAAGTAGTCTTACTTTTGCCTTACTCATACTGTAGCTGAAATGTATCAAAATTATAGCATAAGTTTGTGATTCTCACTTTGCCAGAAGTAATTATTTACTTCTCCTTTTTAATATCTTATTACGGTAATTTATGATCTATCTCTTAGGAACAAGCATTGTCCTCTGAAAGTTAACAAATATGTGAAAGTGAGTTTGAAGACAATAAAATAAAGAATAAATCAATTAATCAAGAAATCCGACACCACAAATCATTTCTCTTTAAAAAAGTATTATACTCTCAACTCTTCATTTTATTGAGATTTTGCCACTCTGCATGTGTAGTGCCAGTATTCCACATTACTCCAAATTGTGCTCTCTTCAGATGGCAAACCTTTGGGTCCAGTTCTCATACTAGTCACCAACAATGGGCATTCATAGATCTAGGAACAATAGCTGTACTTTTCTGCAACCCCACAACCTGTCCACTACAGGTAGAAAACACATGTGGACCCACCACAGATCCCAAAGCCTGCCTATATATTGTATTTTATACTTATACTTATACTCGAATTATTATTTGTATGAATAAAGTAATCAATCAATCAATCAATCTCCCTCAATTAGGAATCATAAGAGCCAAGCGGGCTTCTCCCTGTCACAGAGAAGACATCTATTAGAGAGAATGGCTGCGTCTGTCTGACCTTGAGGCGACTGCATGATCAATAATACTATAATCCTTTTAATTTATTTATTTATCAATAATTTATCTATTTATTATTCTAATTAATTGATTCGAATTGAGCCATCCTACTTGGGTAAACCGTATTAGTCAATTTCATCCATATCTATGTAAAATAGTAGGACATGTTGAGCCGGTTAAGTGTAAGAATGGCCTCAATGGCCAAGACTTCACCATTTTGTGTAATTCATCTCTCAGATCCAAGTTCTCATTCTCTATTACCTATTTCATCAATAATTTCTTTTACTCAACCATTAAGATAACTTTTCCAAAATCATTGTACAGCACTATAACTATTGGATCTGAGAGTTGCTAATCTTTATAATACTGTAATCATCTATATAAATTGTAAATTCACGCAAATAATGCTAAATTCACGCTCGTTCCTCTCTCATCTGAATTTCTCTCTCCTCTCTTTCTCCATAATCACACATTATTTGAATTAAATCAGTCTACAAGCAGCGCCTCCTACATGTCAGCAACGAGCAACTGTTATTATATGTTAGTCCAAAATACTAATTACCCTCAATCTCTCCTCCCCTTATGGTCCTCCACATAATACTCATGGGCACCCTCTCCTCCTCATATGGTCCTCCACATGGTGCTCATACTCCTACCAGAGTTTTACTCCTCCTCCTCCTCTAACCCTACTTCACACATACCTTGATTAGTTTTTGAGTTTTAAGCCTTCAACTCAAGTACTGCTCTTGCAATGTTGAAATAATGTGGTTGTAGGTGCAACAAACAGGGTAAGGTCGGAACTTTAGTTTTTTCGAGTAAGTACTTTGTATCCTAACATCTTGCCTAAATTTAGATTTCACTAATTTGTAACTATAATGGCTATTTTTTGCATCCATTGTTTAAGAGTAGCCTATCGGCATCTACTGATCCCTATCGCTGGCTGCAGGCTCCCAGGACTCACCTAATAATTTTATTGTAGTAAGGATAATGAGAAATGGACTGTTTGTTTAGTATAAACCTTGTGCTTGGAATAATAACATCATGCTCCCTCCAACTTTATAATGAATGCAACCTACAAGAAACCTTGTCTATATTCTTTTTTATCAAACCTTGCCTGTATTCTTTTCCATCACAGAATAAATAAAGCCTATAGGACTACAAAAGAACTAACATTATGGCGATTTTCTAAGAAAAATAACAAAATTCTGTTAATCCAAAAGTAATTCAACTTACCATTTCAAGGCCTCCAGTATCTCCAACCTTAGCTAGATAATTGTTGAGAAAATCATGGGGAGTCATGCTAGCATCTCTTGAGAAGAGCAGAATAGCATATAGGGGAGAATCTTTCCCAGATACTATTTGATTGTGTAGCATGATTGCTTTGTCCAGCATGAACAATTTTACTGCTTCCATAACAAGCAAGTCGATTTGCTGATTCGAGTTGAGTAGGTGTTGTAACTGGCTTGATCTATTTGATTCTTTTTCACAAGATTCCAGTTTTTCCTAAAAAAAAAAGGTTAATTGGAATAGCTCAGTTGAACCAACGCAATAGAAAAGTCAACATGTTATTATAAGTATTGAGATCACGAAGTATTTTAACCTTCTAGTTGTGAAATGTTGTTGTACATGATGTTCGGCTTTCAAAATTGACTGTTTTAGTGACGACTGGCACAAACGAAATCGATTTACATTGATAAAAGTGACTAAGTTCTATATGAATTCCAAAATAGACAATCAAAAAAGCTTCCAAACCATCAAAAGTGAGTCTATCAGTTTTTTGTGCTAGTCTCTAAAATAGTCGATTTCGATATTCTTAGATATTTGATAATACAAGAAAATTGTAAAATAAAGGTAAGATAACTGATTTTATTTCTGTCTTAACGAGTTGAGGAAGCATCCACAAATAATTGTACTACAGGAGTCCTACACTCCAACATAAATTTCAACTGACTTTTATCTACACCAAATCCTCCTCTACTGCAGGCAAAAAGTACAAAAAGCAAGGGCATATATATGAATGAGAGATTTTCGTAATAATTTATTATATCAATACTAATATATATATGAATGATTAGTGATAAAGGTTATTAATGCTTATAAATAATTTATGTTTAGCCTACTCACACTGATTTATGCAAGCTCCTTGGAGGATGTTCCATATCGAAGCAAGCATGCTTTTTTGACAACTATGTGCTATAATTTTCAACACCAACTTTTGAAATAAGAAATAAATCAATAAAAGTAAATAATGTGAATGACTATGAATAATAACTAATAACTATGCTTATTAATCATTGTATAAACACAGATCAGAAGAGCCATTGGCTTATTTGACTGCCATATTTGCCAGTGCATGTAGCTTTGAATTACACAAGGTGCACTGATGTTTGCAAGCTAGATGTACACCTGATGCTGGAAAGCTAGATGTACACCTTATGTTTGTGAGCTAGATGTACACCTGATGTTTGCAAGCTAGATGTACACCTATTTGACTGCCATATTTGCCAGTGCATGTAGCTTTGAATTACACAAGGTGCACTGATGTTTGCAAGCTAGATGTACACCTGATGTTGGAAAGCTAGATGTACACCTAATGTTTGTGAGCTAGATGTACACCTGATGTTTGCAAGCTAGATGTACACCTGAAGTTTGTGAGCTAGATGTACACTGAATGTTTGCAAGCTAGATGTACACCTGATGTTTTTGGTTGAGTATTATTTATTTGCAATCAATACGAAATTGTTCAATTAATTGGAATGCTGCCAAAAAAATATATATATTTATTATATACACTTGTTTACTATTCTTTCTACTTTATTTTTTCTCACCTAATTATTATATTTATTAACAGAAATTGAATTCTTTTACATGCTCTTGGCGATATTTCCAGGACACTCTTAAATACTCCACCAAACTCTTACACATTTCCCATTCAAGTATTCTAACACCTCTTCTCTTTCTAATATTCTACTTCTAAGCCAAACTTTTTTATCACACTCAAATTTGAACACCTACCAATGAAATGATAAATGTCCTCAGTTTCCATACTATTGCACATTAATCAGATCCATCTCTCCTCCTCTCTGTGTGGGCCATTGTTAAGTGAAAATAATCCTCCTCAGGTCTTCAGTATCATCAAGATAAAATTTAGCTCTTAAAATCTCTTGTTTTATCATCAATATTTAAGGTAGCATAGACGCAATGGTACTGCAAGCGTCTTTTCCTTATTTTCCATTTATCTATGATTGTCATTTTTCTTTCATCAATACTTGTTCCCAGGATGCCTCCCACTCATCTCTAAAATTTACCGCTCGCCAGTTCCCCTCTACTACAGGCAATTGATTACCAAACAATAACTATCCTCCAGTTTTCTTCAGCCTTGAACTTGTGTCCACTATTAATGAGATGTTGAATTTCTGCATTTGATTGGCAAAGGCAGACAATTAAACATTTTAGAAGCTTTGAAAATAACCAGGTTGGTAAAAAGCGATTCCAATACTAGTTTAAATGATCAAATTTATTTCAACCAAATCAATGCAATTAGCTTGGTTTCATCACAACTCTGACCTACATTTCAATAACGGTATTTTCGTGTCTTTCTAGGTTGACCTTGACTGCACTTCAGTGAGCTTCAATTGTTTAAGTTGAAATTATCCAATTTTATCCCAATTTATTTGTGTATTGTTCTTTTTTGTTACTTTCTACATGCTCACAGATGAAAAATAGTCACTTTTAAACCAAATACTGAGATGTCATATTTCATTCTTCTTGATTACTGTTCAAAACGTTAATTAAGATAAGAGAGCTAAACAAATCTATGTCTGCTTCGTTCGACAGATAACTACTATCAATCACTCTTTTTCAAGTAGCTGATGTGATATCACCTCTTTGAATGTTTGTGCATGTCCTTAGCTGATTTCACGTG